>CM027119.1:30758815-31217739 GCA_015476505.1 Urochloa ruziziensis | reverse complement strand
CCTTTTTAGTCTTTGAGATCTTTTCCCCTGCAATTATCTTCTTCTCATTTCTATGTGTGGGAATATTATCATTGACGCTTATTTTCCGTTATTCCCTGAATGTATCCAATAATTTCCAGTCGTACTTGGTGGTGACTTGATGGAATACTTTTTCCCTGAGTTGTTTTATTCCGTAGGTTCTTGGGTTTAATTTTTTTTTCGCCTGGGTCTCTACCCCACTTAAGAGAAATTGACTTAGGATTCTCTTAATTTAATCCGAGATTTTTTTTCTCGAGTAGATACTTTGGATCTCTATATCTTATTGGGCTTCTGCCTAGACTTCTTATCCAAGGTTTCCTTTTCTTGGATACCTGTACTCAATCATACTACTCCTTCGGGTGTCTTATTCTTGATTGGCATGTCCCATCTTTACCTTGTCCTTTGTCTGACAACCTTCCCCTATTCAGGGTGACTAGTTCAGGGAGAGATTGTGTTTGTCGTCAGTGCTTCAACTGCTTCGGTTTCCTAGGGGAGGATATGGCAATTAATCCGAGGTTACCAGGTAGGAAAAAGGGGTCTAGGGTAAGGAACTCGGGAGACCACTTCTCACAATAAAATTTTGGTATGATGATTCTTCTGGGTGTTGTGAGAAGTGTTTTCTCTTGAAAATGTATGGGTAGTTATGGTATTCTGGTCGGTGGGTTTACTAGTTATTCTAATAAAAGAATATTGCTATTCGGTGGTTTGTCCACGGATCATGGTCACTTCGGACTTTCAAATCTTTGTACGATGATTATTCTGCTAAATCACCCACGTATTTCATTCTTTACCATGATCCACTACGGTGTTATGATCCCTTTCGTTATGTTCTTATCTCTTGGATCAATGGTCTCGGAATTTCCTAGAAGGTCCGAGGTTGGCATCATGGGTTCGGGAGGATGCTTCTAAGAGGATGACCTTGGCCAACCATTCCGTGGGAGGAATCAGGATAAAAGGATTTTGGGGAGGGGCTGGGATTGTGCCTCTATTAAAGAGATGACGGTCATGGTTAAACTTTGTGGTTTTGGAAGTTTGTTTGAGTATAACTCGGGTAGCTTTTCTTGATGGCTGGAAGTAAGGGATTCATAGAGGTGCAGTAGTTGGAAGAGAGTGATAGGATAATACTTTTTGAGATATTTGTGGAGGGCTTGTTTTGGATGGTTACAGTGAGATAGAAAGGCATACTCCGAGAAACTTGCATGCCTCAATGATCTGTTAGGAAATAGGATAGTTTCCTGTCAAGGAGGGGTTTCGGATTCCTATGGTGGCCAGGGGTGCTTTAGCATAGTACTGGTTTGGTTCCGAGTGTATGAGAAAGGAGTAAATAGAGTAGGTTTCTCGGATCATTTTGGAAGGGAGTATACATTGGAAGATAATGTCGAGGTGGGGAGTATGTGAGATTTCTTTCAAAACTTTGGGAGAATATCCCCAGTCAGGAATGATTTGGTTGACTCGCGTGGATTTCTTTAGAAGTCAGGGGTATTTTGGAAAATTGGTGGTTTTGTTGCGAGGCTGATCGTGAGTGGGTGTTGGTGCGAGAGTGAAATTGCTTTGGTGATGGGGTTGAAGGACCGAAACGGCGACCAGAGAGGGGGGGAGTGAATGGAAGCCGATAAAAAATCTTTCCAACCAATCCGGCTATTCTCCCAAAATGACTCCGAAACCTCCGAGAGCAATCTTGCCAAGATCACGTAGCCACTGTCAAGCTACTGACCCTAGGAACAAGAAACAAGCAGCGGAACTCGAACCAATCGAAACGAACACTAAAACGACCCGAAACACGGCTCGATCTAACACACCCAGAGGGGGGCGGTTAAACCGGCCAAGGGGGGCGGTTAAACCGCCCGGGCCTGGGTGGCTCGGGAAAAAGTCAAAACAAAAGTGGATCTCCCAAACCGCTCGAGCTCTTGAGGCGAGATTTTGGTCAGATGATCTAGACCTCCAGTGGAGTGTTTTCCCAAAAGATCTCGGCCTCTAACTCAGTACAACTCCCGGAATCGCAGATCTCGCGAAGAACACCATGACCTCGAGTTCATCCCGAAAATCTCAAATCCAGTGCGATTCTCGGCGTTTGGGGGCAAAGGATCACCAGCAAAAGAGGCACAAGGCACTCATACGTGAATCCCCCAAAGAAATCCGAGAGAAAACGCCCTAGAACAAGAAGAACGAAAATCCCCCAAAAATAGCTCCGAAAATACCCACGAAAATAGAAAAAGGAAAGGGAGCTCGGGAAATCAAATCATGGCACAAAGATGAGCAGCACAAAACCCATCACATAACCATGAATTCACCTATACAAACTAGGAATGATTCGAAGTAGTTCTAGGTGGAGGGGATGAAGGGGAAAACAAGTTCAAAGTAAAACCTAAAGAGATAACTAGAGAGATGACAGCCACCAGCCCTGAAGGGGCCTATTAGTAGTCCAAGTGGTGGTGTCCTAAAGACTAAACTACCCCTAAGTGATACATACCCCTCAGGGGCAAATTTGACATTTTGATCTCAGATATTTTCCGGCTCGGGCACCTTCCACTGCAAGCTAGCTTCCCTCCGACGCAAGCCTTGCAGTCACGCCGCGTGTCCTCCGGATCGAAACTCCTCGACACCGTTCTTGGGCCAGCCCAGGGGGGCGGTTAAACCGGCCCTGGGGGGCGATTAAACCGCCCCTGTCAGCCCACACAGGCCCAGCTGCCCAAGTTCGCCTCGTCGAGTCCTCGGTCCTTGGTTTTGAGGCCCAAACCAAGGGAAACCGTCCACCGATGATTTTGTGGCCAAATCACCAAACCCCGCGCGCAAACTTCGGTTGTTAGCCGCCACCTTGCGCCGGCTTCTCGTCCGCATACGAGCTTCGGTTGTGAGCCGCTACCTCGCACCGGAACCACGTCCCCTTGCTCGTTCTTGCCAGCATGTGAACCGCACTTGATCCACCGGCCATCGGGTCCCTCGAACCAAGCCTACTTGTCTCTCCGCTCCTCGGAGGCCGCCATGGCTAAGACCTTTCGCGCCTGTTCTTCACCTGCACCAATGCAACCAAGCCGCATTCTACACCTGCAATACTTAAGCCAAGGGAAACGTCAATCCACACCACGTTGTCAATCACTCATCACACCAGGAAGCGACCATCCACCGGTCCTCGGACACACTGGGTCCTCAATCTCCCCCTTGATGAGTGCATTGACAACACACACATAGTAACCAATTGATATGAAGAAAATATAAAAGAAATCGAAAACAAGACTCAAGCAAGTGACTAAAAGCAAGAACAAGCCGAGAACAAAGTCACTCTGCAAGAGAAAGCTCCAGAAACGCCGACCCTTCAAGAAGAAGCGAAAGGGCTCAACACCATCGGCAAAAGAGCAAAAACACACAGCACAAATCACAAACTTCAAATCCTCCAACTCACTTTTCAGGACTCTCAAAGCACTCCCCCTGCAAAGATGCAACTCCCCCTGAACAAGTGAACTTGTGCGTGCGAAAATCACTCGAAAATGGCTCAACTCTCCACAAAACTTGTGCTCTCAGCACAGGGGCGGTTAAACCGCCCAGGGGGGCGGTTAAACCGCCCCTGGCAGATGACCAAGGTGGAAAAGACCAAAATTTCACAAAGCAACTCGCAACGATGCCGTTCCAACTTGAAAACCTTCCAAATATGCCCAGCAAGATATTCCAATGATCAAACTCTCAGAAACTTCGCAAATTTTCAGAAAACCTCATTTGGGCAAAACTTTCAACCTCTCACACAAATCCGGCAAAATCTAGAGCAAAACCTTTCTTCTAAATTCAGCAGCAACTCCCCCTTGCCAAATGCTCCAGAAATTCCAGAAATTCTCCCCCTTGTTGACAATGCACACATCAAGGCAAAAATGTACAAAATGCAACTACAAGCTTCTCAAATATACAATGAGCAATACAAAATGCTACAAGTTAGAGAAGAGGCATACAAGCTAGTTCATCATGTCACACGGGCATTGCCATCAAGAAGGTGAAGACATATATCCAATTGACAAAGCCATGAGCAAATTGTGGAATTTTATCAAAAATGTCACCGCATGAGCAAAGTCCTAACCATGGATTGTTTAAGCAAAAATAAGCTTCATCTCACCAAAATCATGAAAGGACAAGCATTCTTGACAAAAGATCATCATAAACGCCCAAGTTCTACCTCATGTCATGTCAAAGCACGGAGCCATGTGTTCACTTCTTATGGGAGACTTCTCCGGCAAACAACATGCAACCACTTAGCACCCATGTGTGCAAGTGTGTGCAATGGTGAAAGCATAGAGACATGAGCATAATTTTCTGCAAATATATCTTTTTCTCAACTTTCTTCTTTCATGCATAGACATCTCATTTTTCATGTTTTTCAAATTAAGCATGGTACATGAAATGTCTTTGCGACAGAAAGAAGCTTATGCTCCTCCACAAGATAAAACATGGGCTAAACATTTACAATGACAAAGGTCTTTGACCCAATTGAAAAGAATATCACACCCTAACATGATCTTAAGCAAGATATAGCCATTTCGGCTCAAACAAGACATGCAAAGGCATTTACTCATGGGTGTAGAAGTTTAAGTTCAGTTTGTCATTTTAGTTCAAAAAGAGACTATCTCAACAGAATATATATCAAAACCATCAAGAGCATAGCCATCCATACAAACTATCCCTAGCCAGCCTGCCTAAACTCTAAAATGTAGCAAGTTGTACCAATCACTGCATATAGGAGAAGCTCATCCTAAGATATGATACAAAAGATGAAATCAAGATACAAAAGCAAGAAAAAAATATACATCAAGATACAAAGATGGTACACAAATATACATATGCTACAAGAGAAGCCTCCAAAACTCAGCTCAGTAAACTGCACACACACCAAGTTCTCCTCGCAAGCGGGTGAAGGTAACTTGGTCAAGTGGCTTAGTGAAAATGTCTGCAAGTTGGTTTTGGGTAGAAACATGGGCAAGCTCAATATCACCTTTCTCTACATGATCTCTCAGAAAGTGGTACCTCACTTCTATGTGTTTGGTTTTGGAATGAAGCACGGGATTTTTGGCTACGCTTATGGCACTGGTGCTATCACAAAGAAGTGGAACATGGGACATGTCTAAGCCAAAATCTCTCAAGGTGTATGTGATCCAAAGCAACTGAGAACAACAGCTAGCAGCAGCAACATACTCGGCTTCAGTGGTGGATTGGGCTACGCTAGACTGCTTGCAAGAAGACCAAGACACAAGAGACGATCCAAGAAACTGACACTGACCAGAAGTAGACTTGCGATCAACACGACATCCAGCAAAATCCGCATCAGAAAAACCATGAAGTGCAAGAGTGGAATCGGCAGAATACCAAAGACCCAGCTCAGGAGTAAACTTGAGATACCTGAAAATCCTCTTGACGGCCTGACGATGTGAAGTCCTTGGTGAAGCCTGAAAACGAGCGCACAGACACACGCTGAACTGTATGTCCGGCCTCGTCGCCGTCAAGTAGAGGAGGGAGCCGATCATGCTCCGGTACTCCTTCTGGTCCACTGGTTCTCCGTCCTCATCCGCATCCAAAGCTGTAGTCGTACTCATCGGCGTAGTCATCGGCTTGGAGTCGCTCATGTCGAATTTCTTGAGGATGTCCTTGGTGTACTTGCTTTGGTGCACGAATGTCCCATCCTTGGTTTGCTTGATCTGCAGCCCGAGAAAGAACTGCAACTCTCCCATCATCGACATCTCAAATTCCCTGCTCATATCGTCTGCAAACTTGGCAACAAGATCATGAGAAGAGCCACAAAAAATGATATCATCCACGTAAATCTGAACGATTAAAAGATCTTTGCCATTTCTCAGCAAGAAGAGCGTCTTATCAACCTTCCCCATCACAAACCCCTTGCTCAGCAAGAACCCTCTCAATCTACCATACCACGCTCTGGGTGCTTGCTTTAGGCCATATAAAGCTCGGTGGAGTTTGTACACTCGGTGTGGGTATTTCTCACTCTCAAAACCCGGGGGCTGCCTCACATACACTTCTTCCTCGATCACCCCATTCAAGAAGGCACTCTTCACATCCATTTGGTACAATTTGAACCCTTTAGCAACAGCAAATGCTAGAAGGATCCGAATTGCCTCCAAACGGGCAACAGGAGCAAATGTCTCCTCATAATCTATCCCCTCCTGCTGCGGAAACCCCTGAGCAACCAACCTCGCTTTGTTCCTCACAATCTCACCACTCTCATCCCTCTTGTTCTTATATACCCACTTGGTTCCTATGGGATGGCAATTTGGAGGTGGTTCTACTAACTCCCACACCTGATTTCTCTCAAAGTTTTCAAGCTCTTCATGCATGGCATTGACCCAATCAGAATCAGATAAAGCGTGTCCAACATTTTTGGGCTCAAAAGACGCGACAAAAGCAGAATGAGCATAATGAGAGATGTTCTGTGACCTCGACCGTGTAGTGCGTTCATCCATGTTCCCGATGATCTTCGAAGGTGGATGATCCCTCTGTACCAGCCGGGGAGCTTCTCGCCTCGAGATTGCCTCCCCCTCAACATCAGCTTCCACTTGAACTCGATCTGGTGCGCGACTCGACGAAGGTGTAGCAGAGGGGCCGTCGTCGAACGTCGTGGTAGTAGTGGAAGTAGAAGGTACACGATCTCCACACGGTGCCTGAAATTCCTCATCATCTTCATTATCAGGCTGTTCTTCCTCAAAGATGGGCTGTCCCAAGTCATCATCACCTGCACACTCAAAAGCAGAAGAGCTACACGGAATGGTCTCGTCGAAGGTGACTTCGCAAGTCTCCATGATTTGGTTAGTTTCAAGATTGAGCACACGATATGCTCGAGAATGATTAGCATAACCAAGAAAAATTCCATCCATCGAACGAGACTCAAACTTGTCCAAATTTCCTTTCTTCAAGATGAAACACTTGCAACCAAAAACCCGAAAGTGACTCACACGGGGGGAACGACCATGGAAAAGCTCATAGCAAGTTTTCTTCTTGAAAGCACGAAGGAAAATCCGATTCGAAACATAGCAAGCTGTGTTCACCACTTCTGCCCAATACTTCCTAGGAGTCCTATGCTCATCTAGCATCGTCCTAGCCATCTCACAAAGTGTTCTATTCTTTCTCTCAACAACACCATTCTGACAAGCAACATATGGCGACGAGTATTGATGTTCAAGACCAAGATCACGACAGAAGGCATCAAACGAGTGTTCTTAAATTCCGTACCATTGTCGCTACGAATAGCTCTCATGGCACCACCATTACTCTCGTTTTTCAACCTCAAAATCAGATCTCGAACAAAATCAAAAGTCTCATCCTTCGACGCCAGAAAGAACACCCACGCATACCGAGAAAAGTCATCAACAACCACAAGAACATACCACTTCCCACCAACTGAACGAACTCGAGCGGGGCCAACCAAATCCATGTGCAAAAGCTCCCCTGGACGCTCAGTCATAACATCTGTCAAAGGTGGGTGAGAAGCAGCAACCATTTTTCCATGCCTACAAGGTGCACAAACCAAATCTTTCTCGAACTTGAGCTTGGGCAATCCTCGGATAAGGTCAAGAGCACTCAAGCGTGTGAGTAAATCAAAGCTCACATGACCCAATCTCCTATGCCACTTCCAAAGCTCAGAAGAAGTACCAGCGATCAAACACCGTGAAGGACCAAAAGATCGAGAAAAATCAGCACGAAAAATCTGTCCCTCAGGAATGATCATACACACAAGGTCACCTCGAGAATCAAGAATTTTCGAATCACCACGCTTAAAGCGAACCTCATAACCCTCATCAAGAAGCTGAGAAACTGAGAGCAAATTGAAACCAAGATTCTTGACAAGTGCAACCCGCTTCAACATGAAAGTGTCGCACACCTGAATAGCACCCTCGGACAACACTCTACCTCTACCCTTATCCCCGAAAGTGATGTACTGCCTGGACACCACCGGGGTGAGACTGGAGAACCACTTACCATTACCTGTCATATGTCTCGAACAGCCAGAATCCATCAACCAAAAGTTCTCCAAGCCTCCCACCTGCACAATCAGAACCGAGAACGAGAATGAGCAAATGACTCGACACTGGGGTTAGCACAGAACGAGTCAAACCAGTGTCGGGCCATCTGCTCAAAAGAAGGGTTAGCAAAATCAACTCTACCGCGTGACACCCTCTCGTCTCTCACCATCGGACCTCTAGCACCACGCGGGGGAAAACGTGGCCTAGACTCTCTCCTAGCCTCAAAGCTACGGTCGAACCTCCCTGAACCAAACTGACCACGAAACGGAGGCCGCCTAGCAAACTCACGAACAATAGGAACACCACGACTAGCAACCACAGGAACTGTACGCACAAAAGCGTCGCCTCTCGGCCAGGGTGAACGAGAAACAGGCACACTACGAGAAGAGTAGTACCTGTCCCTGTTCCCCACCTCCTTCTCTCTTCTCACCTCCCTCTTCTTCCTCCAACAAAACTCCTCAAGGTGACCATCCCTTCCACAATGCTCACAATGGAAGCGGACTGGCTTTGGCTTTGGAGTTTCTCTCGGCTGTGCCCTCTCTCTCGGCTGGTAAACCCCACTCCTCACAAAGGTCACTCTCCTCTGAAAGTTCTCTGACTTAGGTGGAAACTTGGGAGGATCTGGAGTGGTGTCAAGCTTGTTCAGCAGGTGGTTTGGTTTGGGTGTGAAGGTGTTCTTGAGAATGGCTTTTGGTGGGTTTGTGGGAATGTTTGCGGTGGAGCTCTCTGGATCTCTCTCTCTCTCCACTACTCTCACCAACCTTCTCAGAACCAAGACCACAACCATCAGCTCTCTTGAAACTCGCAATCAACATCTTGAGCTGAGGTTCACGACCAGACAACCAACCCGAACACTGTCTCAGCTCATCATTCTCATCTTGCAATCTATTCACACACTGTTCTAGCTCAACATTCTTTAAAGCAACAACATCACAAGCAGAACAGGAATTTGCAATGGGAGATTTAAGTTGTGCTTGAAGTGAACTAATCATGGTGCGTGATTCAAGCAACTGAGCATGCAAAGCAGGACAAGAAGTACAAGCACCTAGCAAAGATGACCTAGACTTCAACTCAGCAAGCTCAACTCTAGCACTCTCTAGTTCATCCAAGCAAGTCATGTGTTTCTCCTTAAGCACAACAAGATCAGCAATGTGCACATCACAGAACGAGCATTCTACCTCATCAGACACAAGAGGAGCATCTTTTAAAACAGCAATCTCAGACTCAAGCGAAGCTGCTCTCTCCCTAGACTCGCAAAGCAAAGACTCAAACTCCATAGCCTTCTTTCCAGTCTCAGAAAGCAAGGTCTCAAGCTCAGCCACTCTATCCTTGGACTCTCCTAGCAAGGACCTAAACTCCCTCTTTTCCTTGTTGGTCTTTCTAAGCACATCATCGCGGTTATCGACCAACTGCTCTAGCCTAGCAATCTCCTGACGCAAAGAGGTGGGATCTGTCAATACCTCATCCTCGGAGTCGGAGTCGGAGTCGTCCTTGCTCTTCACGGAGTCGTGCGCCATGGTGCAGTAGTCGACGGCGGCGAAGGAGATGCCGTTGAAGTTGCGGTTCAAGCTCTTCTTCTCCTTGCGGTGGCCGCGGCCTTCATCTTCACTGCTTGAGCTTGACGAGGTGTTGGTGGAGCTTGTGTCGATGTCGCTCGCATCTGCCACCATCGCTCGAGATCTGTGCTTCTTGTGTCCACCGTGCTTGTTCTTGGATCTTCTCTCGTCCTTGTTCTTCTGCTTGGAGCGGTACTCGTCCTTGGGACGGTGCTTGTGGTCGTCTCGCGGACGGTGCTTGCGGTTGTAGTCGTTCTTGATCTCCTCGGGGCACTCGGCGATGAAGTGGCCCATCTTCCCGCATCTGTAGCACGTACTCCCCGCACGCCTCGAACCCTTGCGGTTCTGGTACATCCGCTCGAACCTCCTCGTGAGCAACGCGAGATCCTCCTCGCTCAGCACCTCATACTCTTCATCTGGAAGGGACACAAGAGAAGACAAAGCAAAGTGTCTAGGAGTGTTAGCATGTCCATATCCAGAGCCACCGACTAGAGCCAGACTATGGGGATCAGTCGGACTCTTAGCCTTGGCAAGCAACTGCCTGTCAACCTCAGAAGACTTCAACTTCGAGAAAAGCTCGTCAACAGAAAGAGTCTCATAGTTTGCCGACTCCATGATCGCCTCAACCTTGGCACCCCACACGGATCTATCAAGTGCTTGCAGGAGCTTGATAGCTCGGTCATGATCCGAGTATGGGAGCACGGTAATGTTGGCTTTCATGTTGTTGACAATCGAAGTGAAACGCTGAAACAAAGCATCAACCGACTCTCCAGGCAAATGAGCAAAGTTCTCATACTCTCTCCTGTACATCGAGAAAAGCCTAGCCTTGACATGGCTATCACCACCGTGGGCTACCTTGAGCTTCTGCCAGATCTGGCTAGCTAGGTCCTCGCCCAAAACACGCTCAAACTCCTCGGCAGACAAAGCACGGAACAAGTAGTCAACAGCTCGGGCATTCGCCTCAAATCTATCCTTTGCATCCTGGGCATCTAAGTTGGTGGGATTGACATAGTTTTCATCTTTCGTCACATCCCACAGCAACTTTCCTTTGCCTCGCAAGAAAGCGCCCATACGCGCAACCCAGTTCGGGTAGTTCTTCCCATCGAAGTGCGGAGGCCTGGAACCCCGATCTTGGTATGCCATCTTTGGATCTTAGACTGGTTAGAGTCGCAAAGACCCGTAACCGGCTCTGATACCAATTGAAGGACCAAAACGGCGACCAGAGAGGGGGGGAGTGAATGGGAGCCGATAAAAAATCTTTCCAACCAATCCGGCTATTCTCCCAAAATGACTCCGAAACCTCCGAGAGCAATCTTGCCAAGATCACGTAGCCACTGTCAAGCTACTGACCCTAGGAACAAGAAACAAGCAGCGGAACTCGAACCAATCGAAACGAACACTAAAACGACCCGAAACACGGCTCGATCTAACACACCCAGAGGGGGGCGGTTAAACCGGCCAGGGGGGCGGTTAAACCGCCCGGGCCTGGGTGGCTCGGGAAAAAGTCAAAACAAAAGTGGATCTCCCAAACCGCTCGAGCTCTTGAGGCGAGATTTTGGTCAGATGATCTAGACCTCCAGTGGAGTGTTTTCCCAAAAGATCTCGGCCTCTAACTCAGTACAACTCCCGGAATCGCAGATCTCGCGAAGAACACCATGACCTCGAGTTCATCCCGAAAATCTCAAATCCAGAGCGATTCTCGGCGTTTGGGGGCAAAGGATCACCAGCAAAAGAGGCACAAGGCACTCATATGTGAATCCCCCAAAGAAATCCGAGAGAAAACGCCCTAGAACAAGAAGAACGAAAATCCCCCAAAAATAGCTTCGAAAATACCCACGAAAATAGAAAAAGGAAAGGGAGCTCGGGAAATCAAATCATGGCACAAAGATGAGCAGCACAAAACCCATCACATAACCATGAATTCACCTATACAAACTAGGAATGATTCGAAGTAGTTCTAGGTGGAGGGGATGAAGGGGAAAACAAGTTCAAAGTAAAACCTAAAGAGATAACTAGAGAGATGACAGCCACCAGCCCTGAAGGGGCCTATTAGTAGTCCAAGTGGTGGTGTCCTAAAGACTAAACTACCCCTAAGTGATACATACCCCTCAGGGGCAAATTTGACATTTTGATCTCAGATATTTTCCGGCTCGGGCACCTTCCACTGCAAGCTAGCTTCCCTCCGACGCAAGCCTTGCAGTCACGCCGTGTGTCCTCCGGATCGAAGCTCCTCGACGCCGTTCTTGGGCCAGCCCAGGGGGGGCGGTTAAACCGGCCCTGGGGGGCGGTTAAACCGCCCCTGTCAGCCCACACAGGCCCAGCTGCCCAAGTTCGCCTCGTCGAGTCCTCGGTCCTTGGTTTTGAGGCCCAAACCAAGGGAAACCGTCCACCGATGATTTTGTGGCCAAATCACCAAACCCCGCACGCAAACTTCGGTTGTTAGCCGCCACCCTGCGCCGGCTTCTCGTCCGCATACGAGCTTCGGTTGTGAGCCGCTACCTCGCACCGGAACCACGTCCCCTTGCTCGTTCTTGCCAGCATGTGAACCGCACTTGATCCACCGGCCATCGGGTCCCTCGAACCAAGCCTACTTGTCTCTCTGCTCCTCGGAGGCCGCCATGGCTAAGACCTTTCGCGCCTGTTCTTCACCTGCACCAATGCAACCAAGCCGCATTCTACACCTGCAGTACTTAAGCCAAGGAAAACGTCAATCCACACCACGTTGTCAATCACTCATCACACCAGGAAGCGACCATCCACCGGTCCTCGGACACACTGGGTCCTCAGGGGTACATAGATTCTCTCGGAAAATCGGATGACAAGTCCTTATCGGGAGAGAGTATTGGTTCATCTAGGGACTGGTATGTATTGAGGGTATGAGTTTGGATGAGAAAGCGATATCAAGGTCTATACCGGCTTTTTTAAAACACTGGGGAACGAGTGTTGGTGAGAAAGTGTAGTTGGTATGGTAGGAATGTACGAGGATTTTCTCAGAAAATTGGACGATGAGTCCTTAGTGAAGGAGAACATCCGCTCGTTTAGGGATCGGGCTGCTTTGAAGATATGAGTTTGGCCATTGCCAGGAATGAGCGTAATTTCCTCGGGAAAGTTAATGATGAGTGGGTTCGGGGATTACGATGATCAGGAGAAAGCTAGTTTCATCAAGAAACTTACATGCCTTGAAAATGGGAATTTGACTATTTTCGCAAGAATCTCGTGAGAATTAATCTGGGGAGAATGGAATTGAGATCCCCAAGGTGGGGAATCGACGAGTAGGGTTTTCTAAAAAAATTAAGAAGGAGGTAGTGTAAAGTTTGGCAGGTTTTGTCGAAGATGTGCTGGAGTACGATCGGTGGTAGTTTGAGGAAAAAGGGTTGGCCAGTTTGGGAATTACTTAGGGCGAATGAGTTGGAGTTGGTAGGGGAAGAGTAGGTGTTTGAGCTTATTAGGAAAAGGGTTGATTTTCCCAATTGGTGGTTCATGGGTTAAAGAGTTTACGGTCGGGGTTTCTAATGGAAGTCCTTATATCTTCCTTCCTTATTTCCTCAATTTCCACAGATTTCTTTTCCAGGGTTCATTCAGGGATTTAAACTTGGTCACACTCGTAGTATAAACTTGTCTTATACTATTCCTGTGACTCTACTTATTTCCCTGAGACTCAAAGAGTTACGAGCCTAATTTCAACCGATCTTTGTGGTTTTCCGAATATAATGTCCAGATTGCTTCGGGATATAGCCCACTTGGGATTCAAACCCGTGTTCCATATCGGACATTTAGAATTATTTTTCAGGGATTTACTTCATCTCTAGAGCTTTTTCTAGGCGGATGGGTTTGGATAGGTAAGGCTATAGATAATCCTTAGATTTTCAGGGGAGAGAGGTTCTATCCACACATTTCTACAATCATCTACCAATCAAATCCATATCTATTATATGGAAAGGGGGAAACTATTGTCCGGGTCTGATCAAGTATTATTCAATCAAAGATACGTTACTATAAGGTCATAGGTTCATTTCCTATAGAAAGATCTATGACTATCGTAACTTGATTTCTAGTTACTCTGGTAGCGTTCGCTTTTCGGCAAACCTTTAGTTCATAATTTCCATATTATGGATCTTTTTCCAGACTTCATTCTTATGATCCTATTTGCCAGAGTAACGACCGGGAGTTAAGCATAAGGTAAGGAGGATTCGGGGAACGAAATGAGGATTTTTCAAAAAATTCGAAAAAATATGAGTAGAATAGGAGGTTCAGGGCTTCCTAATGCGTATGGGCTGTCTTATATGGTGCTATGAATTTATTTACGGCTCTGATACCATCCCTGTGGGCACCTTCCTTCGAAAGTCCCGAGATTACCTGTAACAGGCCCTGGATCAGTAAGCTGATCCAGATCTCATCAGAGATTAGCATCAAAAGCAATAAATAACGTATAAATAACTAGTTTTATTACCTTTTCTAGCGGAAGGCGGGGCTGGCGCTTATTCCGTGACGGGAATGAGCTAAAGCACCAAGAAGGCCCAACCCTGTGTATCAATGAAGGCAAGACTGAGTACAACGGTACTCAGCAAGTACTTAGCAATCAAAGGTATGAATATGCATTATTAGTTGACAGGTTATTAAGTATATCGGTGTTGGGTCCTGGAGGGGCAAGAACCTCCCTACCAGTCCCCGGTGATTCTGGCGCGGATCCTTCTGTCGATCCTGCAATCACCATTCATCCTCATTATCATCACTCCTATAGGTTATTCCTGGCTAATCTATGGGAGCTTTAACCAGACGGGCTCATGACCGAGAGCCACGGCTATCGATAGATTGGGTAACTCTGCAGAGGTTTGTACTCTTTAAACTATACGGTCAGGTGACCCTTCCGCGGCCAACGATAGGGCCACCCTACGGGACTCGTATCCACTGGCGTCCATCTCTGGACAGCTTCCATCTGGGTCTACCCACGGATGCTACTGGGGTCTAAACAAGGATCGCATATCCGTCCACAAAAGGACCTTCCCGGGGATATGGGTGCACCATAAATATAAAGGGCGTGCATCGCCCTTGGGCCCTACCAGCCCTGTCCCATGCGACCCGTGCCGACCAGTCCCAGCCCTCTGTCTGGGGCTGTCTCCAGCATTTCCGTTGCCCACCGTGGCCCCTGGGGTAGCTTTACCAGAGGTAGCTGGTGGAGTGTGAGTCGAGGCCTCACATTACAGGGCATTCCCGAAGGCTATGTCCATTTTGGCCCGTATAGCCGTACATGGTGTTGGAAAGACTTTCCCAAGAACCGGTCCTTAAGCGACCAAGGTAGGCCTCTGGATAGGAGCTCCTCCAAGACTATCCACCCTACCTCGCATCTTCTTCCCCCTTGGTGCCTCTCGCAACCAGGGTTTCTGGTACTGGGTAGTGTCTTAGTAGTTGGGGGTATCTGAGTGGCTAACTTCAATGCAACTACAGACATCAAGCAAGGAGTAGAGCATATTAATGCAGTTGATTAACATGAGCAAGGGAATTGCTAAGACTTGCCTTTATTGAGGATCCTTATCGCGTACGGTTATCGATGCTGACCGGGCTGGGCTTCTGGCACCTGAAAGTCTTGGCGTCTCGTCGAGGCCCGGTCATGCTATCGAACGATAAAACATATAAAATAACATCAATACATCAATCAATGCCTATAGATTAGAAAGGGGAAGGGAGATAGATACTTCGGGACGTACCTACGGATCCGGATGGATTTGTTGACGGATTATCCATTAATTATTTAATAATAATTAATGGATAGGATGATGGGGCTTAGGAGGGGTTTAGCTGGTGGGATGGCTTCTAAGTGTGGATGGATAGGCTAGGGATAAACATTCTAGGAATTACTAGATATCCAAATAATTCCCAGAATATTTATATTAATTATTTAGAAATGGATTTCTAAATAATTAAGGGATATTGATTGAATTTCTATTAATATTCCGAAAATTATTAATATAATTTTCGGGAATATTATGGGCGGCATAACGGCTAGGGTTTGCTAATATCTGGATTTTGGTCGGGCAGCACAAGGGCTAGGTTTTATCGGAAACCTAGGGTTTATTTGGGCGGCACAACGGCTATACGGGGCTAGGGTTTAGTAACCGGGGTTTTTGGTTGGGCGGCATAACTGCTATGCCGGGAGATATCTGGGGTTGGAATTTGAGCAGCATAACTGCTAGGTGGGGCTAGGATCAGGGTTTTGGTCGGGCATTATAACGGCTAGGGTGGACTTGGCTTGGAAAACCTGGGAATCGGGCAGCATCCGGCTAGGGTGGCGAAGCAGCGAGCAGCGATGGGGTTTAGCGGCGGGGGTCAGGGCATTGCGCGGCCAGCCGAACTGGCATCATCCACGATGCTGGGTGAAATGGCTAAATCTACGCCGCTGGTTAGACTGTTCCTAGCGTACCCGGGAGCAGAGCAGAGTAGCAGGTGGCGCACCTTTCCTACGTGTGCGTGGGCAGCGCGGTGTGACTAAAGCTACGCCGCTGGTTGGACTGTTCCGGGCACACCCGATAACAGAGCAGAGCAGCAAGTGGTGCACCTTTTCCTACGTGTATGTGAGCAGCGCTTCCGCAATGTGTAGAGGGCTGGCTCTCGTGCGTGTGTTATCGTATGTGAGAGCCGAGCTCTTTCTACGCTCCTGTGTGAGAGCTTAAGCTCTCACATCTTACAGAGCGCCGGCGAGCTCTGGCTCTCTGCAGAGCGAGCATGGACGGAGGCCTGCTGCTCCTTTTATAGGCGCTCGCAGGGGAGGGAGGCGTTCGGTCTGGTGGCTGCGTTCCTTCTACGCGAAGCAGCGACGGAGCGACGTGGCGGCAGCAGCGGGCGAGCTGGCCAGCGAGGCACGCAGGGGAGCCGGTCTGCAGGCGAGCTCAGTGGTGAGCGGCGCAGGGTGGCGTGGTGCAGGAGGAGGGGCAACTGGGGTGGCGTGGCACGCGGCAGTGGCCGAGCAGGCGGGGCTCCAGCGGCTTGCAAAGCCGGCGGACATGGCTTGCGGCGAGCCTTGGCCTGGGAGCTACGGTGGCCGGGCGGAGTATGGAGGGGAAAAACGGAACGAGGAAGAGGAGAGGAGTCTCGGCGACGAGGTCCGGCGAGCAGCCGAGTGCCGGAGCAGCGGCGCTAGGCGGGCAGCGGCGGCGCTGGCGGCGGAGCGGCTAATGGCGGCGGCGGCGCTAGGTTTTAGGCTGAGGAAGGCGACAGGCGTGGCGCTGGGCCGCGTGGGCGCGAGGCCGCGCGCTGCGGGCCGCGCGGGTGCCGGCCTGCTGCTGGCGCGCCGCGCCGCATGGGCCATGCGGCCTGCTGGGTCGCGGCCTGCTGGCGGCGGGGCGCGCGGCCAGGAGGCCAAGGGGGCGGTGAGCTGGGCCGAAGTGGAGTGGGCCGGGGGGAAGGAAGGGGGTGGCGCGCGGATGGGCCTGCATGCGCCGAGGCGGCCGTGCTGGGCCGCGCCCACGCGCGACGGAGGGGGCGAGGGCGTGGGCCGTCCGGCCTGATGGCGCGATTGTGGCCCAGTGCGAGGAAAAGGGAGGAAGGGCGACTGGGCCCGGGTTGGCCTGGGAAGGGTGAGGGGCGGAAATTGGAGGGGGAAGAGTTGGACTTTGGGAGTGGGCCGGAAAAGAAGCGGCCAGGAGTAGAGTTGCTGGCCTGTTTAGACAAGAAAAGGGTTTTCTATTTACCTAACTATGTTTAGGTTAGAATTTGAAATGGAGATTCGAATCCAAATGGGTTTCGGAGGTGTGGCTTGAGGGAGATGGCGATAGAATATTTTGTAGGGCATAAAACCGGGAATTAATATTCAAATTAGATTTAAATCGAGAGGTTAGGGGAATTCTATCTCTTAGAATTTAGAGATTAGAGAGGGCTCTAAAGCACTCAAATGCATCACACATGGCAGGTTAAATGCAAGGTTTAATTTATAGAATATATTTCGAATACTCGAGAGAAAAGGATTACATTTAATTAAGAGAAATTATAGAAAATATATATTTTAGAATGCTCTTAAAAAGACGGGGTGTTACACTTTTCATGCGCTTCTCGCTTATATGACCCAAACGACAATGCCACATGTAGGTCGGACTTAAATCATTAGGCCGAGGCCTTTTAGCACTTATATTATAGATAGGCGCATCGTTAAGATTTAAAATAAACAAACCATTCACAATGGATGCAAAAGTCACAAACATGCCATTCTTATAGATCACACAACCATTGTTTTCACTCGCAAATGAATAACCGTCCTTCATCAAACATGAAGGAGACACAATGTTTCGACTTAAACTAGAAACATAATAACAATTATTTAATTCCAAGATAAATCCTGATGGGAGGTGAAGTTGCATCGTCCCGACGGTCAGCGCTGCAACTCTTGCATTGTTGCCCACGCGAAAATCAACTTCTCCTCTTTCCACGCTTCTACTTCTTATTATTCCCTGCATCGAATTGCAAATATGAGCAACCGATCCGGTATCAAATACCCAGAAATTAATATAAGAATCAGCGAGGAAGATATCTGTAACATAAACCTGAAGCGTACTTGAACCGAAAGTACTCTTACTTCCCTTGTTCTTTAGCGAAGCTAGGTACTGCTTGCAGTTTCTCTTCCAGTGACCCAGTTCATTACAGTAAAAGCATGGCTTATCAGGCGCTGGTCCAGGTTTGGGATCCGAGCTTGGCTTGTTGATCACATCTTTGGCCTTGCCCTTCTTCTTCCAATTGCCCTTCTTCTTAAAGTTAGGCTTGTTCTGGATTGCCATCACATGGCCGCCACCATTGCTCTTCTTAATGTCAGCCTTTGCTGTTTTAAGCATCCCACACAGCTCATTCAAGCCCTTCTCTGCCCCATGCATATGGTAGTTCGAGATGAAGCTCCCATAGTTTGGCGGAAGTGACGCTAGAATAAAATCAGTGGCCAACTCTGGACCTATTGGGAAGCCTAGCTTATCCAATCTCTGAGTGTGACCAACCACCTTGATCACATGTGGCCCAACTGCTGCACCTTCTGCCAACTTTGTCTCCACAAAATCTTTGGACACATTGAACCTTTCGGTCCTAGCTTGAGTTTGGAACATTTCCTGGAGAGCCACAATCATATTGTGTGTAGTATATCCCTCAAGCTGCATCTGCAGCTCAGGTTCCATACTAGCAAGTAGAAGGCAGCTTATCTGATTATCAACGTCCAACACTCTCTGGTGGGCGTTTCTCACAGCAGCAGTTGCATTTTCAGCAGGCTCGTCTGGTAAACGGGTGTCTAGAACATCCTCCTTTTTCTCTGCCCTGAGAACAATTCTCATGTTGCGGATTCAATCCGCATAGTTTGTTCCATTCAACTTTCCTTTCTCAAGCATCTAACGTAAAGTAAACGGTGCGTTTACAGCCATTGATCTACAACAAAATAATAATGCAAAATACTAAGACAACGTATCCGTGACGGAGTAAATTAAATTAACCATTTAACTGAATCTACTCCCACTAAAATCAATATCCCTCGATTGATTACTAGTGATTCAGGATCCACAACTAACAAGTCGACTAGTGAGCTTTAGCATCACCGCTAGAAGACATGGTAGATCGGTAAGCAACTCTTTGCTAATCATATCTCATATGACTCCTGTTGTTGGGTGACATCTCTATGTCTTGGTGACCAACTCTTGTGCCCCAAAGCCCTTAACCATTAAGATGACTTTGTTCAAGGTAACCAAACCCCGTGTGAGCAAGTATCCGATATGAACCCATCTAGTCGAGGAAAATCAGTAGCACCCTAATTTTATAGACCCACCACTGATCGTACAAGACATGATGGTGCAAGGTTTGGGAGGGCATGTAAACTCAAATATTACCGAGGGATCGTTCTACTTTTATCGTCGCATGCTAAAATAACGCCATTCGTCGCATGTAAACAAAAGCAGAACGTTTAAGGACGGCATTCACACAATAATGACACGGTATGGCCCATTATCACAGGTAGATCTCCATCTCCATTGTGTTGTCTATCATGTTGATCTGCATCTTCATGATCCATCATGTTGATCTCCATCTCCATGATCCATTCATGCCATCCTCCGGTGATGAGTTCTCCAAAAACAAACATCTAACGCATGCAAGTAAATAAATTACATAATCACGCTTAGATCATCACAGGTTGGCACGCAGGCCATTACATTAACTTGACAATACATATGGCTCCAGCTGTATTGCCGCACTCACGACACGTAGGTCATGATTCAGTTACATACATGCATCACATACACATAAGGCCATACCGATCACATGAATTTCTGCCAAAACAAGTTAGGCGATTCCGACGTCTAAACTGAAAACGCAGAAAACTCCATCTTCCTGGCCGAATTTCGCAAATCTAATTTTAGCGAAACTGTGAAGTGCATTCTAAATCAGACGTAACTTTCTAAATCAGACGTAACTTTTTCTGTAGATGAATTTTCATATAAAAATCGTCTCCATCCGAGGTTGTATGCGAAAGTTATGGTTGTTTTACCGAACACCTTGTTTTCGCATCTTTCCCCGACCCGGTTTCAGATCCAATCTTCACCGTCACGCATCCCATGCGCCTGGCCATTGACCTAAGTTCGATTCGACCAATCCAATTGATCTACATCTAACCATGCATGGGTTTACAAGTATCACTTAGCTCCGATGACGGAAAAACCGACAGGTAGGAGCAATTCGTTACACGACCATCACAGCAAAGATCACGAACCGATCAGAGACTCATCTACAACCACGCATATCTCCATATGCCCACGATCGAACCTATAACGAAGCAGCTACGGCTCTGATACCACTGAAGGGATTCGGGGAGGCTACGCTAGCACAATACAAAATTGTGTACCCCGAAACCAGTAACAACTGCAGTTATAGATCTCAGATCGTTACCACTAGACGCGCAGATGCAGCGGAACCGTCTCGGTATAGAGAAGCGCGTCGAGGTAGCAGTGCCGTGAAGTTGCGACCGTCCGTCTGGTCCTACACCACGTGCGGTTAGTCCTAGTGCTCCAAGCGCAGCACCTCCAAGGTATCCACACGTACGAAGATGGAACGCCGAGCGCCGGTGTGCCAGCACCGGGGTGCGCGGCGGGAGAGGAGAAGGCAGCGGCTAGGGCTTGGGGCGCCCCCCCTGCCCCACCCACGTATATATGTGGAGGAAAACCTCTCATCCCTTCGTCCATTAGGAATACAGGACTAATAGATGGTGTAGTCCCTCTACTGCTAATGGGCCATGCTAATGGGCTTCCACTTAAAAGGGGCCCATTAGTGGATCCAATCTAATTGGCTCTAGGGCATATATTCAACATTCATCACTCCTCGTCCTTACGCTCTCCGCACTCGTCATACTCTATTTTCATGCTCTAAAAGAAATATTCCTGCATAGTCATCGAGATTCTCTCCTCTGTATCAATATCTCCCGCACCCGACATCATCTATATCTCATACTTTTTTTCATAACTCAATCATTTAGAATAGTTATTCTATATCATGGGAGGTGAAATAGCAAGTAATTCAACTTTTTAATTATAATGTGATTAGGTATAAAATGAAAAAAAAACTGAGTAGAACTGTGGATTAACAATAATTATTGGCTTGTTACATTAGCAAATGATACCCATTATATGTTCCTCTTTTCTTAACACAGCATTTACTTCCTAATCCGGTCCATTTATTTCTCTTCCCTCCCGTTTCACGTCAACACATATCTTTTTTATTTTTTCTGAACATTTTTCAACTTCGTCTCTTTCCTTCCAGCATTCGGTCCTTCTTTGTTATCTCGTTTTCCTCTCGTCACTTTCCTCGTCGCCCCGTCGCTCGATCCAGAATGTTGCCCCCATCACTCGATCCAGCTTCGTCCTCTCGCCCGTCCTCATCTCCGATCTACAGCTGATCTGCTCCTATGCCTCCCGCCCTCATCTTCTCAGCCCCTCTCCATCCACATCCCACCGAAGGCCAATCTGGTGGGGGCAGCGGAGCTGGAGCTCGCTCAGGCCTCAGGCCGTGACTATGGCCGCCTAGCTCCGAGGCTCGAGCTTGCCCGCACCATGGCTGCTCCGAAGGTCGTGCTCTCCCTATGGCGGCTCTGCTTTGATGCCGTCGGGCCGCTGCCAAAAAAATCTGTCGTGATTCAGCTTCTCTCCCACGGCTGCCTATGTGGCTCATAGATCTTCGTCACGGTGGTATATGGCCTCCGGTGGGCAGTGCGTCGGCCGGCATGCGGAGTGGTGCGCCTCCGCCGCCGTGGCTGAGCCCGGGGCCAAATCCGCCTTGCGCTGCCCGCCTCCTCTCTCCGGCGAGCGCGGGCAAAGAGCTCCTTCGGCGGCCGCAATCTCTCTCTCTCCCTCCCTGCATCCCCGTCCTCCCACCGTCTCTCTCTCCGGCCTATCTCTCCACGCCGTCCTCCAACCACCGCGTGGCCAGCGGCGTCCCTCGAGGCGGAGCTCACCCGCGTGCCCTCCCTCTTTCCCGGCGGCGGAGCTCGCCCTCCCCGTCCATCCCCGGCGCGGAGGAGCAGGGGGGCCGACGGCGGGGCGCAGAGCAGCAGCAGCGAGGCAGAGGAGGAGAGGAGGCGGCGCGGAGGTCGGGCCCTCCTGTCCTTCCCCGACGGGGCGCGATCGCGGCTCCTCCTTCCCTTCCCTGCGCGGATTGGCCGGCGACACGTCGTCCTCCGCCCGATTCGATTCAGGCCCGGGGGAGAGAGCTGCGCCAGTGGCGGCCGGCACGGATCGAGCAGGGGGCGCGGCGGCAGCAGCGGCGGAGGAGGAGCAGGGGCGCGTGGATGACCGCCGGCGTTGGTCATCTGGCCAGGTTCCGCTGCAGGCGCGCCGGAGCCGGCAAGACGGCAGGATAGGGAGGGAGGAAGAGATGAGACGAGGAGTGAGGAGATGCACAGTGAGCCTTTTTTTGTTTGGACGTGGGCCCCACGGTCGGCGGGTGAGTAGTGCTAGAGATTAGCCGAAGGGCAAGTGCCTATGACACGTGTTTTACTAGATTAGTGACATAGTCAACAAGGACTTTTCATTTCAGATTAATCTAGAGTGTTCGATCATCATAAAATCCGACGGTGTAGGAGTGATGTAGTCAATATGGACTTTTTAGATTAATCTAGAGCGTTGGATCATCATAAAATAAATCCGACGGTGTAGACATTGTAAGAGTAAAATTTTATCACTGTCAAATTCGCCGTCCTTTATAGTATATAGATATAGTCATGTTTGGTCTTGTTTTGTTGTAGACAAAATCATGAGAAATATTATGGTGAAAATAAAATGCAATTAAGAGGGGTACATGGCTTAGAAGATTATAGCCGGGTATTGAATTTTTTATAACCTACTCCCTCGTCCCTAAATTAGAGTCGCCAGACAAATAAACCAATATCTCCAATGCAAAGGGCAAAAGATACTGCTACCCCTATGTAGGGATGTTGTGGCAGGTAAAATATTTGGATGGACATGGCATGGACATAGCATTAATTCTCAACTGGCTTATGCATGCTACACGCACCATCCAATTTTTACATTAAACAATTCAGCATTTACATCCACTTTTCATGTTTAGAAAAATCAAAAGCAAAATTGGCTACCCCAATTTGGCGGCAAACAACAACCTACAACGCCAAAACAATCTGGCGCTGCATTTTACATCTCAAAAGCAAAATGAAATTTCAAACTATTCCCTCCCACGTCATTTCTCTATTCGTGTGGGAATAAAGCCTGGTAACCCTTCGTTGCCTTCTCATTTGAACCATTCCCTCTCATCCATCATCCATGACAGTAGACTTAAACACACTACTAGACGAGGAAGGAGATGAGGTGCCTCATCTCAACAAGAGTCCTGCTGCACATCATGAAGATCATGATCCCTTACAAGATGTAGTGGCTAAACTTGAGGTTGAGGGAGCAAATCACTTTGGTGTCCACCCAGATCTAAACAATGAACGAGAACAACTTCATCAAGGTAAACACTTTGGTCTCTCTGCGTTCTTTGCTCTCCCCCCCCCCCCCCCCCCCCCCCCCCCTCTGTGCACTCTCTCTCTCAGCAGAACTATTTAGTCACTGCTACTATTATCTTCTTTGTAGCCTCTCTCTTTCTGTCTCTCAGTCCTCTAAATTAGTACATGCTTCTTTAGTTCTTCTCTACTAAACCGATTAGCAATATCTAGGAATTTTTAGTGTACATCTCTCACATGAAACTCAGCACAACTCCTTTGTATCCTCTCTATGCTAAAATTAATATCCTCTCCGTGGGCCCTCGGCGGAGGAGTCAACGAAGGGTAGCCAGGATGTCGATCTGAGTGAGACGGGGAACGGGGATGAGTTTGAGTTTTTTTTTAATGGAAAGTGAGGCCGTGAGGGGGATGGGATAAGGCAATCAGATGCGGTGGAGTGCAGCTAGCTGGGTAGGTGGCGACATTTATTACGGGACATGTAACTGTTGCTTCCACGACTCTAATTTAGGGACGGAGGGAGTAAGAACTATGAAGTATGTGCAACTAACAGTTGTCTGACACCCCATCCTGTGCGAAATGATGGCAACCCTGCCAAATCGGGGTAGCCATTTTTGTCGCCGACATTCACGCCTTTGTTGGTTGTTTGCTGCAGCTGGCTTTTGACAATATTGCCAAACTTCATCCTCAAACCAATCTGCGACGTCCAAATGACACACCTGTTTCTAGTGGCAGATCTGGAAGAAAGGACTAGGAGGGGCTTGTTTACTTCATCTTCCATCTCTAGACCCTCCTTCCAAGCTTCCATGTCCATCAATTCGAAGGGGAGGCTTAGAATGGGCTCCATGGTTCCGGCAACTGTAGGAGGGGCTCTAGCCCGGGCTGACCCGGTGCTGGATCCGTCCTTGCCCGTGGCTGCCAGTGATAGCCGTTGATGTGAGCAAGCTCAAGCAGAATCAATTCAAGATGGGGAGGGCGAGAAACCCTGAACCCCGAGTTCTATTATTGTGTTCTCAGATTCAAAATAGTTCACAAGTTCTCCCTCGACGGGTTATAACGCAGTCGGAGACACACCTAGCCTTGGGCCCACATGTTATACATATAGCAATTACATAAATTGACCCGTATGCAACACATAGCAATAAACGTAAATGTGAAGTACGCCTTCAGTCCTCCCTTGGCTCCCCGGTCATGACAGCAAATTTTGGCTCGGCTAACCTTGGTCTATATCTAGACATGCCCTTAATCCATCAACATACTGTCGTGTGCCTTGATAATTGCCCTTAGGATGTGAAAAATCTAGATAGTGTATAGTTGCTTGTGAATTGTGTGGAAAGCTATTATACTAAGTTACTAACTAATTGGAGCCTCCATGTTAATTGTCATAAATGTACTTTAGAAAAAATATAAATTGTCACAAAAAAAGAAATCAGCCATCAATCTGGTAGACTCTAACAACCATTAGATTTATTATCTCATTTTAAAAAAGAAATCGTCCACCTCTACCACCATTATGAAAATATTGAAAGTAACCTAATAATCTTCATCTAAATTGCCCACGTGCCATTCCAAAAAATGAACTGCCTCATCTGCCACTGCTATAATTTCTGCAGCACGTATTTGCCAGCAGTAAGTGATCACCAGCCATAGTTATCCACATAAAATCAATGCCTACCTCTCCAACTTTCTTTATTTCTAAACAATTTAGAAACAATGTTTATTGATCACCTGACTGGGAACGAAGTGGCTACTAGGGCCAGCACTGACGGTCGCTATTCACCGAATTCAAGCAGCTATGTTTTTCGGAGACGCCAACAAGCAGTTGTTCTCACGCGATCCCCGTGGAGGTCACACACCAGAAGGGACGTGCAAATCATCGCCATGACGTTCTGTTGATATCAAGAAAATTAAGGGCTCTGCAAGGGCGCGAAGCTATTTGCACCAACTGTAATTACAAAATCGTAGTAGAACAGATGCATGGTTTGCTCCAAATTAGACAAGCCTTGGAAGTTTGCGATGTAATTACAGCACTCGAGCAGGCATCACAACTGAATTCCGGATGCCTCCAGTTCCTGTGTATCGCTAATATTTTGCAACGAGGAGATATCACTCAGACTCAGGCTTTGCTTTGTTTCACTAATGTTTAGGCTGCTATCTGCCTACATGCACCACATGTATATATAGTAGTAATAGCTAGTGTCAAAGATGACCGGCCTGTGACAACTATTGGCCTGGTTGGTTAATTAGGTGCATTTCAGGTACATTGGTGGTTTATAATGGCAATTGATTTGAAGGGCCGCATCTGTCAGAGAATTCATCTCTAACATAGAAGTCAGATAACTGTACCCCAGATACATCGATCAGGTGCGTTGTTCCTTGGACTAGTCATCGTTCTAGTTAACGGGGTATGATGTAGTCGTACTATCTCGAAGCAGTGATGACGGTCGATGCATTGCCGAGATGTAGACGGTGATATACACTACGGGAGAATTGAGCAACCATCCCTGCACTTTAGTGCCGGCTGGCCGGAGCCGGTAAGGGGGCCTTTAGTACCGGCTCCAGACAATAGTGCCCGCGAAGTCAGGTTAGTACCGGTCAATAACACCAGCCGGTACTAAACGACACCATTTAGTACCGGTCGGTGTTACCAGCCGGTACTAATTTGGCACGCCAATTTAGTACCGGCTGGTAACACCGACCGGTACTAAATGGTGTCGTTTAGTACCGGTCGGTGTCCATGACCGGTACTAAAATGTATCATCTCGATTCCCACGCACACAGCTACTTTAATTCTCCACCCTACCCCGGCCACTACCTCTCATCCTTATCTCTTTCTTCCATTTTCATCCACACACTCACATCTCTCCTCTCCTCTCTCTTGTGCGCGCAGGATGGGGAGGACTGGGCGCGACGCGGCGGCGGCCTGGCGCGGGCGCGACGCGGCGGCCTGGCGCCGGCGGCCGAACGCGGGGGGCGCCGCCGGGGAGCGCGGAGGAAGCCGCCGCCGACGAGGCCAGGCGGGCCTAGCCATGGGCATGGCGGCGCTGGCCTCCCCTGCAGTTTTTTTTTGTCTTGTGTTTTTCTCAGATTTGATTTTTGTTCATGCTGTGAGAATGTTGTTGTTGTTGTGAGTGAGAGATTGTGAGATACATGTTGTGATTTGATTTTGTGATGTGATTGTGAGATGTATATATTTTTGTGATTTTTGTAATGTGATTGTGAGATATATGTTCATATGATTGTGAGATTGTTGTTCTTGTGCGTTTGTTGATTGAGAAAATAAAAAAGAAGGAAATAGAAAACAAGAAAAGGAAAAGGAGGGGAGGGGAAGCGGGGTGCGCACGGGAGAAAAGTTTAGTACCGGCTGGTAACACTAGCCGGTACTAAACTGTGGCATGTTAGTACCGGTTGGTTATGACCGGTACTAACGTGCGACACGTTAGTACCGGACCTTTAGTACCGGCCACAGCGACAGGTACTAACCTGTCCTGTGACCGGTACTAAAGGCCAATTTTCCTGTAGTGATAGGACCTCCAACGGATCAGCCGCGTCACCAAACAAAAGTTTTCATGCAAACCTGCCATCCCTGACTCTGTAAATAAATTTAAAAAATAAAAAACAAAGGAAAAAAAAGAGGGGAAAAAAGGCGCCGCTGCCTCTGCCTCCGCCTTCCCACGCCTGAAGGGGTCACAGGCGGGCCGGCCGCACACCCCCGCGTCGTTGGAGGTGAGGCCGCCGCCACCAACCACAGGGTCGCATGAACCTGGATAAATCCCTGTGTCCCTATGTTACCACGAGCTTCCTAGGGTCGGCAATCAAGTCCACAGATAAATCTACCACTTGGGTACCCACCCAGTGGTGGAGCTAGCGAATTTAAACGCCTAGGGCCATTTTTACAAGCGCTAAAACTACCTAAAATCTCACTATCATGCATAGCGATAATCATAATAGCGATAGTCCATATAAGTTTTTTTTTAAAAAAAATTATATGGACTAGTTCATGCGACCCTGTGGTTGGTGGCGGCGGCCTCACCTCCAACGGCGCGGGGGTGTGCAGCCGGCCCGCCTGTGACCCCTTCAGGCGTGGGAAGGCGGAGGCAGAGGTAGCGGCGCCTTTTTTCCCTCTTTTTTCCTTTGTTTTTTATTTTTTAAATTTATTTACAGAGTCAAGGATGGCAGGTTTGCATGAAAACTTTTGTTTGGTGATGCGGCTGATCCGTTGGAGGTCCTGTATCACCGTCTACATCTCGGCAATGCATCGACCGTCGTCACTGCTTCGAGATAGTACGACTACATCATACCCCGTTAACTAGAACGATGACTAGTCCAAGGAACAACGCACCTGATCGATGTATCTGGGGTACAGTTCTCTGACTTCTATGTTAGAGATGAATTCTCTGACACATGCGGCCCTTCAAATCAATTGCCATTATAAACCACAAAAAAATTAACATATACGGAGTAAGTGCTTAAAATGCATGGTCTAGAGTATATCACAATTCAAGGTCTAATTGTACAATAAAATTGATAAAAAAATACTTAACCAGTCTACATAAAGGCTTACTAGACCATAAAAAATATAGGGTGTATAAGAATTTTTTTGGGGTCATGTCTAGGGCCGTGGCCCTAGCTGCCCTAGTGGTAAATCCGTCACTGGTACCACCAGATGAACTGTGGTTCATTAGATCCAGTAGTTACTGCGCTAGGTAGGAGAGATCGCGGGGTATATTCTAAAGCTAGCTCAATGGCAGTTTTTTTAATCTGGTGCTTGCCAACATTTTGCGTCGTCCTCGGCGAACGCTGCTACGGAAACGGAGCACGCGTGCGGACTGCGACGAGTCGCTTCAGCGGCTACCCACCCGTCCCACCCGATATCTGCTCTCGTGCCGGCGTATCAATCCGGCGAAACAGTGAGTCATCGTTGTTTGCGCCGACCCCGAGCGTCTTCCGAGGCGGACACCAAAGTTGTTGCTGCCTGTCGATTTTGAAGCCACGTCCCAGTAGCCCGCACGGGAGTCAGAGAAGCTAGCAGCTGAGGGATCTTGATCCTGCTTTCTGACACCAATCGCTACGGGGAAAAAACGTTAGTGCAAAAATGTTAGTGTCGTATCACTCCAGCAGTGGCCTGGAGCCATGTTAGCGCCGGCTAGAGATACTAGCCGTCACTAACGTGCCACCCGGATCCACCATCCGCAACGAATATGAGAATCCGTAACGTTCGGGATGCACGTTAGTGCCGGCTAGGAATACCAGCCGGCACTAAAGTGACGCGGGAAATTTAATGCCGGCTGGGGGCTTTAGCCGACACTAAATATCAACAAATATTGCCGGCTAAAGCCCCCAGCCGGCACTAAGTTGCCCAATATATATCAGCTTCTCCCTCCCGAGGCCGAGCCCAATCATTTGAGCTCGAGCTTCTCCTCTCTCCCATGGCGTGTTAGAGGGGAGGTGCTGCCCATTTTTCTTCAAATTTGTGGTGATTTCACTCGTTCAAGTGGAGCAAAGGTTAGCAACTTCATCCTCTTTTGTTTCACGGTGTTTATTTTTCATTTCATACTTTGTAGATAGAGAAATTGGTGATTTAAAGCATGAAGAGAAATGAGAATAATTTTTTGATTTGTACATTAATTTGAGATATATGTAAAATTGATTAGTTACTTTTTAGAGAAGGTTATTAGATAGTTTCTGTATGACACATTTAGAATTTTTTAATTATTTCATAGTGACATGTGTATATATATTAGTATGTATATTATTTTTAAAAGAAAATCTTAGGGATAATAAGCATTATTGTTGATTTAAAGTATGAAGGGTAATGAGAATGATTTTATGATTTGTACATTATTTTGAATGTAAAATTGATTAGTTAATTTTTAGAGAAGTTTATAAGATAGTTTGTGTATGACACATTTAGAATTTTTTTTAATTATTTTATAGTGACATGTGTATATATATTAGTATGTATATTATTTTTAATTATTTTATAGTGAGCATGTTTTTTTACTTATACATAAAATTAACAAAATTAAAATTATTAGATAGTTTCCTATGTTTTAATATTTTGTAATATGGTTTCAGACTATTTAAAAACAAAATTCACGTTGATCAATATGGCTTCTACTGCTGGAGGACGGATTCTGGTGGCGGTGATCGTCGCCCGCCTCAAGACAAGGAGAAGAAAATCGGAGCATGGGAGAAACCAATGGTTCGTTTTTTGGAAAAAAAAATGAACAATATGTTGAAAGGGGCAAGGACCTAGGTTTTGATCATGAGAGTGTATTGCGGCGTTACGCTCCATCTCCTACAGAACCGAAATCTCCAGATCCACCATCTTTTTCAGCGCCAGCAAAAAATCATGCTTTCCCACCCTATAATGGTTGAAGATCGTTCTCATGTTGCTTATTAGCTATTGAGAAATTTAGGTTCCTTTGAATAAGTTATGTGTGGATGACACTTACTAATGTTTTTTGTATGTAGTGTAAGTCATTTTTATGGATAAATTTGTATGTTATTGAGACAATTATGTTGATTTGAGTTATGTAGAATTGATTTGTGTTTTTTATACGTTAATTAATTGCAGATGGACCGACAATAGATGTATAGCGGACGAGCCACATCAACGTGGGTTAATGGCCTAAAATGTTTGCTCGATGCAGAAGAGGCCAACAGATACCAAAATGGTTTAATGTTCTGTCCATGCAAAGTTTGCGAAAATACGAGACAATACAAGAAAAGAGATATTCTATGGTCCCATCTTTATGAGAACGGTTTCATGAAAAGCTATAACGTTTGGACTAAACACGGTGAACTTGGAGTTATGATGGAAGATAATGAAGAAGATGATGCTGGTGGTGATGATAAAACCATTACAGACTGGGTGTGGGTTCAACAAGCTGGTGGCTATCATGATGAACCAGTGGGAGATGGTGAAGCAGATGTTGCACAAGAGGAGCCACCTGACGAGCTAGGTCAGGCACTGCTTGATGCACAGAAAGACAGTGAAACTGTGAAGGAGACAGCAAAGTTTGAGAAGATGCTAGAGGATCACAAAAAGTTGTTGTACCCTGGTTGCGAACCGGAGCAGAAGAAGTTGGGTACCGCGTTAGAGATGATGAAATGGAAGGCCACTAATGGTGTCACCGATAAGGGATTCAGTGAGCTATTAAACATTGTAAAGAACAGGCTTCCTGAGGGTAACGAGCTGCCGTCGACAACATACGAAGCTAAAGGATCGTTTGCCCTATTGGATTGGAGTTACAAAAGATTCACGCATGTCCTAACGACTGTATACTGTATCGTGGCAAGAAATACGAGAACTTGGAATCTTGTCCAGTTTGCAAAGCATTGCGGTATAAGATAAGGCGAGACGATCCAGGTGATGTTGATGGGCAGTCAGTCAGGAAGAAAGTTGCCGCAAAGTTGTTATGGTACTTCCTTATAATACCACATCTAAAGCATTTTTTTAGAAACAAGACAACGCTAAGCTGATGCGGTGGCACAAAGAGGATCGTAAGGAATATCACATGATTAGACGCCCCACAGATGGGTCCTAGTGGAGGAACTTTGACCGTGAGTATCCTAAATTGACCCAAGGAACATAAGATTCGGTCTGAGTACTGATAGAATGAATCCATTCGGTGAGTTTGGCTGCAATCATAATACATGGCCTGTGATGCTATGTATGTTCAACCCTCCTTCTTGGTTGTGCATAAAGCGGAAGTTCATCATGATGTCATTGCTTATACAAGGGCGAAAAGAACCTGGCAACGACATTGATGTGTTCCTTCGAACCTTGATAGATGATTTATTATTGCTCTGGAAGGAAGAAGGCGTACGTGTGTGGGATGAGTATAAACAGGAGTCTTTCGACCTCTGAGCTTTGTATTTCGTAACCATCAACGATTGGCTTGGACTTGCAAAACTGTCGGGACAGTCAAACATGGGATACGGTGCCTGCACCCACTGTTACGTTGAAACCGATAGCATTTATTTGAAACACTGCAAGAAGTGCGTATACATGGGTCATCGTCGATTCCTTCCTGTCGATCACCCCTTAAGAAACGAAGGGAAACATTTTAAAGGACAGTCTGAAACTCGCCCTAAGCCTTTGTTTTGTAATGGAAAGCGTATGTTATCAACAATCAAGAATGTGAAGTGCGTATATGGAAGGCGTGACGGTAGCGTACCTGTTCCCAAGGATCCCATCACAGGACGTGCTCCAATGTGGAAGAAAAAATCCATATTATGGGAACTACCTTATTAGGCAGTCTTAGATGTTCGACACGCAATTGGTGTAATGCATTTGACGAAAAACCTTTGCGTGAACATACTAGGCTTCCTGGGAGTGCATGGTAAGTCAAAGGATACATTGGAAGCAAGGCGCGACATGCTGAATCTGACAGAACGACAAGACTTGCAACCCGAAAAGATAGACAAGGGACACCACTATTTAAAACGTGTCAGCTACAATCTGAGCAAAGAGGAGAAGGAAAGTATGTTTGATTGCTTGAACAATATTAAGGTCCCGTCCGGATACTCCTCAAATATACAGGGCGTGAAAGAGAAGAAAATCCAAAACTTGAAGTCCCATGACTGCCACATCTTGATGACACAATTACTTCCGGTCATACTTAGGGGTGTTCTACCGGAAAATGTAAGATTGGCAATTGTGAAGCTTTGTGCGTTCATGAATGAAATTTTACATAAGGCAATTGATTCGAACAATCTAATAAAACTGCAAAAAGACATTGTCGAATGTCTTGTCACCTTCGAGATGGTCTTCCCACCATCATTCTTCAACATGATGACACACCTTCTGGTTCATATTGTGACTGAAATAACTATTCTTGGTCCAGTCTATCTACATAATATGTTCCCTTTCGAGAGATTCATGGGATTATTGAAGAACAAAGTCCGCAACCGCTCTCGTCCAGAAGGATGTATCGCTAAGGGCTACGGAACAGAGGAGGTCATTGAGTTTTGTGTTGACTTTCTTCCTGACATGAAGTCGATTGGGCTCCCTGTGTCACACCATGAGGGGCGACTAAAGGGAAAGGCACAATAGGAAAGAAATCGAATGAGAAACATCTCTTGTAGTGAATTCAGTAAAGCAAACTTCACGGTTCTTCAGAATTCATCCAAGGTGACTCCATATATTGATGAGCACATGAATATTGTACGGGCCGATAATCCACCGCCACCGCCGGCCGCGCCCGTCCCTGTCCCCGTCCCCTACGCGCGGCGCCCCGCGCGTGTGTGTGTAAGGCACCTCTGCACGGCGCTGACGACAGCGCTTGTACGTGCTGACGTCAGCGCCATTTTTTAGATTTATTTGTATATTTACTTTTTAAGAAATTACCTAAAAATATTAGAAAATTATTAAAAAATGGTAGAAAAATGTAAACAATGTTAGAAAATTGTAGAAAATATTAGAAAATGTTGAGACGCCCGTTAGAAAATTTTATTTTTAGAATTTTTGTTAAATGTTAGAAAATTGTAGAAAATGTTAGAACATTATAGAAAATGTTGGGAAATGTTAGAAAATTATATGAAAGTATTTTACTTCTCTAGCTCGCACTGGCATCAGCACATTTGTGCTGACGTCAGCGCTTTTTTTTTTGTCAGTTTTTAGATTTATTTGTATAATTTTTAGAAAATTAATTATACTTTTACCTTTTCAGCTCGCGTAATCGGCGTCCTGAGCCCACGCCGCCCGCGCCCCAAGCCCACGCCGCCGACGCTCGTCCCCGTCGGTGCCCGTCGTCATTCGTAATGAACATTTTATTATTCTATGCCATAACCCATTTTCCTACCGTGCATGAGACATGAGCAAGGGAACAACTTGTGTGGATACTACGTATGCGAATGGATCGACGACTTTGTAAGTGAAAAGGGGCAAATGATGCCAGAAACATTCGCTGTACGTGAGCACAATCAATTCTGGTAATTAATTTTAATTCATTATTTTTCGTTCTCATGTTTTCATCTGGAAATGTTACAGCGTTGTTCCATGAAAGAAGATCTCATTGACGAAGCTCGGGTCAGGGCAATTCAAGAATCTATCTGTGGATTTCTGCTCGATGAAGTTATAAATAAGAATGGAGAATTCTATGGCGATCCATACTCAAGCGTCGTAGCACTTGAAAAGCGTCGCCATGACTTCCGTTGAGATGCATCATGCATGTTTAATTTGTAATATCTCAAGTACAAGTACTTTGTTGGATCTTTGAAATGTTGTGTATAGTATGAATTCTATCTATTTATGTATATATATAGTATTAATAATGTGATATATATCGTCATAATGTAGCATGAACGCAAATAGTGTCACTACGTAGACGCATTTGGTACAAATACGAAAACATATAAAACAAAAGAAAATAAAATAAAGCAAAAAGAAAAAAAAAGAGGGTTAGTGCCGGCTGGTACTACCAGCCGGCACTAAACTGCCTTCCCTGCTCCCGGGTGGGCTCGCGCAGTTTAGTGCTGGCTGGGGTTCCCAGCCGGCACTAGACCGGCACTAACGTGCCGTATGACCAGCACTAATGGTCGTTTTTGTGGCCGTGGATGGATCGTGATCGCGCACATGCATGCAGAATCACAGATCGAATCGCCACGCGTTGAGCAACCGAGGGATCGTGATCGTGCACATGCATGCGCTACATACTTCCTCCGTTTTAAAATTATAAGTCGTTTTAATTTTTATAGATTAATAGATTTTGCTATAAATCGATGATGAATCTAGAAAAGCTAAAATAACCTATAATTACTATAATTAGAATGGACGTAGTACAACGTACCATCGGCACAGCCCCGGCAGCGACGATATCACCGACGTGCAGCGTGACCCTCCGCCAAGGGCGATAAAGACTCAGGCATCAAGCATCACGACTCAACAAATAACGTCACATCGACCCACGCACTGCTGCCTCTATTGCCGAATAGCTGGCTTCATCGCGTGACCAAGACATGGTTGCGGTCGTCTATTGCCGAATAGCCCCGGCCTGCGAAGGGTGCGGGTCGGAGCGCTCCTCCATGTGACCCGCCGCTCCTCCGATGCCGAAGAAGGTTACCGCTCCGACGGCGCCGTACAAATGGTTTTTTAGTAGTAGCCTAAAGCGACATGAGCCTAGTGCACTATTCTCTCCGTCTCAAAAAAAACAAGTCACTCTATGATTCAAAATTTGTCCCACAAAACAAGTTATTATACTCAATTTGAAATATTTGCATGTGCATACGGGCATAAAAAGATTCGGATAGTACCAATTATGATAGCGGCAATCATTTTGTTTTTTTAATCTGTTCTAAAATTTCTACAATTACTTATTTTTTTGAGACGGAGGAAAAAATCGACTAGGAAGCAACATCTATCTTGATGCAATCATCAAGTTAGGAGGCTCCAATATTGGAGCGTTGGTTGCTGTCATTAAAAGCAGGAGAAAGTCTCGTATGTACGTGAAGACGACACTTCGGTGAGTCAATCCGTGTGCAAAATTGGCCTGCCACATTGTCCAACACATGGGTGAGCGGCGCTAGCTACCAACCACTACCGGAATCCCCCTTGCCGTGTGCCAGATGCACACGGCAAAGGTCCTTTTACACACGGTAAAGACTTTGCCGTGTGCAACACACGGCAAAGCGCACACGGTAAAGTTTAGACGGCAAAGAATCTTTGCCGTTTGGCAAAGGCCCGATCTGGCACACGGTAAAGAGCGACACACGGCATTGTTTTGATCCCAAAAAATCGCAAAATAAAATAGCAAAACATTTTATTTTAATGGGGAAGGACCCCATTGGACATTTCTCACTGCCCCACGTCATCAAGTCGCAAGTCGCGGAGTCAAAACAAAGTGCCACGCGCATTTTTCGCGGAAAAATCGCGCTATGCGGCTGGCGGGATTCGAACCCGCGCCCTCCCCTTCGCGCGTAGCCTCCTCTACCACTGCACCACTTGAGTCTTTGTATCCATATCTAATTTTGATTCCCCTCATATTAAACTTTTCCGAGTGTAAATTGTTTATTTGAGGCCCTAAATGACTTCAAATAAAAATGTGAACTACAAAGTTTCATAACTTTTCAAGATCTACAACTTTCGTTTTGGTCAAAAGTTCATCCGAGGTCGTTTATAGAATTTGAATTTTCAAATTTGAAAAATTCAAACTTAGATTCGGTTGACAAGATGACTTCAAACAAAAAAGTGGTCAACTACAAAGTTTCATAACTTGTCGATCTAGACAACTTTCATTTTGGTCAAAAGTTCATCCGAAATTGTTTACAAAATTTGAAATTCAAATTTGAGAAATACAAACTTAGTTTTTCGTTGACAAGAACTATAAAGTTTCATAATTTTTCGATCTAAACAACTTTCATCTTGGTCAAAAGTTCATACAACACACCGGTAGTAAGATTGTTTACAAATCTTATACATCTCTCTTCTAGTTATAGGAACTACTTATAAGAGGTGTGTGATTTCTAAACACTTTTAGTACCACTTTGTTATATAAACAAATGATCAAAGTAAAAGTTGTAGATCTTTAGACTTTGTAGTTCAACACTTTTTAATTTGATTTCGTTTAGGGCTTCAAAACGTGTTTTAAAAATTTTCTTTGCCGAGTGTTTTTAAATAAACACACGGCAAAGGGGTCTTTGCTGTGTGTTTTGCTTTGACACACGGCAAAGACCTCTTTGCCGTGTGTTTTTCTTTGCCGGGTGTTTTTTTTTCTTTTTGCCGAGTGTTTTTTCTTTGCCGTGTGTTTTTAAAAAAACACTCGGCAAAGAATCTTTGCCGTGTGTACCGAGAAAAAATACATGGCAAAGGGCGTGACACACGGCAAAGAGCGAATTTCCGGTAGTGAACACTAGCTCGATGATCAGCACTATAACATGCTTCTCTATCTCCACTAAAAATTTCGTTGCTGCTTTTATCAAACAGAGCTCGTAGTAGCCAGCACGTTGTTTGTTGGCCTGGAGCCCCTCTGCCTATGTTGAGGCGAGACCTCATCCGATGGGGACATGGGATACTTCCGGAAAGCCGCTCATTTCTTGCTTGGCTGCTCGTGCTGCATCGTGGTTGCTATGTTGCCTAGCCAAGAGCCGGTACTCATCATCTCTCCTTGCATGACCAAGACGCCTTCCCGTTGCATCTCCTGAATGAGCTGCTCGAGCCTTGGGGTCTCCTTGACGATAAAGGCAAGCATCTTGCCTGTGGGTGCTTCCATATTTGATGAGTCAATCTGTCCATGATTTGCAGCAGTTGCAGTAAGAGCATCTCTAGTGGGTATACTAGCAGCATCAGTAGCAACACCGATACCTCCAGAGGGTATGCGTGCAGCATCAAGAGTAATCCCAGTGGTTGTAGCATTAGCAGCAAATCCAGTAGCTCCGGCAGTGCAGTCAGGTTGATGTTGTGCACCATCCTGTTCCACATCAACTTTCCTGGATTTGAATACACCCCACAGGTAGTATTTCATTTCAAATGCTGCACATATAAGAAAACAACCCATTAGCAATACAATAAAAAGTGTCCAAAATAATTATTTAGTGACAACCTACATACATCAGCATCGCTCTATTAAGAATTTGATTGATGAAGTGAAAATCAAGTGGGATATCATATTGTCTATTATCAGCAAAAAGAATATTTACGTACTCTGATATCTTTCAGGAAGTAGACTAGAAGGGAACATCAGCATCTCAGTCTCACCCATAGTGGCCCGTAAGGCCAAATCATTCTCCATCACTTCCTTAAGTAGCTTGTCATGGGAGTTGTGGGACCTAGGTTAGGAACAATGAAATAGACATTTTACTTCACATGGAAAGGAAGCTAGATGTGTTGTAAGCGAGCGAAAAGGTTAAAACAACGCACCTCATCTTATGGGGGAAGAAGTATAAGCCGATGTTGTCATTTATACATCTTGACCCCTCCCATATGCTAGGCCAGACCTTCGACCTAGGTAGTTTGGCCACTTCAACCACACGCGACAACGATTTTGATAAATTACGCACTTTCTCGCAAGATTTAGTTGACAAATGGCCAGAAAATAAAATATACTCCTTATTGCCGACATTAAGAAGACCGCTGTTAAAGTAACCAAAAATTAGTACATAGGACAAAAGGTAAATTCTCTAAAATGTAAAACAAAGAACATATTGTTTCGTACCTCCACACTGGCTCATCGATGGGCTTGGAGCAACAATGGCATTGCTTCTTGACACAATCGTCAACAAATGGCGTAGGAACTCTATCAAGACAATCCTTCAAATTATCATCTTGTAATGTCGATCTATCGTCGTCATCTGGAACACCCTCAGGACTATGCTCACCAATGTCATCTTCATTTGTCTCTATGTATATTCTTCGTCTTTTCTTCATCCAATGAGTTGGGTTCTCTTCTTCACTTCCACTATCATCATGTGACCTGGGCTTTTCTTCTGATAACGGCTCCTTCCTACTCATAAGATTCTCATTGATGGTTATATCATTGTAAACATTCACAATGCCCCCCTTATGCATCAATGTGGTTGGTTCTTCATCAAGATTAAGTCGACGCTTTGACTTCAGAACCAACCCTGGCATCGCCTTTAAGTTCGTTGGTTGTGAACTTGACCTTTTAGCGTAATTTTCATGGTAAACAAATCCTTGCTTCATCTTTGAAGTCATTGAGCTCATGATGGTAGGCTTAACCAATTTTTCCGAAGAAAATGCATGCTCAGATTCAGGACTTATTGCCATTATTGGAATGTCTTCTTTAAGTGCACCAGGATTCTGTTTTCCAACTTTACCGCAGTCAAGAAGATGTTGCTTGGAATGTGGTGCAACATATTGATCCTTTTCTACATAGTTGCTCTTGCATGGTTTATTAATAACCATCATGGATGGAGATATATTGCTCTTGTGCACATAAGTTTTGTTAGCACCAATACCTTTTCTCTTTCTTCGATTTCCCAAGATATATTGCATATGAGCCTGCCTCTTCTCCACTTCTACTAGGATTTTTTTCATTGGCTTTGACACAAACCTAGATGGATTCCTTGATTTCCTTATATGTCTATGTGCCACCGATCTTGGGCCGAAATAACCATTACTAGGTTGATTTTGACTCTTCATGCTACCGTCTGGGGTCAAAATACAATGAAAATTCTACAATTAGAAAAATGTAACTAGAAAATGCTTTGACTACATGTGCAATAGTGTATAAAGAGTAGTTAATTCACAATTCAAATTGAATTTATATTATTTTATTTCAAAGGTCGTAAATGTAAACTAATGGAATTTATCCTAAGTCTTCCCTAGTGTCTAAGTAACTATAAAGTTCTAAAGAAAATGATCAAATAGTTCCTAATGAACCTCATAGGTATCATTGCAATCCAATACCATTTATTAAATTAGAAGGGCACAAGAACTAAAAAAAATGATAATTGATTTTATTTATGAATACATATAGCTTGCTTCTCATCAACTATCCCTTCCACATACTTGACGACCTATAGGCATATCACTATGGACAATCCAAGTGGACAACTAATGGAGGCATTCAACACAAAATTATTTCTAAAACAAAAATTACCAAAGAAATATGACTTTTCTTGTATCATGGATCAATATTGCATACAACAAACACGAATAGAAAACTTTGTTTTCTCTAAAAAGTGCATATGTACGATTTTTTGGCTAAAATATGATGCACCCTTTAATTGCATTGAAATATGTGGAACCTATATGGACTTTTGAATTGAAATAGATTTTACGAAAACATTTTAAATTAAAATCTTTCTGAAAGTTTTTTGCTACTATGAAGAAATTCAAAATAGTATGGAGATGCCTTATAGACCCTCATTAATCTTGAACAGTTCTCTCACACACGCTCGGGCTGATTTTATACTAAATCAGCTGAACCTCAAAAAAAAAAAACAGACTCCATATCCGAATGCCATGCCATATCTGTCCTCACTAGGAAACCAAGACATCCGTGAACAAACTAATTAAGCTGCAAGAAACCAGCGCAGCAGCAGCAGCTTTAATCGCAGATTCGCCGGGAGCACACAGGCGCAGGGTTGCTTCGCCTAGCACAAGTGCACAAGTCGACCTACTAATCACCGCCACAAAGCTATGCCTATTGGCTTTGAAATTAATTCAATAGACCGAAACAAATAGATCGAGTCGTAGTCCGGCTCACCGGCCGAAGTGCAGACGACCCAATCTACTGAATCCCCCAACTTTTGGTTATACAAACCCAACCCATCCAGATCATCGACTATAACACACAAACAAACGGAGCAGAAGCAACACACAGAGGAGGCGGCGCGTGCGTACCTCGCTTACGGCCGGCGTACGTAGCGGTCGTCCTCCGGCGTAGCACGTACGCACCCGGCGGCGGCGGCGGAAGGCAGCCGTCTGTCGATCGAGACGTATAGGAGGAGGGAACGCGGCGCGGACGGGGTGCAGAAGCCCTACGGTTCCGCTGTATTTATTGGGCTTTGAGGCCGCGGTTTTTCGCCGAGTCGTGGGCCAGCCGGAGTCGCGCAGAGTTCGGAAACGGACCGGGCTGGATAAGCGGACACCGACCGATACGGAGAGGGTTTCACAACTCAGTTTCCTTCGCTTGCGCAACGTGCCGTGTCGTCGTCGTGGGAAAAAAAAAAAAAATCCGTCGTCGCGCGCACGGCAGATGGGGCCCGGGGCCATCTCGGTGGAATTCGTTAATGCAGTCATGCAGACACACGCGTCTGCATATACAGCATGGTTGCGTCAAACGGGCCGTCCACGATAATCGTCGTGTTCGTTTTGCTTGGCCGGGCTAGAAGTCTGAAAAAAATAATTTAATAGACTGTTTCAATAGTATTATGTGAGAAGAATAATCCGTTAGACTGGGCTGATAAGCCAAGTAAACAAGGCAATGTATGCAGTAGTGAAATATTTTAAGTTTTCAAACTGGCAAAAGTGCCGCCGTCCATATGTATACATCATCGCACTGTAATATATTATAACTATTTATGCTAGTTTTTAGAAAGATGAGAAGTTTATGTTAAAAACTGTTTAATAATAATAAAGTAAGTCATATTTTTAAAATGAAAAAGTCTGTTTTACCTTCTCAACTATCAGAAAAGTCTGAATTTCCTCTCCTAACTATGAAACTAGATATAACGCCTCCTTAAACTCACCGAACTAGTGCACATTTCCTCCCTCCCAGGTTTTGTCTGTTTCACGACTGTGACCGATGGGCTCCGCTGCCTTATCTTCACCTCCACCCCTCTGACCGGTGGTGCCCCAGCCAGATCTGCTCGCGGGGGCCTGCACGTGATAAGGTTCTTGGCGGACGTGGAGAAGGGCCTCCTCGAACTCACTAAACAAGTGGCGGACGTGGAGAGGTTCATGCATGTTCTGAGAATGCCAAAGTTCTATCGCATATAATACCACGGTCTTCTCGCTTCAAAAGTTGTAGGTTTTAGAAATTGCAGTTTTTGAAAACCATAACATCCAAGCAAGGACCAGGCCTCCAACAAACATTAGCTCTTACTTCGTACTTGACACTGAACTTGTAATTGTTTTCTGCTGTAACTGGTCCCAGGACACATGGCCTTCGTAGTGAATTACTGATCTACGATCGTCTCAGTCTGCAAAAGGGCCAAGGGGGCAAAGAGGCGCACAAACGCAAGAGCTAACTTTGAAGAAACAGCTCGACGCACCAAAATCCATTCGCCGTGCTTCTTTTATTCCAGCGGATGTTGTGTTAACCGAGTACCACAATCATATCGAAGGCGGAACAGTGACAGAAATGTGGTGAAAGAACCAAAAATTAACATCGGCTCGCGACCCCTCACTTGCCAAGCCTCCCTCGGACCTTCTCCGCGTCCGCCAAGAACCGCTCGAACGCGACCCATGACGAGCCTCCTTCCCTTAACGCCGCCTCGGCCTCTCCCTTCCGCGCGGCCACCCGCGCCCTGAGCTCCCTGCCCTCCTCCGACTCCATCACCATCCTCACCTTCCTCTCCACCTCCTCCGCCGTAACGAATCCCGCTGCGTAGCCCTCCATCTCCCATGCGACCCCAGTCTCCTCACCAACCATCAGCACCTTGTTGAGCATCTGCTCCGAGTAGAGCGGCCAGCAGAGCATGGGCACCCCGGCCTCCAGCACTGAGTTCCACCCGCAGTGCGTCACGAACGCGCCCGACGACCGGTGCCGCAGCACGGCCACCTGCGGCGCCCACGACTTGACCACGAGCCCCCGGCCGCTGGTCCGGTGCAGGAACCCCGCCGGGAGGAGCGCATCCAGGTCCGGCTCCGGCCGCTGCTCCAGGAACTTTTTGGCGTCCTCGGTGCCGGCCGGCGTCCGCACCACCCAGAGGAACCGGTGCCCGGATCGCTCCAGCCCGGCCGCGATCTCCCGGCCCCTGCTCCCGAAGCAGAGGTACACCACGCTCCGCTCCGGCTGCGCGTCCAGTCACTCCAGGCACTCGCCGTGCCGTCTGTCATCAGCTGCCTCCGCTGCTGGATCCGTGTCGCCGCCATCGCCGACGACGGGGCCGATGCAGTAGACCGGCGGCATCGGCTTGCCGCCGCACTGGAGGTCAAGGAGCGCCTCCACGGCGCGGCGCTCGAGAGACTCGAACGTGTTGAGGACGACGGCGTCGGCGTCGGCGATGCGCCGCCGGACGTCGACCATGGCGGCGCACAGGTCGTCCTCCTCCGGGTGCTCGAGGAGCTCCTTCACGAGGTGGGACGAACATGCCGGTGACGACGGAGTGGAGGCGGCCGGGAGGGAACGCGTCGGAGCGGAGGAAGCGGCCGAGCTCGCCGTTGTAACGGCGCAGCAGCTGGAGCGTGTGGAAGAAGGGGGCCTTGGTGGACCTCGCGAAGTCGGGGGGAGAAGGGTCGGGAGGGAAGAAGTGGAAAGTGATGGCTGGGTTGGCAGCCATGACGCGACGGGTCGTGGCGGCGCCGGAGTCGGAGGACCAGAAGGGGCGCTCGATGAGGACCATGGTGACGGCGAGGCCGCGCCGGAGGAGGACACGAGCGAGCTCCGTCATCGGGATGATGTGGCCTACGCCGAAGCTCGGGTACATAACAACCGTCTGCCGCTGCTTCTGCTGCTGCTCGGGCGCCGCCATGGCGTTCTTCTCCATGGCCAGCCGACGGCGGTGACCGCTGACCGATGTGGATTCGTGTGGGCTGAAGTGTGGATGGGCGTGGTGGTGCGCAATTCATAGCTCGCACGAGAAGGCAGCAGCTCATGAGTCATGACTTTAATTTGTTTATTGCCTTTTGACTGTCGGTGGCAAAGGTGACTGAAAGCGTTATGGGCGGGAGGATGCCTTTCTAAGAATTCCTGGGAGAAGATAAAGGCCTTTCTTTGGATGAGTATACAGTCAGTGAACCCTGGTGCTCTTCATGCACAATACAAAACAAAAGTCAATAGACATGAACATGCAGGATGCTCAATGCTGACTCAAAGGATCATGTATGCGGGTACTTGTGGAACATAAACTAGCTATATCCTACTAGCACTTCCTTCTTGTTTTATAAGCAGAAGAAAGGGATAAGCTAGGTTATTCGGTTTGCCAAAGCTATCCTTATATATTTTTAAATCCAAATGTTTATCTATACTATAAAGGACGACGAAATTTTCGTACTGAATCTTACGTGTTACTCTTACCCCTTCAACACCGTTGGATTTTATGACGACGATCGGACGCTTTAGGTTAATCTAAAGAGTACATGTTGACTACATCACTCCTACACCGTCGGATTTTATGATGATCAAATTTTCTAGATTAATCTAAAGAGTCTATATTGACTACATCATTAATTAGTAATTTTTAACAACACGTGCCTGTGGCACGTGCCCTTCTGCTAGTATATATATAAACTAAAGACAAGTTGTTTGCTAATAGGACATGTTGCATGCTTAGTTGTGATTTGTGTCTTAAGGTAAAGAACTCATCATGATGAGAAGCCCTTGCTTTGCTCAAATAGCTGGATCTGATTGTAGTATAGTCGCGTCTCATAAGTCCTAACTAATCAGTTTTACCCGCAAAAGAGAAAAAAAAAACGGTCCTTGTAAGGTTGAGGTCATGGCGGATCCAGCGTTGAAGTTTGGAGGATCAAATATAAAAGCCACTCCAAGACTCTCTATGTACTTTCTAATTGCTAGTTTTACAGATTTTGATTAAAATGGTACCTTCCAACGACCTCTTTATTTGGTTATCTAAACATAGTCACTCTCTATTCCGGATTTCTCGCTAGCAAAATATAGAAAAGAAAATAGCCATCTAGAGTGCATGCAAGATATAGAAACACTGTTGGAAAACAGTAAGATATAAAAAACGATTTTTATGTAAATGACTCTCTAAATGATAATTTAGAGAGTGAGTTTTAGAGAGACTTTTGGAGATGCTCTAATGGACCTTTTGAGACACCACATAAGGTTAGGGGCAAATCCAGCGTGGAAGTCTGCGGGATCAAACCATTTTCTAACTCCACTTTTTTTAATCAAATGAAGAATTGTTTTATATCAAAACTGAATACATCGTTAAGTTACACATAGCACTCTCAATGTACTCACGCGCTAAGAAGTTCCAAATCTCAATCACAAACCTGTGTAAAAAATCAAATAGAAGGTCGTACAAGCATATGCTCAGCAAGCATGCTGAGAACAAGCACCCAAATAACGACGACCAACATTCTTGTAGGCGGAACGAGCACAATCTTTTTCTTCCTTCTTGGGTCTTCCGTCTTTCTCTTTCTGCCACTGATAAACAAGATAGACTGATCCCAATCTATCTGATCCGAGATTGATTGACATCAGCTCGGCGGGAGGGGGGACAGACTTAGTCTCACAAGCCTTTCATCGTAGTTGGATCTAACCACGACAAAACGGAGAAGTGGTCGTAGAAAATTATTTCATGACGACGGCACCATCTCCGCCTCATTATCGCCATCCGGAAACCTAAATCTCCATGCCGTTGTCGTAAGATAGTTGTCGACGTTGTAGATGCCGTCGCCTCCTTCGTCGGTGCCGCCATGAAGAGGCCCAAGCCACCCTTATTCTTTGCCGTTGCCGGAGAGGAGAAAGAGGAAATAAATCTCCCGTACCACGAAACGCGGCATGGAGAACCCTAGCCCTAACCTAAACTCGATCTACTAGAATATATATATTGAAAGAGATGGATCCGCACTCTCTTCGGCCTCCAGTGAGATGTCGTAGGTGGGAAGAGAGAGGGACCAGACGTGGTGGAGATGGGAGGGCCAACGGCTGGACAGTGATCGGCACGCCCGTGCCGCCTGAAGGGCGACGCGGGGGCGGAGCGCGGAGCTACGGTTCTCCACTTTTTTTAACAAAATACGGTTCTCCATCGCCCTGGGCAAAAAAAAACCGAGAACCAAACCGAAAGAACCAGAACCGGAACCGAAAGAACCGGAACCGAGAATTTCGGTTCCCAGTTCGGTTCCTGTTCCTGAGGAACCGAAATACCTCGGTTTATTCGGTTTGGTTCTCGGTTACCCGAAAAAACCGAAAAATACGTCACAGGCTCACAGCCCATCTAAAAAAGCCCAGCCCAACACCTAACCCTAATCCCCACCAACTCCCCAGACCCCCACGCCACACTGCCCACGCACTCGCTCGCTCGGCCGCCTCCTTCCTCACGCAGTCACGCGCGACGCGCCGCTGCCCGCAGCGTCTTCACGCTCGGCCCCCGCTCGCCGGTGCGGCGGTGCCCACCTGGACGCCTCCTCCCTCCCTCAGTCCCTCCCAGCGCGCCGCCACGCCGCCGAACCTCACCACGCAGGACGCTGGCTCCGCGCTCGCGCCTCCCCTGGCTTCTCGCGCCCGTGCCCGCGCCCTCGACGTCGACGGCCGCCCTGCCCTCGTCGGCCTCCATTCACGCGCGCCCGTGCCAGCGCCTGCGGCTGTCCCCAGCGCCCAGGCACCAGGCACCGGCAGGCAGCAGGCGGCACCGCGGCAGGCCACCTCACCGGCCACGGTCAGCACTCAGGCACTCAGCAAGTCAGCAGTCGAGCAAAGCACCCCCGATTCCCAAAGGCCGAAGCCCCTGCTGAAACTTGAAAGGAAACAACGGCAACGTCGATTGCGTCCTGCAGTGTAAGCAATAAGCATCATTTGTGATAATTTGTGTAAGCATTAAGCAGTACTTAATGCATTTTTTTCTAGATGTCTGAGGAGAATTTGGAGCAAGACATGAATGATTGGGTGGAAGCCAATTCTAGGGCTGACAGGAATTTCATTGAAGATGAAGATGGGGCTGATAGTGGTGAAGAGGGAGAGGGCAAGAAGAGGAAGATGGCATCCAGATCTGATATGTGGGACCATTTCACCAAAATTTGGCATGAAGGTGAGTTGGTTAAGGGAAAATGCAACTATTGCAAAAGAGAAATAGGAGCACATCCAGTACTAAATGGCACATCTGCTATGCGTAAACATTTTAACCGTTGCAAGAGCAATCCTCATGTAGAATTTAAACAAGGAGTTATATCAATAAGCCAAGGCACTGTAGGTACTTGGAAGTATGATCCTGAATTGCTTAGATCCGCTTTTGCTGAAATGATCATAGAAGATGAGGAGCCATTTGCAAAAGGTGAAAAGCCTGGTTTTAAAAAGTTCATGTCTCTTGCTTGCCCTAAGTTTGATTTGCCCTCTAGAAGGACATGCACTAGGGATCGTGTGCAACTGTACTTTGAGCAGAAAGCAAGATTGAAAATTTTCTTTCAAGAACAATGCAATAGAGTATGCCTCACAACTGATGGTTGGACATCACAACAGCAAGAAAATTACATGACTGTGACAGCCCACTTTATTGACAATGATTGGTGCTTGCATAAAAAGATAATTAGTTTTTTAAGGTAAAAGGCAAAAAGGGGGATGATATTGGGAAACACCTGCAAAAGGTCTTGCTTGATTGGGGGTTGGACAAAGTTATGACAGTAACAGTAGATAATGCTAGTGCAAATGATAGTGGTGTTAGTTATTTGAGAAGACAGATAAATAGTGCCAAAACTAGCATTGCAGAGGGAAAGTACCTTCACATTAGATGTGCTGCACATATACTTAATTTGATTGTCCAAGACGGTTTGAAAGAAGTAGACCAATCTATCAAGCGTGTACGTGCTGCAATTAAATTTATCAGGGGTAGTACATCAAGATTGGATAAATTTAAAGAGATTGCTCGATGGGAGAAAGTTGACAGCAAGGCATTCTTGACCCTTGATGTGTGCACTAGGTGGAATTCGACCTATGATAGGCTAAAGGCTGCTATTACATATGATAATGTTTTTTTAAAGTACCCAGATGAAGATCCATACTATACAATTGAGTTACTTAGTGACATTAAGCCAGGTGTTCCCGGACCAGGAGTTCCTGATGAGAATGATTTTGATAATGCAAGGAAACTAGCTGAGTTTCTAGGGCATTTTGCTGATGTAACAACACGAGTTTCAGCAACCTTAAGTGTGACTGCTCACACTTACTTTAATGAATGTATTATTTGTTTGCTGTTTCTATTTTCAGAACTTATTCAAGAATTCAAAGACATAGCCATTGTTGATGGACATGCTGCCAAGTCAGCAATTCAAGGCAGCAAGAAAAAGATGGTTACATCCACCAATATCTCCCAGCCAAGCAAGTCCTCCAAGCAAAGCAAGTCCTCTAAAGAAAGCAAAAACAGCAACTTATCTAAAGATAAATGACTATGTGAGCTAAATAAATGTATATCATTTCTTCTAGTCATTTACTCATCATAAATTCTATTTTGTTTAACTTGTTTCAGTTTGCAAATAATTTTGTAGGATTGCTGTTGCTGCATCATAAATAAATGGGCTGCACGCTTGCACATGGAGAAATGGAGGATGGACTTGCTGTTTGAGTGTTGGTTGGTGCTTGACTACTTGCTGCGATGCAGCCTTTGCAAATAATGAAGTGGCTGTTGGAGTCTTGGACTCTTGGTGCATTTTTCATTGTTATCAAACTGTTGTACTATCATTTGTGAACTTGTGCTTGTGAGTTTGTGCCTGTTGATTGCATCAAAATATAGGCGAAATGCTGTCGAAATTTCGTGTTGAATGTGCTGTTTTTTTGCACCCTGAAAATTTCGGGTCCCTCGGAAGCGAAGCGAACCGAACCGAATCTACCCGAACCGAAATTCTTCGGTTCCTAGGGCTGAAAGGAACCGAACGGTTTCTGAAACTTGGGAACCGAATTTTGCAAAGAACCGAGGAACCGGTTCGGACCGAACGCCCAGGGCGATTTCTCCACTCGGGACACAAGACGGGGCTCAGTGTGGTCCATCGGAAAGAGGTTTGTCACCATATGGAACGAGCGAGATAGCAGGGTTTTCTGCGGTTCAGGTCTACTGCCATTGCTATCCTCACTACAACTACAAGATCGGCAATCTTCTGCCAATAGTTTCTATATTTGAAATGGCAATAGTACGTAGTCTTACGATATACTCCGTATAGTTATCTGCCATACTTGCCGATAACAAGTTTGTTGGGAACAAATGATATTTTTTTTATGAAAGGGAACAAATGATATTGCTGGTAACTTTTTAAAAGTGCTGGGAAAGATAAAATATGTACTTAAAAAATATCATATACTGAGTTATAAGAAATATAAAATTGTTGGTAACAATTATTTTAATAAGACAAACGGTCAAATTTAAGTCCAAGGACTTATAGTTTGCAATGGAGGGAGCATTACTTATGTATCTAAATATAAACATATGTAGGTGCATAGTAAAACCTACAAATCTAATAAAGTTAGAACTCCTTACAATTTTGAATGTAAGGAGTATAATAGAACCATGTTAACTCAAGCCATGTAATGGTCGTTTTTTCTCCTCCAGCTTAATGAAAACAAATAATGGTGTGTTCTTGAACTAAAAATAATATATAGGTTATTTATAAGTGATAGAGGATATGGTAGTTGTTGAGAAATCATCAGCCAGGAGAACCGGAAGTCGCCCCTCCCGACCCCCGCGTCGCCCTCCCTGGCGACTCGGGGGGGGGGGGGGGGCGAACCTGCGCAACCGCCGCCACCCCCCCCCCCCCTCCCAAGCTCCGGCGGCGGCGGCAGCCTGCGGCTAGCCTGAGTCAGAGTAGCTCGCGTCGCCTCCCGTCCCCTCCCGCCGCTCCTCCTCCTCCTCCCCTCCGCCCCAAACCTACCTCGTCAAACCCGCTTCCGCCGCCGGCGGCGTCCATCGGGGGGCCGGATCCACAGGTCCCTCAACCGGATCTACACTCCCGCTGTTGCTCGCCGAGCGTTGTCGCCACCTTCGGCCTGGGAGGGGCTCTCTCCCCTGGCAGATCCTGCCGGCCAGCCGTTGGTCGGCCGGGACTCGGCCTTGGGCCCCGCGTGGGGTTTCCCCACGTCGGATCTGCCCTTCCGCAGCCTTACGGGCTGGGGGCTCGCCCTTGGCTCACCTCCGGTACCTCTGGCCGGGTGGGACCCATCGGGCTCTGCGGTCTACCTCTGGCTCTTCCTAGTGGGTGAGCGGTCGCCGCCCGGGTCCTCTGCGGTCGCCGGATGCCCAGGACGGCAGGGTGCTCTGTGGGAAGATGGGGGTCAGGCGAAAGCCTCTGCCCGTATGCGAGTTGATGACGACGGCGTCTGCGGGCGTCGTCTACCTTCTTGAAGGCGTCATCTTCCCCCATCTCTTCCTGTCAATCCTCTCCAACGAGCTCTCCGGGTGAAAACCTTGACCATGTTGGTCAGACGTCGGCGGTGTCAATGGCGTCGTTCCCTTCTTTGAGGCGTCGTCTTGGAGGCTCTCTCTTTGGGACCCTGGGCTCTAGCATGGGAGTGTGGCGTTCTTCATTGTCAGGGTGGGGAGCTGCTCCTGAACCTGCCTTCGCTTACTTGCCATCGCTTTGGTTGCAATCATCTTGGTCGCTCGGGCTGTGTTAGTTGGCGGATGCTTTGCCACCACTACCTCTCACACAGGATGGATGCTTTGCCATCTCGGTCGTCGGTTGGTTCCAGCGGATGCTTTGCTGTTGTTGATGCTAGCGGATGCTTTGCCGCTATGGTCGTGTTGGATCCTCGAGGTGGATGCTTTGCCACTCCTACTCGTCGGGTGGATGCTTGGCCGCCGTGGTTCTTCTTCGGCTCGTGCGAAGGCTTCATTGTGCAATCCTAGTGATGTAATTTGTATCTTGCAGGTTCTGTTGTGGGTTTGAGATTGTTTCCTCCCTAGTGTTGCTTTCTGCTAGATGTTGTGGTCGTTATCCAGCTAGTTTGCAGGCCGCTTGTTTTCCTGGCCTGTTTTCGATTTTTTCTCTGTGTTTAGTCCTTTGTGTACTTGTGTTGGTCAACCTCTGTTTGGCCGGCGGCAAGTAATGTTTGTAAACTATTTTTTCTTAATGAAATACGTGCTAAGGCACGGTCGTGAAAAAAATATGGTAGTTGTTAGTAATAACTAGCAGAAGGACACGTGTTTTAAAAAAATTACTAAATTAGTGATGTAGTCAACATGGACTCTTTAGATTAATCTAGAGCGTTCGGTCATCATAAAATCCAATGGTGTAAGAGTGTTGTGGTCAACATGGACTCTTTAGATTAATCTCGAGCGTTCGACCATAAAATAAAATCCGACGGTGTAAGAAGTGTAAGAGTAAGATTTGTATGGCCGTCAAATTTGTCGTCCTTTTCATTATAGATAAGTTTATAAAGATGAATCTTATTAGCAAAAGTGCTCGTGCGTTGCTACGAACGAATGCTATATAAATAATTACTGGTTGCTTTTGCTACTGCAGATGATAATGTTTTATTGGCATACACTTGTCAATTTTTATTCCGAGTACCAATTTTGACCTTTGAGCTACTGATCACATATGCATCTCTCTTAATAGAACTTGTAAATTGATGAGTAACAAGCACGTGCAACGACCACGATATTTGGAGGCAAACTTTGGTATTGTTGCGGCATAATATTTGGTAAGGCTAATGAAACAACTAAAAACAAATATATGGCTTATTGAAAAAATATAATCAATAGCATACTATTACATGAGATGTCTTCATATCTAGCACGAGGAACAGGATCACTAAAATATAAACATGTCCTAAATGACCTATTTAGATGAACCAGGTAAGTGCGGGATACCTAAGCTAAGTCATGCATTGGAAATGGATAAGGCTCAAGGTTATGAGCTACCAATGTTTTTTTACTCAAGGTCAGTACACTCCAAATAGTTACCCTTTTCTCGTCAGGCCATTCGGCACTACAACATTGGAATCCATCAGAAAGAAGATAAGTGTGATAAAAATTATAATAGTTTATCATGATTAAACAAAAACATATACGGATTCAAAGGATCTATCCGTATCATAGCACTACCAAAAGATGTACAAAGAAGATTTTTCATAGCACAAGAATAAATAGCTGCAAGTTCCAAAACAGTCTTATTTCATACATTAAATTGTTGGTTCAGAACACAATATGTAAATTCCAATGAAATAGAGATAATAGCATCAAGACACACCTCTTTCTAAAGAATTTTTCCAATAATTACTTGTTGGGATCTTTTTAGCTGAAGAACTCGAATGAAAACAAAACTGATCAAGGTTAAGCACTGGAAGTAACTATTTTGAAATACTGGAAGTATAAATAGACCGGATAAAAGAACTGTCTTCTGTAAGGCAGTAGTTACAAGATGCCACTTTGGCTAACTTGGAAGGTTGAAAACCATAATGCACAGCAGACAGTTGAAGGCTAAAATTGCTCACCGCGGAAGACATGAGGAAATTGCCACTGATTGCCATGAATATCTTTTGCAATCAAATCCTAGAAGAGAGGTTTTGCTAAGTGAAGTCAAACAATTGGTGATTAAGTTCACTTTTTGCAATAAAATCAATTCAAATAATGAACTTAAACTTGACAAAAGCTGGCACAGACCAGTGGAGGAAACACTTTCTCAGCTGCTTGACCAGGAATAGGAATCCACCATGTGTACTTGTGCCATTTGCAGTTAATGTTTTGCAAAAGTAGTTTCCTATTTGCTGGATGCTTATTGGCAGGTCCTAATTCAGCAGGTAGGCACATAGGTCCTTCAGTTCTTGCTGCTCAAAAATTCAATGATACTGTAGATCAAACTTTTGAGGAGTCACATACAACATAGCCACTTGCAGCCTTGTAGGAAATCAACACTGAATGGGATTTTTCCAGTAAGCATCTAAATCGTCAACGTTGTCTGATTCAATGCTATGATAGTCCATGTTCTACAGAAACAACAAAATCAAAATTTCTCTATTCAATAACAATATGGGCTGTTCCTAGTAACCTCATTTATTATGCGCGTTGTTAATAGCATAAATTTTTTTTAAACAAACGAATTAGTCGTTTGAAGCAACACAAATGAATTAGCCATTTGAAGCAACGCAAACGAATTAGCAGTTTGACTCAGCTCATGATAGGGTTTCAGAATTAGCAATTATCAAACACCAAAAGGTCAGAGAAAAAAATGTGTAGCAGTTAACAATTTATGCCAAAATTCAGAGCGGCCAAATAGCTTCGTATTGTGCAACTGCTAACGTACCTTGTGTGCTACTGCTAGTAGATGAACACGCTAGGGCGTTGGTGAAGCCGTGAAGTTGATCTACGTAAGGGGATGCACGAGCTGAGAGTCTCATTGTTTTCGACCAAAGGAAATTATGCCCAGCTTTATTGAAAGCTTAGCGAGCACATTACATGGACGAAAGGTTCGCTTCAAACACACAGCGCCCATACAAGGAGTCTCAACAGACCCAGCTCGTCAAAATACCGACATCTCGCCAGAAAGACAAGTCTACCTCTACTCCTCTCCTAACAAGAACCTCACGGCAGCAGGTTGCTATCAGAATAACAGTCACCCTACTTAACAAGACAATCCAGCGCACAAAAGAATCTCACAGAGCCTCCCTACTCACTAGCGATCTCTGTTGTAGCCATTCTTCACTCTGTTTCGGTCGCCTTGATCAGCGTTTCCCTCATCTCAGTCATCGTCTTCCTGTCCTTCTCCTTCAGCAGCACTTCCCAGTGGTTGAGATGGGCCAGTAGCTTGAACACCGTTGCCTCTGGGGAAGTCGCGGTCTTGTTGTTGAACACCAAGTCATTCCTAGTTTTCCACAGCGTCCACATGATACCTGCACAAATAAAAAGATGCATATGTTTGAGTTTTCCTCTACTGTTGTTCAGTACTTATTGGTCTAGCTCTTCGCATGAAGTAGGAGTCGTTGGCCACTCTAGCGCCTTCCTGACAAAGGCCCAGAGGAACCTCGCAATTGGGCATTGAAACATTATGTGATCCATAGTTTCTAACTCTTCACACAGTTTGCACTTGGTGTCCCCGGCCCATCTACGCTTTTTTAGTTGGACGGCAGATTGAATTTTGTCATGGCAAACCATCCACATAAAGATCTGAATTTTTGTTGGCACTCTACACTTCCAGATATCCATCATATTCTGATCTTTCACCCCTCCAAAAGTGAGCATCTTGTACATTGATTTGGTAGTGAATTTGCCAGAACTTTCTAACTCCCATCTCATTTCATCTTTATCCTCCACCAGCCGTGTCCTGGACAACCTACCACTCAGGTTGACCCATAGTTCCATCTCTTCGGGTGCCAGTGAGCGTCGGAACTAGACTTGAAGGTTGTCATTTTTTAAGGCCTCACTCACACTAATCTCCGGGTTAGTACACACTCTGTAGATCTTCTCAAACTCAATTCTTAGAGGGCAATCACCAAGCCATACATCTTGCCAAAATCTAGTTTGTACACCGTTCCTTACTCTCATTCTTCTGCCAAATTGGAACCACTGTCTGATATTCATTAGTCCCTTCCAGAACTGTGATCCTGTTACTCTCTTCAGCTGGAAAATGCTTTTCTGCCCAAGGTATTTGTTCCTGAGCAACTCACAGCACATGCTGTTGTCACCTCTCTCCAACCTGTCAATCCATTTGCCAAGTAGGCATTTGTTCATAGTTCTACAGTCCATAAAGCCCAGTCCTCCAAACTCTTTGGGTCTCTGGACCATGTGGTATTTCCTCTTCTTATTCGTCCCTTGCCAGAAGAACCTTGACCTTACCGCATCCAGGACTTGGTGATTTCCTTCATACAGTAAGTACACACCCATGGTATACATTGGAATGCTTGAGAGGCATGAGTTAATCAGGACTGATTTTCCCCATGAGGATAGATTATCTCCTTTCCACATACTCAGTCTCTTCTTTGCCTTTTCCCCCACATAGCTCAACTGTTTTTAGTTAGTTTGTGATCACTAACAGGAACTCCTAAGTATGTAATCGGGAAAGTTGCTCTTTTGCACCCGAAGGTTGTTGCTATGCTGTTTAGTTCCTTGTCCTCCACTCCAACTGCAAAGATCTCACTCTTCTCATAATTTATCTTCATGCCTGACATAGCTTCGTAGCAGTATAACAGGAACTTCAGATTTCTAATGCTTGTTTCATCCTTCTTGAGGAAAATTATTGTGTCGTCAGCATATTGCAAGTGCGTTAATCCTCCTTCAATCAGCTCTGGAACCAACCCTAGGATGTCCCTCTTCTGCTAGCCGAAGTCAATATTGCAGACTGAGCATCTCCAACTAGATTGAACAGGAGTGGTGACAACGGATCGCCTTGTCTCAAACCTTTGAAACTTCGGAAGAATTGGCCTCAGGCTCCATTTATGTCTACCGCTACTCGCCCTCCCTTCACTGCTTGCAACATCCAGTTTATCCATTTCGTTGAGAAACCTTTCCTTTCTAGGACCTCTTGTAGGAAATTCTAGTTAACTCTATCATACGCCTTTTTGAAATCCAATTTCAGGATGATGCCCTGTTCTTTTCTTGATCTCAGACTATGTAACACCTCATGAAGAATAGAGGTCTTCTTTGGTGCTCCATACTACCCTATACTGGTGTTCAAAAGGACTAGTATAAAAGAATCCGACGGTCCAAATTAATTGTATATCACTGGAACTCCACCTGTAGTATAAGGTAGTATAGGTGGAGTAGTATAGTTGTATAAGGGTAATGTGGGAAAGATTTTGAGTGGCATTGCTGTAATATGTTTGAAACATCTATTTTTATTTTTTTAATATTCTTTTGTTCCGATACTTTTTTTTTGACAATATGTTCATTGTCGTTCCTTTTTACATACTATACACGTTAACTTGGTCATTAATATCGTGATTCCTTCTCTCCGTCACACCTCTTCCTACGCCGGCGACGACTGCCAGCAACGGGGCGACGACCTGCGGACGTGTTGGTCGGAGCGACCGGATTCGAGGCGGGCCGACCTACCTCCCTCGAATCGAGCTCGCCCAGCGGCCAGCGCAGTCCCTGCGGGGCGTCCGGCAGGCGGCGCGAGGCCTGCAAGGTGGTCGCGACGGGGACATCCGGCGATGCGGCGTAGGCGGCGGCCGGCGTGCTCTTGGGTTAGATTGGCGGCGAAGTCGGCTAGGGCGAGTACGAGGAAGGATGGTGTGGCGGTCAGCGCTGGAGGCCGTCGCCATTCGTGGCCTCGATGAGCTTGTTCTCGCCGCCCCAAGGCACCTTGCGCCGTCCAGGTCCAGCAGCTGCTCCGCACCCCCTCGTGCCGCGGCGCCTCCTCCTCTGCACGGGCGCCACCGTCGGGTCCTTTCTGCACCGCCGGGACTCCTTTCGTCATCTTGTTGGTCCAGGTGATGCGTTTGTATCTCGCGAGCTCAATCCTCTTTCAATTCTCTCATGGCCTGGGATTAATCTCCTTTTTGTGTTCCTGTTCAATTCAGCGATGTGGAAGATGTGATGTGCAGTGGCTGTGATCTTGTTGTTCTTGGTCGTCATTTATCCATCGAGGTTTTGCTCTTCGACTCATAGCCTGCTCATGGATTGTTATTCAAGATTGGCTAGGTTTCACCCAAGATGAAGTCATAAAGGTGATCTGCAATTGGGCTGTGCACTAGTGATTGGACTGAAAAAAAATGGGTCATGAAAGTATAAATTTAAGGTTTCATAAGTTGATTGATGAAGGTTAGGTTTCAATGATGTCTCGTTTTTATAGCATCATTCATATCAACCAAACAACACCTTGTGCTTAGTTCATCCTGCATCAGCACACAGTTAAAACTAACAAAACTTTGACTTGTATTATTCCTTGAGCTTGTATTATTTGAGTGACTTCTTACAAGTATAAATTTAAAGAAAGATGTTTTATAGAGAGTCCAGAATAGGCAACCACAGATGATGCTTGTATTAAATTGTACTGACAGTACTGAAGATATAATTAACTTTATTTGTTGGGACTGCCAGTCAGAGAGTGATTCTGCCAAATAATTGCTACCTTGATTTGGAAATGTGTTATGGTCACATTGGATGAAATTTCACCATAAATGGTTTTGCTTTTATTTGTTGTGGTACTGGTTATGGATCAGTATCCCTCTGCCTAAAGGCCTAAACTGTATCTTTTAGATCCTGAGGGTGGTAAGCAGGAAAATATGTTTTTCTGTTATTTATGTCAACATATTCTATGCAAGAACATATAAAGACAATAAAGAATATAGAATAAGTCGAGATCACCTTTATGTGTTAATTCTTAACAGCAGTTAAGCAACTGTACTTATACATTCTTTAATGCATGGGTGCTTAACCAGTTCGAATGGTTAGGAGACATGCTGCTTTTAGTCTTCACCTTTAACAAATGAGATGGTTGACAAGCATTGTGGAGTTTGAAACAGAATGCAATATTATAACTTTAAAAGCATGGATTTTTTCAAATCCAGGCAATAGAATACAACAATTAAATATTGTTCACTGTTTTGAGTCTCATAATGCTGAGATGTTTAGAGCGTTGTTTCCTCCCTTGTATGGTTCCACTATTTCTATTTGTATATTTTTGGGCAAATGTTTAACACTCTGGTCCCCATTTATAAACTATGTTCTTCTTCACTTGCAGCCCGTGTTTAATGACCATGACGGAGGTGTAACAAAGAAGATACAAGAACTCTTTCGGCAGCAACGGTGGCACAAAAGAAAAAAAAAGAAAGAATTAGTAGTTAGTTCCTAGTTAGATTATTACTTTGTTACGAGGCATATATAGATAATAAGTTAGATATTTGGTCAGCTATTATATATTTGGTCATTTCCTACGATATGGTTTCAAACTTTTGTAAGCAGGTGGTGGGTGTGTGCCTCTGTAAACCAAAAGTACCTTTTTTTGTCTTTCTTTTTTACCCATTCTAAAATCAGCAGCCATGTAGATTAATTTCTGTTGGCCTGATTAATTTCTCGCAGCTGTGCAAAGACTGCAGAACTCACTCGGATACTACATGGCCGTGTACTCATTGTATAGCAATGTCCATGATTTGGTTGTGCACAAAGGGTTAATGAGGGGACGACCTCAACACTGTTTGTGCCTATACTATATCTGAACCTTTTAGCTTTGCATGACGCATAATATGAACGGCGATGCCAATTGCTAATCATTTGCATCTCTCCCAAGTTCTTACAATTTTACAGATGTCATGTCCCAAGCCACTTTGCGTTTTAAAAAAGTCACTTTATGTCCAAATAAAGAAAAACGTGATCCATTAATAGCGTAATCATTAACAAGATCACCAACTAAAACAGAGGAATTGCACGCTGCAAAATTCTCCCTGGACTCCTAGCCTACTCCTGATCATGATGCCCAGGCCCAACTTGCTCTGCTTGCCTTCCTTCAGTCCCGTCAAGTCTCCATTGTTGCATAACTTGAATGATACTTGAGCTAGTTTAAATTATCAACACATATATGAAGAGAGCTCTTGTGGAGTGAAATCTGGTCACAAATGCAATGTAAGTTAACATTCAGTTCACATTTAAATTAGGGAACAATGTCAGGCTGCAGGTTTCAGAAAATGTGAAACACAACACACCTAAAATTCAGAAACATGGCAAGTCCTAATCCAATTTATAGGTCTTGCAACAATGTTATATGGGTGTACAGCTGGTGGAATCCTGAAGAAACTAGATGAATCAGCATTTCTACAAATATATCACACTTTGGTCAATACTAGATGAATCCCAATCATCACAAATTATCTGACAGTTGCACATATACTTATAGATCTTTTAGATGAATGATTTACTGCTCATCATGCACAAGCCATATATCCTAAAGGCCTAAACCCAAATTTCAACATCACATTCAGCCACACAGAACCTGATTGTACTACATCCAGGAGGTCATTTTCTAATTTCACAAACAAAATGTTGGCACAAATGATATCAACAACACTCAGGTACTGGTGGACATGCTGGAGGCGGCAATGGCTTCGCAGGAGAGGCACCGGGACGAGCACACTGGGCCTGCGGCCGAGCAAAGCCGGCAGGACCATGAGGCTGATGTGGTGATGGCCGGCCAAGGGAGATGCGAGGTGCAGGCCGGACAGGTCCGATAAGCAGAGCGCACGACCAGAAAAGCGAGGAGGAGGCGGCGGCGGCTTGGAGATGAAAGGGAAGGAGGCAGCGTCGGTGACAGCCTGGAAATTGAAAGGACAGGATGAGGAGGAGGAGGCGGGCCGGAGACGAAAGGTACGCCGCCTCGGAACTGTTGGCGGCGGCGGCACAGGGCCGGCGGCGGAAGAGCTAGTCGACGACGGATGGCAGGAGGAGGACACTCGGGATCGAAAAGAAGGCGTGTTGCGGTTGTGCGGTCAAAGAAAGAGAGGCCCGTCAAAAAAAATTGGGGCTAAGTCAAATTACTATAGTACCCTTCCCTCTATACCCTATACTACCCTAGGGTAGTATGGAGCACTAAAGAAGACCTCGAAGAATAACTATCCCATCTAGGATATTTCTTCCTGGAATGAAAGCAGTTTGATTCTGCGCTATAACTCTACTTGCCACTTTAGTCAGCCTCATAGTGAGAACCTTACTGATGATCTTATATAGAACATTTAGCAAGCAGATGGGTCTGAACTGCTTGATATTGTTTGGCAATTTTAGTTTAGGGATCAAGATAATAACTCTGTAGTTTAGTCGCCACAAGTCCAGAACCCCAGCATGGAGATCATCCAACATTTCCTTTATATCTTCCCTGATTAGCGGCCAGAATTCTTTGAAAAATTCTATGGAGAAACCATCTGGGCCAGGGGCGGTACTGCTTTTCATATCCTTCAGTGCTGCATCTAGCTCTTCAAGTGTGAATTCCTTGGTTAACTCTGCATTCTCTGCTTCATTTATCCTCTGGTCCTCCTGCCACACATCCATATTCAGGTGTATGTCTACTATATCCTCCCACCCAAACAGCTTCTTATAGTAGTCTGTAATATGATCTTTAAGTTCATTCTCTTCTGAGATACTTCTCCCATCCACCTCTAGTGTTTTTATTTGAGTCTTCCTTTTCCTTCCGTTGGCACATTTATGGAAGAAAGTTGTATTTGAGTCCCCCTCCAGAATCCACTTTGTCCTCCTCTTTTGTGCCAGTACAACTCTTCTGCTATGTAAATTTGTTGCAGCTCAGTCTCAAAATCATATCGGTGCTTCCATTTCTGGCAATCAAAGTATCCGAAGTCCGCTGCAACATTAAGGTCTGATATTTCACGGATCAACTGAAATTTGCGTCTTCTCTCATTACTTTGAAAGTTAACTCCCCACCCTTTCATAACTCTCCTAAGTTTCTGCGAAACTATGTGCCAATAATCTAAGCTCTTATGTTTGAAACGTTGAGGCCATCTCTCACACACCCAGTCCTTGAATCCCTCTTGAGCTAGCCATGACGGCTCAAATCTGAAATATCTCACCAATCTGTTTTCCTGTGCACCAGTATCCACTATTAGCGGGTTATGATCAGAGCCCACCCGAAGCAAGGCCTGCACCCTAACCAAGTTGTATTCGTTCTCCCAATTGTTATTCACAAAGACTCTGTCAAGCACACTCTGAATTAAGTCTACTTGTTTGTTGGACCAAGTATATCTACTCCCGCTTCTATGCAACTCCCGTAACTCTAACTCCTCAATAGTGTCATTAAAGTTCTGCATCCACCCTAGGTTTACATTACCTGAAGATTTGTCCTCTACTTTCCTCACTAGGTTGAAATCTCCTCCCATAATCAGTGGTAATTGACATTCCTTCACCTTGACTTGACTGTTAGTTCATCCAGAAAATCCTTTTTCCGTTCATCTTGAACCAGGCCATATACATTAAAGAGAACCCACTCAAAACCACCTATTACGTTTTTCATTTGTATACTGTGGCAAAACTGCCTAGAATCCTTCTTTTGGATGACTACCTCTTCTTTTGACACACCCATCAGAAGCCCCCCTGAGTGGCCTTCCGGTGGGATCCAGTTCCAATGGAAGGCCAAATCTCTACTAAAAGCGTTCAGTTGCCTCATTGTAAAAGAACTCTTTATTGTTTCCTGCAAGCAAATAAAATTGAATTTGTATTTTTGACATAGCTCTCCTAACTGTCTCCTCCTTCCTGCACCTCTCATACCTCTTATCTATAATATAAAGAGTGTCACAATTGAAACAGTTTCTCACCCAAAAGATTACCCTCCTAAACCTCACAGAGGACCCACAATTCTGAGCCAAAAGGTGGCCCCGGACGACAGGGGGTAGACGCGTTTGGTCGTCACCCCCCGTTCTTTTGCGCCTCGGCGCCATCCCGCCCCCCTATTCTTTCTCACCTTGGCATTTTTTATACCCGCTGCATTCCTTTCCTTTTGATCGCGTTCTTTGTATGGTAATGCAATCAAGACGCCGCTTTTCATTCCTTTCTGTTTGTTGTATTCGTATGCAAAAGATACGCTGGTTTCCTTCCAAAAAAACGCCCATTTCCTTTCCTCCACCTTCCTTTGAAAATTCGCCTGCCTTCCTTTCCTTTTGATCGCGTTCTTTGTATGGTAATGCAATCAAGGCGCCGCTTTCCTTTCCTTTCTATTTGTTGTATTCGTATGCAAAAAGATACGCTGGTTTCCTTCCCAAAAAACACCCCTTTCCTTTCCTCCACCTTCCTTTGTAAATTCGTCTGCCTTCCTTTCCTTTTGATTGCGTTCTTTGTATGGTAATGCAATCAAGGCGCCGCTTTCCTTTCCTTTCTATTCGTTGTATTCGTATGCAAAAAGATACGCTAGTTTCCTTCCAAAAAAACACCCCTTTCCTTTCCTCCACCTTCCTATGCAATCAGGGCGTCTACACCTTCCTTTTGAAATTTGCCCGCTTTCCTTTCTTTATATGGCCGTGTGCATCAAGGAATTTGAATTTCCTTCTTTCCTTTTGTAGATGGCTAGCGTCCATATATGTGTTGTGTACCAGTCAAGGTTTCCTATAAAAAAGGAATGACATCTACGCAATCGGGTGTCTCCTTCCTTTTAAAACTTGATTACTTACCATAGTTGTGGGAGTCAATCAGGGAATCGATTATACTTACCATAGTCGTGGGCGTCCAGGTATAAGGCGTCCCTCCTTATTCTCAAAGCACACAATCTCTTCCTTCATTCTCATCATCTATTCAGAGTTCATATTTCTTTACAAGGGCGTCGGCGTCGAGCGCGGCGCAAGGGTGGCCACGACGCTCGTCGTGTCCAAGCTCGCCAGGTAGAAGCGGAACGTGCTCCGCTTTGTGACGGTGTCCGGTGTCGTCGAGTGCATGGCGTCGTTGCTCCATGACACCGGCGACGAGGAGAGCAACCTTCTCGGCCTCCCCATCATCAAAAAGCTGGCTGCGGTGCCGAGTTGCTCATGGATACATGTATCGTGAATATTTTCTTTTATATATGTTGCTGATTGTTTAAGATTTAATTATACAAAAATTTCCTTCTGTTTCCGCCGAAGGCCCAAGCTTTCAATGTACGAATATATAACTTTTAATATGAGATGCTATTGAATAATTTTAATATGCGATCTAACAAAAGTATGCATTATTTTACATACTTATTTTTAAAAAATTAAGATTTTTTAAATTTATGTTATTTTTATAGCACGTGCCAACCTACTAGTATTAAAAAAAAGAATTCTCATTGTTCCCTCTCTCCGACGACACAGTGCCTCACAGGCCTTCTCCTCTGGGTCCGTCTGGCAATCCGGCCCAGCGAGCCCCTGCGAGTCGTCGTCACAACATTTTGGTATCGTGCATTGAGCTAAAGATGGCTGTCCGGGCCAAAATACCAAGGACAGGGATTGGGCTTCCGTGGACAAAACAACAGACAAAAGCAAACGGGCCCACAAAAGAGTGGGTACTCGCCGCTTTCCGTTCGTACCGTTACCGTCCTCCTCGCCGCCGGCCGCATTAAACTCCAATCGCCCCCCTTCCTCGGAACTAGCCGTTGCGCCCCCGAAAATCCATTCCCCATTCCCTCAACGGCTACATTACATCCCCCCTCCTCCTCCGCGTCCCCTCCGCTCCGATCCGATCGCCCCGCATTCATGGCCGCCGCCGCCGCCGCCGCCCCGCCGTCGCCGCGCGCGGACCTGATGCCACCGCCGCCCCCTCCTCCTCCCGTCCCGCCGACGACCGAGCGCCGCCCGCGCCGCCGCGCGCGGGAGGTCAGCTCCCGGTACCTCTCCACGCCCGTCCCCTCCACCCCGCGCCTTTCCACCGCCTCCGCCGCCTCCTCCACGCGGTCGCGCTCCCCGACCCCGTCCCCGCGCGGCCGGCAGCGGGTGGCCACGCCCTTTGCCAACGAGAACCACCCGCCGCCGCCGCCGCCGCCCACGGGCACCGCCGCGCGCAGGCGGGCCGTGCAGAAGCTGTTCGAGGAAACGGGCGCCTTCAACCCCCGCGCCTCGGTGGGATCCAACTCCTCCAGCGTCGCCGCCGCGGCCACCCCGCGGCCACTCCCGCGCTCCGCCAGCGGGCCGGCCGCGCCCACCGTGAGGAGGGGGTACCCGCGCCTCCCGACGCCCGCGCGAGCCGGATCGTACCCTTCCGCCGCCTCCGCCGCGGCCGCGGACTCCGACGCCGCGTCGTGCTGCTCGTTGTCCGACACGGCGTCCACCGCCACCGACTTCTCCGAGGCCGAGGGTGGGCTCGGGGTGGCCCCAGCCGCGCCGTGCGAGAGCCCGCCGCTGCTCGGTCCGGCGTCCTGCCGCGGTGGGCGCCTCTCGTCAGAGCTCCGGTCGTCGGTGCCGGAGTCCGGCGGATTCTCGCGGGCGTCCAACCCGCTGTGCCACCGCTCGCTTAACTCGGCATTGTCGATCTCAACGGCGGCGACGGGGAAGCTAATGACGGCAGCGAGGCCACCACAGCCGCAAGGGGCAAAGGCAGCCGAGCTGAAGAAGGCGGGGATCGTGGGGGGCAGGAAGGTCGCGGGCAAGCAAGAGGACGTGCACCAGCTGCGGCTGCTGGACAACCGATACCTCCAGCATAGGTTCCTCAATGCCCGGGCTGAAGCTGCAGCCAAGGCCAAGGCTGCTGCTGCAGAGGTAAGGGATTTTTAGAGTATCAGGGGGGTTAATGTCCTGTTCTGATTAAGGAATGAATTAGATGCTGACGATGATACTATTTTGGTTTTGTTGGTTGAAGAAATCTCTGTATGGTCTCGCGGAGAGGCTCATGGGTCTACGTGAATCCATTGCCGAGAAGAGGGTGGAGGTCGAAGCAATGAGGCGCGAGCAGAGACTGTGCTCCGTGGTGAATGTTCAGGTAAGGAGAATTTTAACTACTTTTGCATTCTGAGCATTTAAATTACCATGGCATAGGCATTGTATGTCTTCATAACTAGTGAAAAGGATAATGTGTGACTGTCGAATCTGAGGAGCAAAGTTGTTTGAATTGGGTATATTGCATGAATGAATTTATCTCTTGAATCACGTGAGAGAGGGAGCCTTGTGTGTCCTATGGGCTCAGCGTCATTACTGTCGACTGAACTTTGATGTGAAAATGCATCTACTTAAATTTGATGTGAAAATGCATCTACTTAAATTTGTATGTCTTCTGTATAGCCAGAATTGGTATTTCTTCTGTATTGTTTCATTTACTTGATGGATATGTTTGACTCGTATTAGGGCATTTGTTTGAGGTTATTTGTTTCAAAATGGAAAGTGGAATGTATGCTGCAAAGGAAATGGTACGGTCAATTTACACATGCACCTGCCTTTTCATTGTGTGACTTGCATATGTTCACTTTGAGGTTATTTGTATCAAAGTGGGAAGTAGATTTACCTTGATTTAAATTTGTATGCTGAGATGATACAGTCAATTTGTTTGAGGTTATTTGTATCAAACTGGATAGTGGAATTACCTTGATTTAGATTTGCCTGCTGAGATGTATGGTGCAAAGGAAATGATACAGTCAATTTACACACACACTCACAACCTGCCTTTTCATTGTCTGACTTGCATATGTTCACTTTGAGGTTATCTGCGGAAAGTTGATTTACCTTGATTTAGATTTGTATGCTAAGATGATACAGTCAGTTTACGCACGCACCTGCATTTTCATTGTGTGACTTGCACATGTTCACTTTGGTACTCATCCATTGTTGTCTTCCCTTCGAATTTCATTGTTCAATTGAAAATTTATTAATTTTTTTTAAATATGCTTTGCAAAACTAACAGGTCCCATATTTGGATCAATGGAGTGATATTGAGGGGAAGCATTCGAATTGTCTGAAGGGGGTGACAACAGCTTTGCATAATGCCTCCCTCCGTTTACCAGTCGTTGGTAATGTTAAGGTAAGGTTTCCAGTTAAATTGAGTTCCAGGCAACTGCATCAATTATTTTTGTGAATCATGTTGCAAAAGTACTTACTAAAATGTTCGCAGACGAACTGTGGAGAAATTACAGATGTGCTTACCTCAGCTGCTCAACTGCTGGAACCACTATCGCCTTGTGTCGGAAATTTCTTACCAAAGGTTAGATCATATCTTGAAATCTGTATCTACAAAAACATTATATTTCCTTTCTATCTAAAGATGCTTTCAAACCATTCTCAATAACTGCCAATTTGAATATATCCAACTTGCTGCATCTAGTATAGCAGTAGATGACATCTTAACCTTCTAAATGTGCTTACATAATGTCCAACTTATAGGATATAGTTACTCGCAAAAAAAACAAAAAAAAAACTTATAGGATAGTTTTAAGCCAGGCATGAAGTGTAAATAAAAGTACCAAATGGAAGGGCAAGTTAACTCCTAGCGTTTATTTTTACTTAATATATTCCTATTATCTTTATTTGTTTATTCTAATCTAATATTAGCGATTTGTGTTTTGCAACACAGCGTATTACTACAGTGACTCGGTATGAATGTTGTTTTCTTTTTATTTTAAACTAAGTACATCCCCTAGCTCTAGACATTCTACAAAATCCGATTTCACATTGATGACTCCCTGACCGTACTTACCAGAAAACAGAAAATTCATTTATCAAGTTTGGTTCTACCATCTATCTATCTCTTATATTATTAAGGATCTAGCTAGTTTGGATTTTTGGGAAGCCATGAAAATTTCATGGTAGCTGAAGTGTTCTCCACAAATATGAGTAAACCTATCAAATAGGGTTCTTCTGGAACCAAATTTCATAACCTTGATTACCAAAATGATTTCTGAAAACTTTAATGTTTATTTTGTTATCTGATTTTATAACCAGGGTCACCAAATGAAAATTATGGTGATATTTGGGAATATTCACTAACAGAATAAGCTTATGTGTTTTGGGTCCTTTTTGTTGTACTCATGCACTAAAGGTTTGATCTCGTGTAGGTTGAAGAAATTGATGATGTGGCCAGGAATCTTGCACAAGTTATAGCAACTGAAAGAACATTGATAGAAGAGTGTGGTAATTTGTTATACCAAGCACACAACCTTCAGGTATTGGTCCAAATTTATAATTATCTCACTTTCAGTCAATGTATACTCACTGTTCTTGTCTGGTATATTTAACCCTAGCTAATGTATTGACAATTTACAATGGCATAGATGAAGGAGTACAGTTTGAGGAGTGAATTGATGCAGCTAAAACAAAGTGAAGCAACATGAAAAAATACAAGGAAAAGGTGGGAAAAAAAAAACCTTGCTGCCAAGTCTTTCCTCCGACTGAAGAGGAGCTAACTTTGCTCTGCCAAATCCAAGTGTGAGGAGGTGGTTCTGATCCTTCATTGGATCAAGAATAGCTGATTCTTTTCCAGTACATATGGCATTGATTGCATTTTTGTTGTCTGGTGGGGAAAGAACAGATAAAAGCATCGTTTTACAAATCAAAATTCGTTCATTCTTTGCACAGTATGCATTGCTCGTGGCTGGGTTCGTTTCTTTCTGAATGAAATATGGAGATGATCTTTTATTTAGGAATGATATGTAGCAGATTAAAGTGAATATTGACATTTTTTTTACTTCTGTCTTGAGTTTTACTTCTTTTTCATGGCTCACCTTTGGCAGTAGCTCACGCATGCCTAAGATGAGTAGCTTAATGCATTGTCACTGCCTTTTGTCCGCTTGCATGTGGCAAAGAACAAACAACACACGCAACCACCTAAGGTCTTGTTCAATTACATGAGATTTATTTCGTACAGCAACAATAGACCAGGATTTATTTCGAGACGGGAACTAATTGCAACAAAATAGACTCGGGTACAAGAAGAGATTGGGATTGATTTACTCATCGATTGATTCTAGGCGGATGGAGCAGGTTCCAAACCATAGTAGGCTTAACCGAACGCTTGTTCCTCTGAGAATGATATGAAATGGCTTGGAACGGCTTGAAATCATTCCCTTGATCCATGCCTGGAATCATTACCGGCCCAAAATAAAGGATAAATTTCTTGTATGTCACTGAAAATTTAAAGTTGGATAAATTTCATGTAACTGAACCAGACCTAAATCTTAGCATTCTACGATGAATAATGAGAACGAAATGCAAGCAGATTGCAAGCCCATAAACAGGTCATTAGCATGTAAAGCCAGAGAAAAAATATAATTGGATTGTTGGATGCCATCCATTTTTTATCTACGATTTATGTAATCGGGTTGTGCAATATTAACATCCAATGGATTATAGCATGCTGTGCAATTTCTAATAACATACCTAAAATGATGTACTTAATAAAGTTGGTGCAGACTTCGTTTTGTATGTTTTGTTGTATCTATCCTGTGCCTATAAACATTTCCAATATTCCATCCTGTATGTCCTGATGAAAGAACAATAAGGCAACCTACATTTTGTCAACCATTACAATTACAATTTTTAAGTTTTTAAGTCTTATACGAATTAGCAGGTCATTTGGAATTTAGTGAAATCTGGGAAGTTTGATGGTTCCCCTTTCTTGAAGACCATAGAGAGATGAAGAGCGTTCACAACTCACAAACCACTAGTGGCCAATGGATAGCATTGGCCGATATGAAGACAACATATTGGAAATGTTTATAGGCACAAGAATTTAAAACTAAGAATTTCTAAAAATGTTTGCTAGGAATTCTTAGATTTGAATTATTGAAGAAAAATGAGAAGTAGGTGAATCAAAACTGTTGAAACAACATTTTAGGTTTTTCTCACTTGAGTTTTAAAAATAATAAATGTTTAGGGTGATTCAAGGTGAAACATTTCATGTTTTAGCATGTTTGTAGGGATTATGGGAAATCGCCTGGAAAATCTAGAATGTGTCTTGCATCCAAATAGACCCTTTAGGCTAATTCCAATTCCAATGGTGGGTTTCATTTTGATGTTTCTAAGAAGCCACATAAGCAACATGAAAAATGAAATGATGTTTTAAACTAGCTCTACAATGCAAAATTTTATGATGTGGTTTCATAGCTCACATCATTTATTTTCAAGACTCATACAGAGTTGGAATTTGTGTACATGTGGTTTCATCTAAATGAAACCAGTGCCATCTCTCTCGTCTTAAATTTGATGTCATATCCTATGTGGCATGCAAATTTTATGAGAATGAAACTTCATGAAACTTTCCCTTGGGAGTAGCCTTAGTCCCTATTTGTTTCAATTTTTCTGGGCTTGCTGCCAAGAAGCCCAAAAGATGAAACAATCAATAGTAACAACTATTGAGCTGGCTTTCAGAAAGTTGGGAAACTAGATTTTGAGAAAATGAAACAAAAGTTAAAAAGGTGGCTGAGAGGGCCTTTTTGGCTTTTAATATGCTTAGAAGATAAAAATTTATTACAATAGCCAGAAACAAAAGGTCAACAACCAAAAAGTCAAAAGCCAGAAATCCAGCAGCTTTTCAACCAAAAGCTCAAAAGCTACAGCTCAAACAAACAAACCCTTAATATAAGAAAAGGTGCAATGCCATACTAAAAGAGAGCCATGCAATGCTATGTTAATGCTTTGGGGAGTGACAAGAGGCAACATCTGATAAGCTGTGACAATTGCAAGGAGGGAAGGTGTAGCTAGGTTATAGTTTGATAATATATAACTATTGGGTTGTAGTACGTTGGTTGACGATCGTGGCTTATAAGCATGTAGTCATTTAAGTCAACTAAAATTTGAAGATATTGGCTTCCAAAAATAATTATAAAATAAAATATTGACTTGTACACTAGGCAACATGGTGAGGGTGAAATATGGAGACCCGTAGTGCGTTTGCAAGGCAGCGGAAAGATCGCATGAGACAACATGCATGTATGGTTTAGATTTGATGGCCGAGAAAGCATTTGGACATTTGCTAGTTTAAATGAAAGAATAAGTTCATTTTTACCGTGGAACTATCGTATGAGTCCGAAGTGAAGGTAGCTGGGAGCTGAAGTGTGTTATTTTGCCGTGTAGGATGATTGGGTCCAGCATACTACATGGCGAAATTGCCGCCACCTTAGGTTCCAAACCACCTTTAGATGAAAGGTAAAAAAAGCTTTTACAAATTTGGCAGCATTTTTTGAATTAAATTTGGCAGCATTTGAGTTTTGTGGTTCACTAGACTCCAATTGATAGATGGTAAAAGATGGACCTACTCCTGAACTTAGGGGGTGTTTAGTTCCTCCCCGTAAATTTTTCACCCGTCACATCAAAAAAATCTTATATGAATGAAGTATTAAATGTAGATGAAAAATTAACTAATTAGATAGATGGAGTGAAAATTGCGAGACAAATCTAATGAGTCTAACGGTGATGCTACGGCAATCATCCACTAATCATGAATTAGTCTATATTTACTATTTCTAAATGGTAAGATTACATTTGCATAAATTTTGAGAGGAACTAAACTGATGAGGACATTGCCACGCTGGACACGTACATGCTACATGCTTCCCCAAGTTACAACTCGTCTTCAGCTCAGCTGCCGCATTCGGTTCGGATTCAGCCGACACCCCTGCACAGTTTCGACGATATCTCCCTCATACGATATCGAAACGAGGCGTATAAATATGCGTCGGAAAGGGGACGACGCCGCCGTCGTTTTGGTTCTAGGCCAAGCTACAGAAGGTTCGTGGATCACTCTGTGTGACCACGACAAGGTGTTGTGTCACCTGTTTTAGGCTTTTGGGCCTTTTCAGGATTTGTATCGTGTCGGGTCTTTGACCCAAGTTGAGGACGCCCCATCTTGCTGCGCTCCTAACCCTAGGACGCATCTAGTCTAATAAACTCAGCAGCCGTCGTCGCTTAGACTCAGGTTTTGCTTAGATTATTCCATTTGAGACAGTGTCGTCGTTCATCGGTTTGTGAAACTCCAACTCGTTTGCTTAATTATTCATCTGCAGATTGTCACTATATCTGAGAGCTACGTTCTTTCAAGTTCTTGCTTGTGTTCTTCGTTTCGCAGGCAGGGATTAGCCATCTTGGCAAGGTCAGCCGGTTTGTGACACGATTGATAACCATATGAGTTTTGGTGCTAAGATTGCGGGGTTCAAGTTTACTGACTTGAAGCCAGATCGGTGTGTCGTGCTCCACCCAAAACGAGTTATCCTTCACCTGACGGAAGATCGGGCATAACTTTTCGCTCGATGCTCTGGTTTGGATGAAATTTTTACAAGAGCTTAGACAACAGCGATTTTTATATGAGTCATTGCCTCTTCGATCAGCGGGAATGGATATTTGTTTGAAATATCAATGTTCGAAACGTGGATTGTTTAACTCTACAATCAAATTTATTAATTATTGGATTTCATACATTTTATATGGTATTCTTTGAAATCACATAATCAAAATTAAGACTTTCTTGGGTTGCACTTTTATGTGAAGGATTGGCTTATTGGCATAAGAACTTAGCTCATTGGCTGGCCAGCTTGTGATGTCAATAGGTCAACCTTTCGAAAAAGAGTGGACCAAGTTACACAAAGCTTTAAAATTACAACTCCCCACAAAAAAGAACCTTTAAAATTACAACAAGATTACAGCTACGCAGTTCTCTTTTGTTTTCTTATGGGTTCCACACAGTATCTCTACGGTAACTGTATTTTCTTTAAAACAAAACTGCAATTTTCTATATGCATTGATTAATGGTCCTGCTCCTTGTCTCCTTTATAGATAAATTAATATTCCTTTTTATTATTACGCATTAGTATTTAGTAATAAAAAAATAACCAGAACGATCTTAAAAAAAACTCAAATCTTTCCCCCCAAAAGAAATTATATTTCAAAAAAAAAAACTATACGCATACGAATGGACATACGGATACGCATACAGGTACGCCGTACGGATACGTACACCTACGGAACCTCCATCATCGAGGCCGACCTCCCCCTCCTTCCCCGCGACGCCCCGCCCTTCTTCCTCGTCTGCTTCCCTCGCTTCCACCTCCTTTCAAACCCTAGAACTCGATTCCCCACCCAAAACCCTAACCCTAGGTTCCCCCGCCTCCTCTTCTCCGCGTACCCCTCCACCCCGCGGCGCCCCTCGCGGCTCCCGCACCCGCGGCCCGCCGCGCCCGGTCCTCCTGGTCGGCCCTCGCGGACCTAGGGTTTCGCCTGGTCTCGAGCTGCTCGTTCGTTCTCTGCGTTGGGCCGGGGAGTGCGCGTGGTCGGGTGGGTGGGCTAGGAGGTGGTGGGTGGAGATGAGATGAGGTTGCAGCGGCGGTTGGGGTGGTGGGAGCTATGAGTAGGCTCTCGTTCAGGCCGCGGCCGCTCGACATCCACAAGAAGCTCCCCATCCTCAAATCCGTGCGGGAGTTCGAGGATGAGGAGCCGGGGGTCGCGCCTATTGCCTCCGTAAGGGCTGGGGTGCTGCTGCGCCACTCAGGGGCGGAGCTCACTTCGTCTGCTGCGAACAATGCCACAGAGGGCGAGGTAATTTGAAGCTGCTGCTTGAGTTTGAGCTGCCACAATGTTAAATGTTGGTGCTCGGAGGCTCATAGAGTTTGGTTCTAGGTTGGAGTGAGCTGAATTGAGCTTGTTTCTGTGCTTGAACTCCCATTTCACCAGTTTAGCATTGTGACATGTGTGTCATGCATGGGTAAAAATACGGGTTGGTGTATTTTTTTAGCATGGTGGTCATTGCAAAAATGAGAAATGAAGAGGACTCGCGTTGGATTACAGATTGTAATATCATGGAATCTCTCCATTTCTACTTAACTGTCTGGCTTGTAGTGCTTATACATGACAAATGAAGGCTACTCTTTTAACTTATACCGTATTGTTGCCATATATTGTGGCTAAATTTACACTGACACCATAACCAAAATATCTGTGATGTTAAAATTATCTAAGAAACAAGGCTTTTCCAGTGGAATGATGCAACCTGTGGCCTGTAATATCTTTCATGCATTTCTGCATGAACCCGTTGTACTTTCATTTGATATGGCTCACGTCCACCTTTAGGTATCAAGAGTCTTAGTGAAGTTGTTGTAATACTTTCATTTGTGCACAGCTCATTTTCAAGAGAGCAAAACTTTATCAATAAATCAATTTTAAACTCATGGGCATAGTTTCTATGAAGTCTATTATGGATATACGCTGCTTGGTTTTTTGGACCATATTTCAGATAATGGACATTCATTTTCCTGGTGCATACATTTGTTCCAACGATATATTTTTTTCTGTCCACCTAATAAAACCATAGTTATTTTTACATATTGTGTATTTTTCTTAAATATCTTGCCCACAATTAAAATAATTGTTGCTTTGCTAGGTTGATCTGAGAAGTATGTATTTATGATTAGTTTGAAATAATGGTAATGGATATTATAACAAAACATAGTCTGATGTGGGTTTCCTATAATACACTCACATATAAGCCAACCAACATATGCTTGAGCTTGGTATATCTATTGAACTGCTACTTTATATCACTCTAATTTGCAGGGGAATCAAGCACCCACTAAGAAAAATATCCAAGAAATACCAACCCCACAGTTTGATATTGTGGACACATATGAAAGGGACTATACTCGTACCTTTGCACAACCGACATCTTATATACGTGGAAGAGGAGGTTTCTTTCTTGTCGCTTCCTCGGAGTTGGCCTTTTTTTTACACCTGCAGTATTGTGTTTATGAGCTCTATGATTAAGAGTGATTGATGTCTGCAGCCAGAGCTGAGATCGGTGAATTTGTCGAGTATGACCTGGACAACGAAGATGAGGACTGGCTTGAGGACTTTAATAATGAGCGGAAGAATATTAACCCTGAAAAGTAAGAAAATGCTACTGATCTAGATAAATTAAGAAACACTGCTAATACATATAATTGAAAATGTTCTGTGACCTAGATAAATTGGCGGACTAGTTCAAGGAACTTAGATTGGAATTTTAGCTGCACTTAGAATTTGTGCCATTCGTATAGAATGTAATTGAAGTGTTAAGAACTATGTTTTTAGGAAGTGAAGTTTTCCTGTTCTAGACCTCGCAATATCCCAATTTCAACTTTGTTTTCTCAGTTAAATTAGTTCCATTCAAACAAAAGAATAATTTTTATTTATTTTCATTTCAACAAATTTTGTTGCCTTTTAATTTAAATTCTATTACAGGTTGGAGGTCCTACTATTCAAGTTGGAAATTTTGGACCACAAGGCTCGTGAAAGAGCAGGAGCCATAACACCAACTTTCATAGGACCAGTACCAGTCCTCTTGCAGCTTGATACTGCTATGGAGGTAAAGCCACACACTAAATGGAAAACATACTTAAGGGTACATGGATGCCATGCAGGCTATATGAATTTCATTTTCCAGTTGGTACTGTACTTGATATAACATATTCACATGAACCTACAGTATCCGGTCCATAATCATCAATTCTGAGATTCATTTTTTTTGTTTTGCCCTTTTAACAGCTCATGCATAGAATGCTGACCACTAGATTTTGCATGTTGAATGTCTTACGACTCTTCATGCTAGATATAACACATCTGGAGGTTTTTGTTTGATGTTGTGCTAAGGTGTAGTATGCATTGATGTATGACTCCTAGCTTTCAGTATATGTCGAAACACTTACGCACCAGATTTAAAACCTCCTTGCCATTTCTGTGGAGTACTCTCTAATGGAAGAAATACAGAATATTTATGAAACAGGTGACTTTTTTTTTTGAACGAACCACAAGTGACTTTTCAATATGTTCTCATCTTACTGTTTATTGTATGTTGTCTAGATATGCTATGTTCTGACAATACTGTCACTTCGTGTATTCATTATGGATCCTCAATTGAAACGAGTCTACTGTTGATTACTTCTTATATATTGGTTGGAAAGTATTTCAAGTAACTGATATTGATTCTCAGCAAGATTTTCAAGTGGGAGCGAGTACAAAAGTATCTTGTACATTTTTCCTGTAGTAAATCTGCAGAGGAGCTCATTATTCTTCAGTTCTTTCCCCCCCTCTAGATTCTTGGGGAGGGCTATCTGTTTTTACCTTTTTTTCTCTCTTATACTCGGAACAATTTCTGAATGACCCAAGTGCTTTCATTGTAGGCTTTGCAGTACTTATCTGTTCGGTATGCAGTTTTTCAAGCTGTATATAACTACTGGAAAGAAAAGGTATTCTTTTCACTTTCAAAATGCAGCATATGGCTTTTGAGTGCAAATGATGTTTTTCTTCTAGTTTTTGTTAAATGCCTCGTTTTCATTGACTTTGATATCTTGTTTTCAGAATCTATTTTGGCTGAAAACGTTCAAATCCTGACTTAGCCTTTAAACTAGAAACTTGGCTTATATTTCATGATCCTATACCTTTTGTTCTTTTATCAGAGGGAACGATGGCAAAAGCCTATTCTTCGGCGATTGCAGGTAAGCATACTTCTGTCATATCTTGTGATTTATATTAACTTTTCATGGAGTTCCTTCTTTCTTTAGGCATTTTTTTTGTTTACGAATGTTTCTAGTGTCCAATATACATTAGTCTTCTTGTGCAAATTATTCCAGATTTCAGATGTGAAACTTGCTATTTCTTTGTGAGATAGCGTACCACATGATGCCGCAATTGCTGTTAGTCTTTGTCACTAGAAGTGGCAGTTGTTCTGTTAAATTATATTTCTCTTTTTATACTTTTAACTATAAAAATCTAAAGTTTTGTATACACTAACAAAACAAGATTGGTACGGTTAGATTTATACGAAAAATACTTCTATAATAACTCTTTCCATCAATATATATCTTTTTATGATATTACTACCAAGTGTCATATTGGAGACCGTGCCAAATCGACCTATGAAGTATAAATTAATGTCAATGTGCCTGACTGTTGGATGGCTAACTCAGGAGTTATACTCGATAATAAACTGGCTTGAACTCCTAAGATTAGTCCTCATTTTTATCTTTTCTGAAGTTATAAAAGAAAAATCTTTTTCTCAAGTGATGAAATGTCGTCCATGATAAATCTGCCCACCAAACTAAGTTTGCTTAATGAAATCACATATTGTAACTGCATGATAATAGGGCAGGTGTTCGATTGAATATTTGCTTCGATGTCAATAGTCCTATGGATGCCTACCCCAACTTGCTTGGGACAAAAGGCTATGTTGTTGTTGTTGTCAATAGTCCTATGGATGCCTTATGTCTGGCTTGCAAAGTGCTGACTCCTGTAGTTTGGTGATGGTCATCTATCCTGCCCTAATGAGTCATGTTGGCAACTTGGTCTTGGTCATTTGTTTGGCACCCCAAATGAGTTTCAACTTGGAATTGAATTTTAGGGTGATTCTTGTAAACTTTGTTTTGGCAGACAAGCTTTGACTCGTTATAAAATTAGGATGATGTTATTATACATTTTGGCTCCTTGGCTGCTTACTTTTCATATTGGCTAACTTGGCCATTGTTTTGCAGCCTCCTCCACCAGTAAACGATACAAACCCATACAATGTCTTCAGACCAAGAGAAAAGGCCCATCGTCTCCATACAAGAAGGGTAAGTGTCTTGGGATCCTTGAAATTGGTGGTTATCATTTAATACAGATTTATGGTTATGGCTGCAGCTATTAATAAAGAAATCAAAATTTCGTTTTGAAGTTGACATTCTGTTATCATGTTTTTCTTTTCTTTAAAACACGAGTGTGCTTTTCTTTCGAGTTACGTAATGTTTGCTACCTTTTCCAGATGCAAAGACGGGAGAACAATAACCAATCATTTGAAAAACTCCGCCTGGTAAGAAACAGTTATTTTTCTTGTGGTTATTATTCTAGTTAAACATATTAATGTTCAACTGGTGTATATATTTTTATTAAGGCTTTTCTGGCATATCATTTTGTTTCACTTATTGCTGTTTCCTTCATCCTGTGCATCTTACTGGATATTTATATCCAAACTTCAAATCTAAAATAATACTATCTCTTTTAGATTGGAAAGGTAACAGTTAACTGATCAAGTGATCATTATTTTTAAAATGAGTTTTAGCATGTACATGTTAAAGAAAGTAGTATTTTTACTTTTTAATTGTCAAAGAAAATGCAAGTTGAATGTTTTGACCCTAAGGAACTATTCTGATGTCTGCTTATCCTATTGCAACTCTAAATTTGCTGAATCATGTTAGGGTGCGTTTGGCAGAGAGCTCTGCCAAACAGTTTTTTCAGAGAGAAGTGATTCTATGCTCATTTTGTGAAGTGATTCTTTGAAATGAACTAAAAGTGAACTAAGAGGCTGAGAGCTGAAAAAACTAGCTTCTCCTGATTCTTTTGACCGAAAGCTTCTCCTGATTCTGTGAAGTGATTCTCCATCCTGATTTGAAAAGTTGTGCTAGAGAATCGAAGAGAATCAAGTTCAGCCACAGAATCACTTCTCTCAGAGGATCAGCTTCTATACAGAATCAGAATCAGATGTGGCTCTAAGAAATAGGCCCTTACTTTCCCATGAATCTCATTAGTTCCTTTATTTATTTATACTTTTTTGTTTCTAGCTGCTCATTAATTAGTTGTGATCCCATTTTCATAGCGTTGCCACAGTGATTTTTTGTTCGTTTTTTAACAGCATGCTCAAAAGATGTTAAAAGAGGGAAAAAGAAATCATGCTTTTGTTATGATAAAAACTCGACCTGAGGGGGTAAGACTGCCCCCACAGCATTACAATAAGAAGAAAGACCTTCTCACCAGGCCGAGAAAACCCCCGAACCCCGCCCCACCCGTACACGGTGGCTTTCCGTCGCCCAAGTGAGATTTGGGCCGGTGCCCCCCAGTGCTTTGGACATGGGACGGACGAGGGGATTTTTTTAACCTCAGCCTGAAATTCGCTCCCACGGGGAGTCGAACTCAGGACCTGAGGAGTGCCGCCGGGTTCCTCTAACCAACTAGACTAGAGGCCCTTTGGCTGCTTTTGTTATGATGAGTAATTGCTAACAATAGTTTGATCATGCTTGTCCGATTTGTGAGATTGTATTCTCATGCTTGAAGTACTCCCTCCAGTCACAAATAAGTGATGTTTTGGGGTTCTCTTAAGTCAACCACCCCAAGCTTTTGCAAATTCCATATATTTGTTGAATTTGCATATTTGAAATGCGAGTTGATTTGTCTCATGTACTTTCATAAAGTACCCTTTCACTATGTTTTAAATATTTTTTTAATAAAAAGTACTAGTCAAAAGTCTTGATGGGCAAGTGGTGGCCAAGAAGGATACTTTTCAATATTTAGGATCGATACTGCAAAAGGATGGAGATATTGATGAAGATGTTAGGCATAGTATTTTGGCTGGTTGGCTGAAATGGCGTCAAGCTTCTGGCATCCTATGTGACAAGAGGGTGCCACAAAAGCTAAAAGGCAAGTTCTATAGGACGGCGATTCGCCCGGCGATGCTTACGGTGCCGAACGTTGGCCTACAAAAAGGCGACATGTCCAACAATTGAGTGTAGCAGAGATGCATATGTTACGTTGGTCTTGTGGGCACACAAGAAGGGATAGAGTTCGAACGTTGATATTCGGGATAGGGTCGGCGTAGCACCAATCAAGGAGAAACTGATGCAACATCGGTTGAGATGGTTTGGGCATGTCCAACGGAGGCCTCTTGAGGCGCCAATGCGTAGTGGGGTTTTAGAAAGGGTAGGTAATGTAAAGAGAGGTAGAGGTCGACCTAAACTGACTCGGGACGGTCAAGAGAGATCTTAGAGAGTGGAATATCTCCAAGGAATTAGCTATGGATAGAAGCGCTTGGAGACTAGCAATCAACGTGCCTGAACCGTGGTCTTTGTTTCTTCTTTTGTTTACCTCTAACCTTACCTTTGGTCTTGCGCCGTTTTAGGTTTTTCTTATCCTTGTTTCTTTTGGGTTTTATCTCTAGCCTACCCCAACTTGCTTGGGACAAAAGGCTATGTTGTTGTTGTTGTTGTACTAGTCAAAAGTCATGTTCTGGAGACTATCATTGTCCAAAATGTATCTTATTTGTTAATGGTTGATACCATCTAGTTTAGTAACTGTGCCACTGCATGGAAAGCCCTTTTTTTAGCTGCACCACTTTTCATGGTACCCTTATGATGCAGTAGCAAAGTTAAGCAGTGCATGTCTACACATTCTTCTTAGAAGCTTTAAGATAATTTCTTTTTGCATGTGTTGTGAAATCCTTGCCTTTTGAATATGTCTTGATATAGGCTGTAGTTACAAGGTCTTGAATAGAGCTACGGAATTTTGTGCACTTGCTGCTTGTGATACTAGCTTCGAAATTTTATGTCAGGTGCGACGCAACTTGGAGCAAGCAAAAGCACTAATGAATGCTTTGGTTAAGGTTAGTTTATGCATAAAGTGATCTTGTAGTAGTTCTGTGGAAAATATAAACAGCACTTCTGTGAATATTGATTACTAACATATGGTTTGTAGAGGGAGGAGACAAAGCGGGAGGCCATGGAATGCCACGTCAACCTTCAGCGCATTCAGATGAAATATAAGGTAACTAGTACATATTTTTCAGTTTCCACAGTCTAAAAGTCTGTTATATGAATTTCTGATATAACCAACAGCTAAATACAATTTATTTTTTCAACAATAAGTGGATTTAAATATTGTTACTCTTTTGCTAAGTATATCATTGTTGTCTGTGAAAATGAAAATACTTGATGCTTAACTGCATGCCTGGTCCACCATGCAACATGAGGTGGGGCACAGGATGGTGGAAATCACCAGCAGCATTAGGCACATCAGATACCCATTACGTAGTCACGTTTAGTTACCTGTTTGCTATCCCAGGCCTTCCCACAAGCCACAACTACCTGCCTGCTATCTCCGCAATGGCAGGACCTTGCTATCTCAGGAGCTTGACATTTACGAGTATTATGATTTCATATGGCAAAGTAGTATTTCAACTAAGGCCTTCTATTTGTATGCATACTGCGGATACACCTTTGCCATTACTATATTCTTAGGTTGGTTCATCCTTAGTTGATTATTCTTCTTCCTTGTGACATGCTTGTGCTTCATGAGGACCCAAGAGGCCAAGACAACCATTTTCATAGAAGAGAGGGTTGTACCTTCTTATTTGATAGGAAATATCACACAGAAACCAAAGTATCGCAGGCATTATGTCATAATTTAAAAACTCCAACACATGGTAATGTGCATTTTAGTGGCAGTCATTTTAAGGACTGCTGGTACTTGGTTCCACAGGAGGACGTAAGGCTACCTTCACATGGTTCTATGTTTCTATGGTTTAATTTTGCACATATGGGAGCAGAAAGTGTTCATGTAAATTCGTTAAAAGACGTTAAATACTTTTACCTTATATTGTGGCAAGGATTTATCATTGAGTGATATTATGGTCCATCCCGTTTTAGATTCTACTCCCGCTGTCCCAAATTACTATTTGCTTTGGCGTTTCTAGATACATAACTTTTGCTATACACCTAGATATACATTGTGTAAATACATAGCAAAAGCTATGTACAAGGAAAAGCCAAAACGAATAGTAATTTGGGATGAGGGGACTAATTATAGTCCACTTCTTTTTTGATGCCCTATTAGCTTTTTTACTCTGGATATATTTGATTCTTATTGCCTCACTACCATTTCCGTTTTCCTGTCTCAGCATGAGGCCCAGCTTGTTGAGGACGGCGCTACTTTGTCTGGCTTCCAGCAAACGTCTAGCAGATTTGAATCAAGTGATGATGATTATGCTGATTCAGATGACACCACAACTGAACAGCAGTATATACGGCCAGCTGTTTTCCATCCTCGGTTCCCTGCTAACAAGCTATCTGTGATCCCGCCACTCCGTATAAAGCGTGAACGGGAGCTAAAAAGGAGACCTCAGCAGAATGGCTGGGTATTTAAAAGGGTATGATGGCTTTCAATTTCTCCCTCTATCCCTTTTCTAATGGTCACTTCAAGGGATACAAGTGGGCCCGATGGGGTAGTTCTGTCTCCATTCCTCTTAAATCAGTTTCGTTCCATTTATCTTGCTTTGAAATCTGGATGAGTTCATTTTGATGAGTTTTTGGTGAACCTAATGACCCATCCAAGAGTAAACTTACATCCCTAGTCCATGGTTTTAAAGGCGCTAAGGCGTCCTCCAAAATCTTGGAGCGCCTTATCGCCTAGGCGCCCAAGGCGGGCTAATTTCTAAGGCGAGCTGGGACCGCCTGGACGCCTAGGTGACGCCTTTTAAACGATGCCCTAGTCATTACAAAGAATCTGGTGTTAAAACATTTGTTTCGTGTTAGCCTCAGCTTTCTTAACCAGCCAAATTTAGGAAAGCTACCAACTGCTATTTGAATGATGTTTAAAAGCTAATGTTATTACCTTGTTCCAGAAAGACACAGAGCTTGAGCATGCATGGGAAAATATAGAATAGAAAACACCTGACTGGAATCCAGTGAGAAACTAGCCAGATTGGATTTCCTTGTGGACACCCAGATTTTTCTTTTTGAAAATGATTTTTGTTACCATGAGGGCACAATTATCTTGATGGGAACTTGCCCAACTGCATCGTAGATTTATATTATACATAAGACTAGTTGTTGTAGATCCACCGTCAAGTCTATTTACCAGCTTCTTCAAATGCAGGATCCTGAGGAGCCAGTATTCTTATTCACAAGACCACTTGATCCAGAGAAATTGGTCGCAGCAGGTATCAAGCCGCCACCAGATCCTCCTGTTGAGAATGGTACCACAACACCACCATTTCGGTGTCGAGGTAGAATTGGACGAGGTGGTCGCATCATCTTTGATCGATGGAACCCTCTTCTCCGGACACCAATTGGCCAGGAGGCCTCTTATTATGTGCCATACAGTCACAGGCCTCCCTCACCTGAAGGTTGAAGATATTATTCTTCTGCACTTGGTGCTTATGCTGCTGGCACAGCTAGTGAATTGTGAAGTCCCGAGCAACTGTTTTTCCATAAGTTGGTCCTTGGACACCATTTGTTATCGCTTGAGAGTTTCTCGAGTCCAAAGCTCAATGGATCTGATGGAAAGGCAAGAAAGCTCCTGGATGAGCAGCAGCTGCAGTGGAAGCTGAGAAGGTATGGACTATCGTGGGCCTCACATTTCTCATCAGATGTGGCCTGGTCATCTTTCACTGCTGTTGTAAAATTATTGCAGTGTAGGTGAAAGAGTAGAGCTTTTTTTGGGGGTCTAATCTTGGCTTTTAGGTCAGTATTTAATATCATGCTCTCTCATTTGATTATTCATTTGGAGGAGAGAAAATCCTTCTCATTGCTAAGCCAAGCTTTTCTGTATAATGTTCCAACACCTTGTTGCATGTATTCAACTAATGCGCACACGTGTATATGCTGTAACCCAACGTGCATTGGCATGTCGTGGAAAATGTCATTAGTCAGTAGGTTAGGCAGAAAATGGGAATGGAAGGGGCCCAACAATGTTGTTTACTCTGTTGTTGAAATGTTGGTAGTCAACTTACTCTTGTAACCGTGTACAGATTCAGGTTTTTGTTGTGTAACTCAAAAGTCAACAAAGAGCTGGTCACACTCAGGATTGAAAGATCTTGTGATTCTCGCTAATAACACTATTTTTACATGAGAATTTCCTTGCAGGATGTATCAAAAGTTCATCAGTTGGTGACTTGGGCTATCAGTTAGACCTGACTAGGTGTTTGCAGCAGAGCAGACATGTTTAGTTGATCCAGTTTCAGTGCCAGTCTTTTGATGCTCATGTCGCGGACAAGACGAGCTGAGATGGTAGTTTCTTCATTGGGTTGGCTGTGGGGCGTTGCTTCTGGAAGTATTCATGGGCATAGTTACAAATCTGTAAAGCAGCAAACTGTTACATTTCACGAAGCATATAGTTTTAAAGATCTATATAGGTTTCAGTTCACCAAAGGAAACTGTGTTAGCAGTTGCAGGATAGCTGTGAAGCTGGCTGGGGGCATTATTACCTGATCAGTTGTCTTTGTGGCGATGAATTGTGCAACTCGTGGCCAGTCCTGACCAAATCTACAGTTACACGGAAGGAGCTAGGATTAGAAGTGTTGTATATGGAATTAATGATTGTACAGGTCATTAATTCGAGTTCCAGTCAGAAGACTCAAGCTGTTGGGATTGTAGCTGCGGTATGTCTGGCTCATGTTTCAGCAGAACTATACCTCGCCAGGGCAATCCTGAAGTTGATCCGTTCCCTGATGCTCCAGCATTCTTGGGGAGGCCGAGCAATGGCACACAAGAGCTCCATACCGCGCTTTCGTGTAGGCATCTTCCTTCCTGATGGTGGTGAACGATGTTTCCCCATTGCTGACCGCTCTCCCCTTACATTCAGAGCATAGCATCTCGATCTAGAAGAGCCTGAAATCCTAGTGCATATATATATCCATGCTGCTGCAGGCCAGAAATTTATGAGTTGATCACGCGAAAGACCAGATGGGCAAGCAGAGTGCAAATAAGCGTGAGCTGTCTGAAATGATAGCTGAGTTTTACATGCTAGAATCATTGTCATGGACTTGAAAAAATGGGAAGAACCCATTCTAGGGCCTAAGAGAGAAAATAGGGAGTGGCCCATAGTCATATGCATCTCGTGATTACTGATTAGCGAGTTCTATTTTTTCATTTGTATTCAAGCACCTCCTCTACTAAAAAGGAGATTCCTCAGTCTCTTTTCAGTACCCCTCCAGTTGACTATCACAACTTTGGTGGCTGACCCCTCAGGCATATGGACCTTCCAAAATACTACTTCCTCCGTTTCAAATTATATGTTGTTTTTTCTTTTCTAGATTCATAGATTTTGTTATGAATCTAAACATAGCGTTTATCTAGGTATATAACAAAGATGATGAACCTCGAAAAGCTAAAACGATCTATAATTTGAAACGGAGGTAGTACAATTTTGTAGTGGGCCATTTTACCCTCAAGTCAAATCCTTTGATTTGGACAACTTCTATTCAAATCATAATTCTGAAATGAAATGGAATAAAGTGTAGGATCACATTTTAGAGCACACTGTATCCCGCCTACATCCGTTATATATATTACAGAGGACAATAGTTATTTGATCCTGTTTTTGTGTCCAAATAATTCCAAGATACTCTCTTATCTCAAAATAGAGTTACATTTAGTGTACTGCTACATTTGAGTTCCCTTTATTTCTTTTAAGGTGCTTCCCATTGAAAATTAAAATGGTGAACGAACAAATATACCTCTGCAACCGCACCGTGCGTATCTTTTTTTTTTTCACTCAACCATTGGAAAGGCAAGTCCCTACTCCCTGGTAATTACGGAGCAGGTTTTCGGTCATTTGTCAAGCTAATCATGTGGCGGAGATTTCAATCCGTGGGCATCTCCAAGCTAACATAGGGCCATTTGTCAAGCTAGGGTGAAACGCTACCACTCCCATGCTTAGAAAATAGGGAGAGAGGTGAGGTGAGAGTTCGGGAGAGAAGCCGGAGCTTCCGGTTTCTCTTCCACTTTGTACCTCGGCGGATGCGGCTCAACTTCGAGTAACATCCGGGTCTTATCTGGTAATTCTGGCTCCTTCTGATTTATTAAGCATTCAGTCTTGCTAGCTTGTTCACAGGTTCCTCATTCACTACTTAGTAGTGGGTGCTTTGCTCTGAATTCAAGTGAAGTAGTAATTATTAGTATAGGCGTGGTGCCTAGACTAGTCGTTACCTTGGTTTGCACCCAGTTCAACGGAATAGTTGTGGTAGCCGGCAGGTGGTGACGGCCCTGTCCGGCCGACTTAATCCACCACGTTAGTTCTGGTCTATAGGACTTAGGGGTAGGCGGTACCACTCCCCTTCTCATCCCTTTCTGTGAGTGGTGGTGTGTCAGGCGCCCGAAGTGAACTGTCTTGAATAAGTCTGTCTTGCTTGATCTATCAAAATCTCTGGTATGGCTACACAAGTACCCTCTCTACTCTCAGACTTTTTATCTCTTCCTTCCTTTTTGTTGTCATCCATATCCCCATATTACCCTTTCGGACGAATTAATTAAAGGATTAGTACACTTGTCGTTCCCCATGGAAATCGATCCCTGGAATACTCTCGGGTGAAAGTTACATCGGTATCCGTACGCTTGCGGATTTATCTGTAGGTCATAAGAAATACCAACAAGCTTTCTGGCGCCGTTGCCGGGGAACGGTAGCTGTTCTTATCCCAAGCCTAGTTCATCCACATATCATCCACCTACCATCATGAATTCCACTCCTACCTTATATCAATTCTCAGCTCCAAAAGCTGAGGATCTGGAGCCACCACCATCATCTCACCCCGTGGAAAGCTCTGGCTACGAAATACACACAGAATTCATAGCCAAGATCAAAGAGAATCCATTTTCTGGATTTGAAGGGGAGAATCCTTATGTTCACTTACAGGAATTTGAGCAAATTTGCTCATCTCTCGTGATTACGGGGATGGCCCAACAAACTCTGAAATGGAAGGTGTTTTCCTTCTCTTTGACGGGTCGAGCAAAGAAATGGTGTGATCACTATCGTGAGAGAGTGGAGGGAAGTTGGGAGACACTACGAGATAAATTCTGCCTAACCTTCTTCTCTGAATGCTCGGTCGCTGACCTTCGAATCGAGGTCCTTACTTTCAAACAAAGGGAAGGAGAATCACTAGGGGCCGCTTGGGCTCGATTTACCTATCTTATGGCCACGGGACCTGATCTAGGGATCCCTGAACCCATCCTTCTAATACATTTTAGAAGAGGTCTCGAAATCGAATCAGCCAAATTCCTAGATTCATCCTCAAGAGGATGTTTCACTCATTTGACTTCCAGTGAGAGGAGAGCCATTCTAGACAAAATTCTAGAGAACACCCCCTTACACTGGGATCTATGATGAATTTCCTGAAGAAATTCATGAGGAGGCCATAGAAGAGACATCCGCGTCGTGAGATGTGAAAGCATCACAAGAATCCACACCAATCGTAGCACATCTCTCCGATACTCTCCCTGAACCAACACCCTCTTCTGTCCAAATTCACCACTCTAAAAATTCTCTGACAGATCCTTCCCACAGGCCTACGGTAACTCCTTTACCTCCCGATCCCCCTAACGTATCATATCTCATAGAGGCTATGAATGAGGAATGGTTGTACAGAGCGAGATGCTATTCCGAAGAAATTTGGATTAGTTCTCCCTCTATGATCCTTCCTTGTTCCATAAGGGGAATAACCGTAGAAGCCAATCTTAACCCCATAATGGAGGTTAATGTTTTGCCATGGCACCTAGCGTACACATTATTGGGCAGTGTTTCGCTAAGACCATCCGACAAGCTCCTTAAGAGTTGTCCCTTTGGGCGCATCCTTAAATGTCAGGGGATCGCAAGTGCTGTGCCGCTCATGATAGACAAGATTGAGACTAGCCTAGACTTCCACATCTTCGATGTTCTTGATCTTGATCTTCTCCTAGGCTACCCTCTAGAAGAATTCCTTGACAGATCCCATGCGAGCTGTTGGTGGTCGTTACGATACGATTTCGCCACCAACATTCCGTCATATTTCAGGCTCATCCTGCTCACAACAAAGTAAAATTGATTATTTCTAATGAGTTCCACAAGTTTTGTATAATTTGTGAGTGCAGGAGCAATCAAGTAAAAGAGGAGCCACTTTGGGCACAAGGCCAGGCCGGCCGGCCTAGCATAGGCCGACCGTCCCCCTTATGTGCCCCCTTGCCACGTCTTTGATCCAGAAGATCACAAACACAACACCAATGATCCTGAGACGTGCGATCAACGTCGGTTTGATCCAAGGACCCGAAAGGCCTAAGCTACACTTGCATGGATTGAAGGGCCCACCAACCTTGGATTCTTGGACAGCTTTGATCCAAAGCAACCGTTACCGACCTCAGGGATCAATTCAGAGCGTCCCAGAAGAAGGCGGTCCCATAGGGCAGCCAGGCCGATCGGCCTGGCCTAGGCCTGTCGGCCTCCCCCTGAGGCCGCCACGTGCCCCCTTTCGCGCGACAGTTGTTGACGGCCGCTATTATACGATTTTACCGCCAACATTCCACGATATTCCAGGCTCATCTTGCTCATGACAATGTGAATTTGATTATTTCTAATGAGTTCCACAAGTTTTGTATAATTTGTGAGTGAAGGAGCAGATGGGGAAAAGAAGGAACAATTTGGGCACAGGGCCAGGCCGGCCGGCCTAGGCCAAGCCGACCGGCCCCCTTTCCCCTCTTCTGGCCACGGCACCGATCCACAAGTTTACTGATGTATCAAAGATGATCATGAGCCGTGCATTTGATCCAAAGCAACTGTTATTGACCTCAGGGATCAATCCAGAGCATCCCTGAAGAAGGCGGTGCCACGGGGCAGCCAGGCCAGGCCGATCGGCCTGGCCTAGGCCGACCGGCCTCCCCCTGAGGCCGCCACGTGCCCCCCTTCACGTGACAGTTAAGCACAAGCTTAGCTTAAACTTGACGCCGGCAACCGCCTCTGATGACTATAAAAGGGACACCCCTCCACCTTGAGAAGACACCATCCAAAGGAGAGAAGAGTAGTCTAGTGAGAAGTTCTTATCTTTAGAGTTAGATTAGGGAGAGAGTGGGTGAGTTGCTTGGGTGACAGCCATGCTTTGTAGATAGAGTCCGGGATTTTCCTCTCTGTCTCATCTCAACATTTCCACCCCAGAGGAATATACTTCAGGAGTTATCTTCAGTAAGTCCTCGGTCCCTTGCCAAAAGTACCTCGCTAGTTTACGAATTACTTTCAGCAATCTATTTTGTTTATATTTGATCTGCGGGTACCTGAGTCTGCGCGAGTGACAGCGACTCTTGTTTTGGGTTTCCTCTATAGCCCTTCGCGTTGGGTGGAGGTTAGTGGCTGATAGCTTAGGCGTGGTGCCTGTGCTGGCTAGCCATCTCAGGTTGTGTCGCATCTACCGTTCCTTGGATTCGATATCCAGGTTCTTACTCCCCTGGTGAAAGGCTACATCGTACTCCGTGCGCTTGCGGATTTAGTTAGGCTAAGGAGTGCCAACAAGCTTTTCTGGCGCCGTTGTCGAGGAACGGTAGTAACACTAGTGTAGGATCTTGTTAGCCGTACACTTTACCCCCATAACCATCTACCACATGGAGTTTTCTCCTAGTTATCCGACGGTTCCATCTAGCGAGTATTTGGAACCGCCTTCATCTTGCCACCCCATACCACCTCGTGGCTTCGAGATCCGTCCCAGTCTCGTTGCCATGGTTCGTGCACAGTCTTTCGGTGGAATGAGAGACGAAAGTCCCTATGCTCACTTGCAGGTTTTTGAAGAGAATTGCTCTCTACTTATTATACCCGGCGTCAACCAAGACACCATTCTATGGAAAATTTTCCCATTTTCTCTGATGGGAAATGCAAAATCTTGGTACGACCGGACTGCAAGGAGATCTAGCGGAGATTGGATCAAATTGAAGGATGAGTTCTGTCTGTTCTTTTACCCTGTCTCCAAGATCTTGAAGCTCAGAGTCGAGCTGATAACATATCAGCAAGGTGATGAATCACTTGGAGCCACGTGGGAGCGATTCATTCAGCTGGCCAACTCAGGGCCACCGCATAACATTCTAGAGGAAATGCTTATGCAGCATTTTTTTGGTGGATTGAAGCCGAAAAGTGCGCAATTCTTGAACATCACTTCCGCATGGTCAGTGTTATACAAGACAGTGGACGAGGTATGAGAAATCTTGGAAAAGGTTCTCAGCTCTACCGAGTACACAGGAATCTTCGACGACCCACCAACACCACCAACAATCCCCATAGACAAGCAGCCAATCCTTGCCCTTACATTTGATCCACCTCCTCCGATCATAGAGGAAGTGCTCGAACACCACAAGTCCTCAGACCAAGAAATTATTCTTGACGATCTGCCGCACTTCACTCCTGAGCTCTTTACAGAAGAAGAGTACTTGGACATCGGCAATACATCACGTATGCCTATGGAACAAGTGTGCGCAAGTTCAAGGTCTAAGGCGTTCATTTCAGAAGCTGTACCGTAGATTGAGGGTTTATCTGCTATCATGAGCAAGGAATGGATGGAGGAACTGAAAGTTGTGAAGATATCATCCGAACCACCCACAACTTCAGAGTACTCCATTGCGCTATTGAGGGAACTGACACTCAGGAAGTTTCCTACGACCCGAAGGTCGGGAGTAATATTATATCAAGTGCATTCGCAGCACAAGTGCAACCAGACGAACCCCGGTCCTTCTCCCGTAAGTACCTCGAGTGGATCGACGACCAAATGATGGAATGTAAAGGAATCATCCGTGTTGTGCCCGTACACATGGGACGCAACAGGATTTTCCTAGACTTCCACATTTTCGATGTCCCTAGAGGTGACAACTTCTTCCTGATTGGACAGCCAATAGAGCACCTTGCCAACCCGAACCACGATCGAGCAACGATACAGTTCAGAGTTGGTAAAGAGATCATCCCGGTCAGTCTTGTGCAGGCGGTTAACACCATCGCAGAGGCTCGATCCGAGATAGACCCAGTGGAAGATGCAGTTAGCTCGGCTCAAGCAGAGCAAGCTCAGTCATCACAAGCTGAAGATGCTAACCATTTCATCCAAGAGGCAGAAACGGATGGCTTTATGAAACTCAATGAGGAAGAAAAGCCACAACACCCCCCTCCTGAGTTGAAGCCGCTGCCTCCTAGACTCAGATACGCTTTCCTCCACAACGACCGACGCTCGCCAGTCGTCATTAGTGACAAACTGACAAAGAATGAGACTCGGCAGCTTATCACAGTCCTAGAGAAACACCGGTCTGTCTTCGGGTATTCTCTACAGGACTTGATGGGGATCAACCCCAGTTTATGCACCCATCGCATACCTATGGAGCCGGACCATACGCCGTCTAGAGAACATCAATGACGGTTGAATGATGCGATGAGGGAGGTAGTCAAGAAAGAAGTGTTGAAGCTTCTGCACGCAGGTATAATCTATCCCGTGCAAGACAGTGAATGGGTCAGCCCAGTGCAAGTTGTGCCAAAGAAGGGTGGAATGACGATTATCTAGAACGAAAAGAATGAGCTTATTCCTCAAAGGACCGTTACTGGATGGAGGATGTGTATCGATTACAGGAAGCTCAACAAAGCAACCCGTAAAGATCACTTCCCTCTCCCCTTCATTGACGAGATGCTTGAGCGCCTGGCAAACCACTCATTTTCTGCTTCCTTGATGGATACTCTGGTTATCACCAAATTCCTATCCATCCAGATGACCAGAGCAAGACTACCTTCACCTGCCCATACGGAACGTTCACCTATCAGCGGATGTCTTTTGGCCTATGCAACGCACCTGCTTCATTCCAGCGGTGTATGATGGCGATATTCTCTGACCTGATTGAGCAAATCATGGAAGTATTCATGGAAGACTTCACCGTCTATGGCACAACCTTCGACCAATGTCTCGGAAACCTGGAAAAGGTTCTTGAGAGGTGCGAAGAGCATCACCTCATCCTAAATTGGGAGAAGTGCCACTTCATGGTCAGAGAAGGAATTGTGCTGGGGCACAAGGTGTCGGAAAAAGGGATAGAAGTTGACAAGGCAAAAATAGAAGTTATCGAACAATTACCACCCCCGACGAATGTCAAGGGTGTGCGAAGTTTTCTAGGCCATGCTGGCTTCTACCGAAGATTCATCAAAGATTTCTCTCGGGTAGCCAGACCTCTTACAAGCCTATTGGCTAAAGAAGCACCCTTCAACTTCGACGATGATTGCCTTCTTGCCTTCTACACCCTCAAGAAGGCACTTATCTTAGCCCCCATCATACAACCACCCGACTGGAATCTTCCATTCGAGATAATGTGCGAGTGCGACACTAGTGACTATGCTGTCGGGGCAGTGCTCGGTCAATGCAAGGATAAACAACATTATGCCATATCCTATGCCAGCAAGACATAGACCGGAGCTCAGTTGAACTACGCAACAACGGAGAAGGAACTCCTGTCAGTGGTGTTTGCCATGGATAAGTTCAGATCTTACTTGGTTGGTGCTAAGGTGATAGTATACACAGACCATGCTGCACTGAAGTACCTCTTGACCAAGAAAGACGCTAAGCCACGGCTCATCCGTTGAATTCTGCTCCTTCAAGAGTTTGATTTAGAAATACGAGACAAGAAGGGGACAATAATTGTGTGGCAAATCATCTCTCAAGAATGCAAGTTCAAGGGTCGGACCTTCCGATCAATGATTACATCAGAGATGATACTCTCCTCAAGGTCACCACATCCAGTCCATAGTATGCAAATTTGGTAAATTTCATGGTGACTGGGTATGTGCCTCCAGGAGAAGACAAGAAGTTAATCTACCTCAGCAGATTTCACCTATGGGATGACCCTTACCTATTCAAAGTATGTGCTGATGGGTTACTCCGTAGATGCATCCCTCACGAAGAAACACACAAGGTTCTTGACCGTTGCCACTCATCACCGTACGGAGGGCATTACGGAACTTTCCGAACCCATGCAAAGGTCTGGCAAAGTGGATTTTTCTTGCCGACTATGTATGGAGACGCTAAGGAATTCATACGGAGATGTGCCCGGTGTCAGAAACACAGGAATATCAACGCCCGTGATGCTATGCCACTGCAAAATAACCTCCAACTGGAGATTTTCGACGTGTGGGGAATAGACTTAATGGGTCCCTTCCCCGCATCCGAGCATTGTGAATATATCCTGGTGGCAGTCGACTATGTTTCCAAATGGGTGGAAGCACTTCCTTGCACGACAACCGACTCGAAGAATTCAAGAAAGATGTTCGAAGAAGTCATCTTCCCCGTTTTGGAGTACCCCGAGTCGTGATCAGTGAAGGAGGATCACACTTCATCGACAAGACATTCAGGAAGTGCCTAAGCGACTTAGGAGTAAACCATCGAGTGGCTACACCTTATCACCCTCAGACCAACGGGCAAGCAGAAACATCAAACAAACAAATCAAGAACATTCTGCAAAAGACGGTCAATGCAATGGGAACAGGGTGGAAGCGAAAGCTACCGGAAGCACTATGGGCATATAGAACAGCATTCAAGACACCGATAGGGATGACTCCCTACCAACTGGTATACGGCAAGACATGCCACTTACCAGTTGAGCTCGAATTCAAATCCCATTGGGCGATCAAGAGGTGGAATATGGATCTCCAGACAGCGGGACTCAAAAGAAGAATGCAATTGGCTGAACTGGATGAATGGAGGGAGAAGGCCTACCACAACGCCAAGCTTTATAAAGAAAGAACAAAGAGATGGCACGACAAGCGCATCAAGATCAAGCATTTCAAAGCGGGAGATCAGGTATTGCTCTTCAACTCCCGTATTCGTTTGTTTGGTCATGGTAAGCTTAGAAGTAAGTGGGAAGGTCCTTTTAAAGTCTTAGATGCCGCCGATCATGGCGCGATAACCCTCCAGGATAATGACGGAAATACTTTCAAGGCCAATGGCCAAAGATTGAAAATATTTCTTGAATCCGAAATGCCGGAGCTCAAAGAGATGGACGTCTATGAGCTTACCGAGTTACCCTGTCCAGGTCCGGGCGGGACCTAAAATGACCCTTATCTAGGATAGATTTCTTTTCTATTTTCTTTTCCTTTTCTTTAAACTTTTTCTAGCCAAATCCAAAGAACTTTCTGGAAGAAGAGAGAGGGGATCTAGTACGAAAAATTTCAGAAGCACCCGGGACAGGCCTAGGCCGGCCGGCCTCAGCCGATCGGCCCAGCCCGGGCTCGTCTCGGGATGCTCCTTGTTTGAAAAACTCTCCCCATTATCCCTTCCAAGAATCCGCAAGGTTTTGGGTGAGGAGCGTCGTTTTAAAACGAAAGGCTCCCCACTCTTCTTCTCCCTCAGAACTCTCGAGCCCCCCTTCTCCAGAAACACCCAACCTTCAAGATTTGCACCCATGGCCTCCCAATCCAACCACCACGATTCGAACTCGGTTTCCCGAAGTAGCCTATCCCCATCCAAATCCTCAAAAGGGATGTCGAGCTCCTCCAATGCTAGTAGCGTCAGGATCATCGAGAGGGCCGCGTTCGTCGAAGCCGTGACCGTGAAGCCGGAGGCACGGATGCCACCTGCCCAGGCCGATCGGCCTATGGCAGGCCGGCCGGCCTCCCCTCGCCGCCGTTTTGGCTCCCCTTCGGGCAGATCCTCCCTCCTTAATCCCAAGGAGGAAGGCACTGGGAGTTCGCAGCCGAAGACGCCCCGAAGGCCAACTACGAGACTTTTGTCCCCGAAGAAGGCCATGGGAAGCGCCTCATCGCCTCCCTGTCCAAGAAGGAGATCGTGCTGCTCTTCATCTCCACCTCGCCATGGTACTTGCCACAGTATACCCCGTGGAGTCCTAGCCCTCCACGCCGGAGTGGCCCGGGCATTGGGAAGGGGTCTTCTCAGCCCCTATGAAGCCCGATGAAGGGAGGAGGCGCTTCATGGTGCCCCCTCCGATCCAAGGACCTCCCGGGCAGATGGAGTGGTCCGATGAGGAGGAAGAGGAGGACGTGGAGGAGCTAAGGAGGAAGCTCACCGCGCTGCAGCTCAAGGTCAACAACATGGACGAGCGCGTGGCGGAGGCGGTGATCGGGCAGATGGAGGCCGAAGACAAGATCGAGGTCCTACCGTAAGGCAATGACCTCTAAGGTCAAGCGCCTTGCGAATGCCACCAGCAATGCACACCTCTATCGCCCGAAGGAGGAGTAGATAGGCTAGATTTAGTTTAGACTTTGGGTGCTTAATTTATTTTCCCTTTGATTTGTTCTTTAAAATTTTCCCTTGTATGTAGAACCCCCACATTTGTTTCAATGAATAAAATAAATTTATTTGAAAGAAGTGACTCTTAAAAAAAAGAAAAAAAAATGGTTGGTGCACACTTGTGTGCCAACCAAACCCTCAGACTTAATTTCTGGTGAAGCACGCAGAAACTAAGATGCACAGGAGGTGTACTGGTCACGGGACAAAGCGGGACTCGACCTGGCACAATGCCAGGCCGGTCGGCCCCCTACTGCTGCATCTCAAGGAGATCCCGTGCCCGCTGCGTAATCGCACGAATCACAAACACGAGGAACCTGAACCGGGGCGCCTGGCAACAAAGCCAGGCCGGCCGGCCTACCGGCCGGGTTCCGTGGCCAACTCCGCCGGCTCAACTCCAGGGCACAGTTTGCAACCCCTAACTTTGATCCTTGCATGATTTTGTTTCATGTAAAATTCCTGGCTAAATAATTTTAAAAACTTGATCAAAATTCATGAAAGTGAACTCCTTTGAATGATATCTTGGATACACCTGTGATATTTCTTGAGAAATTATTTCATTACCTTGAAACTTTTATAGGAAAGCCTGATTCTTGTTAATTGATTCTTATGATATGATGATTTGAGGGGTTGAACCTTCCGATTCGAGGTTTTGGAGATTATTTTTGAAAATAAAACTTAAGGCTACCCTTGTTATCATCAACTCGAAATGGTCTATCCAAAGCCATATAACAAATTCAAGTTGAAGTTTCCACAAAGCCACCTTCTAAATTTTGAGCTTGCTCGAATTACTTGCCTTCATGTTCGTGCTACCTTGTTCATCATGGCCATCCACATACACGTGCGTCAATAAAGTCCAAGTTGTCAGAGCTCTTCATCCCCCTGAAAAAAAAGGAAAATGAAGAAGGGAATGATACACTCCTTATCTTCAGAAGAAAAAAAAAGAGAAAGAGAAGGGGAAAGATGAAAGATGCTAGAATAAGGACTCAAGCATAAAAATACACATGCACTTGGCCAAGATTTATGAGTAGTATGAATGAGTAAGACAAGCTCTTCGATCTTGCAAAATAAATAAAGAAGAGTGAGCAACACCGATCCCAAAAAGCTCCACCTTATAACATAGAAATAGGAGAGGCTTGATTCTAAGCCAAAGTGAGGATCCAAACACTATGAGTGATCGAGAGATGTTGAGAAATAACACGGGTATGCCTCGCTTTCTTTATAAAATTATCAAAAACTCCAAATACCGTGAGGAAGAAGTGTTCGACCGATCAATGAGTTGTTCTAAGACTCAATTGATGAAGATGAGGGTGTTAGCCACCGGAATCCAAGGTATGAAAGAAAACTTGGAGATATGACTTGTGTATGCCTTGAGTTTATGACCCTGATCTTGCTAAAGTCCTGATAATTTAATTCATTCTTTGCTAAGGGACTAGCAAAGTTCAGGTAGGGGGGCGTGTTGGTGGTCGTTACGATACGATTTCGCCACCAACATTCCATCATATTTTAGGCTCATCCTGCTCACAACAAAGTAAAATTGATTATTTCTAATGAGTTCCACAAGTTTTGTATAATTTGTGAGTGCAGGAGCAATCAAGCAAAAGAGGAGCCACTTTGGGCACAAGGCCAGGCCGGCCGGCCTAGCATAGGCCGACCGGCCCCCTTCTGTGGCCCCTTGCCACGTCTTTGATCCAGAAGATCACAAACACAACACCAATGATCCTGAGACGTGCGATCAACGTCGGTTTGATCCAAGGACCCGAAAGGCCTAAGCTACACTTGCATGGATTGAAGGGCTCCACCAACCTTGGATTCTCCTACAGCTTTGATCCAAAGCAACTGTTACCGACCTCAGGGATCAATCCAGAGCGTCCCTGAAGAAGGCGGTGCCACGGGGCAGCCAGGCCAGGCCGATCGGCCTGGCCTAGGCCGGCCGGCCTCCCCCTGAGGCTGCCACGTGCCCCCCCTTCGCGTGACAGTTAAGCACAAGCTTAGCTTAAACTTGACGCCGGCAACCGCCTCTGACGACTATAAAAGGGACACCCCTCCACCTTGAGAAGACGCCATCCAAAGGAGAGAAGAGTAGTCTAGTGAGAAGTTCTTATCTTTAGAGTTAGATTAGGGAGAGAGTGGGTGAGTTGCTTGGGTGACAGCCAAGCTTTGTAGAGAGAGTCCGGGATTTTCCTCTCTGTCTCATCTCAACATTTCCACCCTAGAGGAATATACTTCAGGAGTTATCTACAGTTAGTCCTGGGTCCCTTGCCTTTAGTACCTCGCTAGTTTACGAATTACTTTCAGCAATCTATTTTATTTATATTTGATCTGCGGGTACTTGAGTCTGCGTGAGTGACAGCGACTCTTGTTTGAGGTTTCCTCTATAGCCCTTCGCGTTGGGTGGAGGTCAGTGGCTGATAGCTTAGGCGTGGTGCCTGTGCTGGCTAGCCATCTCAGGTTGTGTTGCACCCCACGGAACTGCAGTGGTAGGCGGCAGGTGGTGACAGTCCTATCCGTCCTTTGTACTCCACCACGTTCGGGTGTACTCATAACAGTAGTGCTGAGCCCGGAAGAACCCCTCTCTCACCCCATTCTGAGTTCTTCCCGTTCTAGCCATCAAAGCAGATCAGATTAAATATAGATAGTTTGTCTGGGGTAACGAGTAGCTAACTAAAGTCAAGCTCTCTACCCACTTACCATGTGCTCCCTGGTGGGTCCGGTTAGAAAAGTTCTAGGCTAGTCGCATATACCGTTCCTTGGATTCGATATCCAGGTTCTTACTCCCCTGGTGAAAGGCTACATCGTACTCCGTGCGCTTGCAGATTTAGTTAGGCTAAGGAGTGCCAACAAGAGCCCAGATGAAAAGCTTAGGAAAGCTGCTATCGCCACCACAACCTCTTGTCTAGCAAATCCTATGGCGAAGCCTCTCCCAAAGCTAGACCCGTTTAAGAGTATGATGCATGGATCTTCGTTCACATCTTCTAAGCCTATTCTCTTTGAGGTTGCGACTTCCGCTCTCAAGAAATACGAGTCGGAAGAGACCCTTCACCTTTGTGAAGATGAACGATCATCACTCTCGAACGAGTTTGAGCCTCTTCCCAATGGCTTATATCATGTTCATGATCGAGAATCAACATTGAGCTACCTTGATGAATCTCTTGACATAGAGAACCCTTGGGCCATGGAAGATTGTAAAACACTAACTTTGGAGTATAAAGAAAATAATCTCTTGGATGAGCATGGAAGTTTCATTCCTGAAATCCTACATAGACCATGCTCGTTCACTGCCTCTCCAAAGTTAACCACGTCTAGTGCCCCGAGCACACAGGAGGACTACAACCACCTCAAGGTCCTCTTCTACAAACTATTTAGAAGGTTGGTTGTAGATGCATATGTTTACGTAAGCATTGCAAATTTCGTGGTTGCTCTGTTGCACTAACCTTGCAGCTAAAAGCTTCATTACACGTCAACAATTGGTGATAAGACGGGAACGACATCACCAATGGTGGCTGCAAGAGAATGTTTCCAAGGTCAAGCTTATGACCATAAACAAAGCACTGCCGGGAGATAGCCCGGATGATTAGTATTTATTTCCCTTTTGAATAAAAAGCAAGATCATGTCTTTAGGATAAAGTTGTCCTTCGGGTATTTTTGGTTGCTAACCATTTCAGGTAGAGATCAAGAATGACGATGGACAAGTGAAGCCTAAGAGCATGAGAGCTAAATCAACTACAACACCTTAGTACGTCTTGGTGGGGGGACATTATGAAAGGAAGCTTGAACTCCACACACTTGATTTGTGTTGCCTAGCAATCCAAACTCCAAGTGTGGGGGAGGTATGTGAGTATCCCAAGTAAAGTTACTTTCTTGCCAAACTTTCTTTGGTTTGGAGATGGTGTTTGTTCGTGCATCTTGCCAAAAAAAAGAAAAAATAACAATAAAAACTTGAATAAAGGCTCCCTAGTTCTTGAACCAGTAGAGCCCCTCTTTTTGTTTCCACCTTTTGGTCTTAAATAACAGTACCAGCACAAGTACAAGTGTGGGGGAGATCTCTCAAGCTCATCATCAACATACACATTCGAGGCCCCCCACGAAGGTGTCGCACAACATCGACTGCGCTAACATGACAAGAAAAAAAGCGATGGTATGTGCACGCCACCTCTCGCTCCTTAATTCATGAGTTTGATTGAATTTCAATCCCTATCATTAAAATCAATCTCAAGATAATATAATTCACCTTGCTATGCCTACCCTTCATGTTCCCATGTTTGGCTTGCATATGTTTTATTCCTCGCTTCATCTTGTCACTTGTGAATAAATATTTTTAGGGAACCATGTTCATCTAGTAGTTGATGTTTGAGATATGGTTTGATGATATGATCTTCACTCTTAATGTTTGAGTGCTTGGGAAATTTATTTGAAAATTTGAAAACCTTTGCAAAGCTCCTCTTTGATATGCCAAAGTCCTACCAAAGCCATATGATGAGTTATCTTGAAAACCATGTACACATATGCTACTTGTCATTGCATTGAGCTTTGTCAAATTGTTGTGACCCTTGTGAGAATTCTTTTCATGCTTTCATGATCAAGATTCACGTGCATGCAGTATATCCCCCTTGCTATGCTTCTACATTGGAAGTTAGCATTGTATCATTCATCCATCCATTCCACAAAAAAATGCTACATCATGTACGTGTAAGTCTCACTCCTCAATTATTGTTACAAAAGAGCATGGCTATCAAAAAAATATATGGACACATGAAGGTCCACGCAAAAAAAGAAGGTTGGACACATGAAGGTCCAAGAAAGAAAAAAAATCTAATAGCCATGTTCTCAAAAGATTTTTTAAAGGAGAGAGACCACACACAAAGGAGTTGTTTATTCCATCCACCATCCATCATACCCATACACGTGCACATCTTGATCTGATTGTATGATTTGATTTCTTCTTGGATCCGCTCTTTGACTTTGCAATACATGTGATGCAAGTATGCCTCATCTTCATACCCTACCTTGAGCTCCACATTTAGCCATCGTTAGAAGTAGGATGAAGAAAGGCAAGTTAATGCCTTGGTGAGGATATATACACATTGAGGGATCAGAGAGAATCAAATGAGGAGCAATGAAAAGATTTGTTTTTGAAAACTTGTTGAAAAATCCCAAGCTACTTGACACATAGAAGTTAAAGTGACTCGATTCATGACCGTTCCACTCCTCAACTACTCAAGATGGCATGATAGACACTGCAAAATTCACAAGTACAAGGTATGGCTTGGAATATTTCTTATGCTTGTTCCATTTCCTTGTATGTCATGTCTCATCTTAGTCCCTACTCCTCGCTCGAGGACGAGCAAGGGTCTAAGTGTGCGGGTGAGTTGACGGCCGTTATCTGCCACTTTTGGCTTTCCAAATAATGATGGAACTCAAATGATGCATACATGAAATTATGTTTAAATTAACGAGTTCCACAAATTTTGTGCACCAATATGTTTTGCAGAGAATACAGGTAATATGGTGCATGGAATACCATTATAGGTGAAGTAGCACACATCTCGAGACAAAAGACACATGTACATGGAGGAAAAGTTACCCAAATCACATATTTGACAGCACCATATTGAAGAGCTCTCCGAGCTGATCGAAATGGACACTTGGATGACCCAATTCGGAGTCCGGACGGAAAACTTATGCCTCCGGGAAAATCGCCGGCGAAACCTGTCCAGCCGGTCGGCCTGACTTAGGCCGAACGGCCTGGACAAGGCCGGCCGGCCATGCATCCCTCCCCAAAAGGCCCTAAGCTTTGCACATTGGCCTTAGGGAGTCACCAATGGACCCCCAAGCAAGGAATTGACAAGAATGGGTGAAATTAAGACCGAAAGGCCTAAGCCATGGATTGGAGGGTCCATCTACCAAGGATTCTCGGACGGCTTCAAATCAACGCAACCAAAACTGCCTCAAGGGACAACATGCAACCGTTGATGAGCGAGTCGGTGTAACGGAGGGCCGAGAGGAGCCAAGGCCAGGCCTGAACGGCCTCCCCTAGGCCGGCCGGCCTCCAACTGTCACAATTGCCACCAATCCCTCAACTACCGACTTCAGGACATCATCAGGAGCGTCCACAAGAAAGATGGTGCCAGGTGGCGAGAATCCCAGGCCGAACGGCCTAAGTGAGGCCGGCTGGCCCATTTCCGTGGTGGTTACACCTCCCCTTTCGTGTGGAAGCTAAGCAAGCATGTGGCTTAACATCTACGCTGGCTTCCATGCTTGGGAGGCTATAAAAGGTGCCCTTCACCCCCACTCAAGACTCAACAAAATAGAGGAGAAGAAGCTCTAGGGTGAAGCGCTACCACTCCCATGCTTAGAAAATAGGGAGAGAGGTGAGGTGAGAGTCCGAGAGAGAAGCCGGAGCTTCCGGTTTCCCTTCCACTTTGTACCTCGGCGGATGCGGCTCAACTTCGAGTAACATCTGGGTCTTATCTGGTAATTATGGCTCCTTCTGATTTATTAAGCATTCAGTCTTGCTAGCTTGTTCACAGGTTCCTCGTTCACTACTTAGTAGTGGGTGCTTTGCTCTGAATTCAAGTGAAGTAGTAATTATTAGTATAAGCGTGGTGCCTAGACTAGTCGTTACCTTGGTTTGCACCCAGTTCAACGGAATAGTTGTGGTAGCCTGTAGGTGGTGACAGCCCTGTCCGGCCGATGTAATCCACCACGTTAGTTCTGGTCTATAGGACTTAGGGGTAGGCGGTACCAGTCCCCTTCTCATCCCTTTCTGTGAGTGGTGGTGTCTCAGGCGCCCGAAGTGAACTGTCTTGAATAAGTCTGTCTTGCTTGATCTATCAAAATATCCGGTAGTGCTACACAAGTACCCACTCTACCCTCAGCCTTTTTATCTCTTCCTTCCTTTTTGTTGTCATCCATATCCCCATATTACCCTTTCAGATGAATTAATTAAAGGATTAGTACACTTCTCGTTCCCCGTGGAAATCGATCCCTGGAATACTCCCGGTGAAAGCTACATCGGTATCCGTACGCTTGCGGATTTATCTGTAGGTCATAAGAAATACCAACAGTGGCCCGGCTGAGATCTCGTATTGGATGGCTTAGTTAGGGGGATGCTAATACCCGGCTGTTCCATATGCACGCCCGGCATGGAAAAAGGAAGAATTTTATCGCCAAGTTGAAGGATGGAGAAAGAATTCTTACCTCACACGAGGACAAGGTTGCTGCAATCTTTGAGTTTTATTCTAATATGATTGGCTCCGATGGTGAGCGTCAAAGAACAATTGATCTCACTGCCCTTGATATCCCTACCTATGAGCTGGAATCTTTAGATGCACCAATCTCTAAGGAAGAAGTGTGGAACACCATCAAGGATCTGCCATCGAACAAAACCCCTGGACCGAATGGATTTACTGGCCGTTTCTACAAATCTTGTTGGCAGACTATCAAAGCAGATATTATGGCTGCAATACATGCTGTGTGGGGGAAAACTTTCAAAAATCTGTGGATGCTCAATTCAGCCTATATCACACTCATTCCGAAAAGAGAGGATGCTGATCAAGTCAAAGATTTCCGGCCAATCATCTTAGTGCATAGCTTTGCAAAGCTCCTCACAAAAATCCTTGCCAATAGGTTGGAAGCCTGACTGAATGAAATGGTCTCCCTGAACCAAAGTGCATTCATAAAAGGGCAGTTTGTTCAAGATAACTTCATGTTGGTCCAGCAGACTGCTAGCTTCCTTCACACCCAAAAGAAGCCTAGAATTCTACTCAAACTAGATATCACTAAAGCTTTTGACTCTGTGTCTTGGTCCTTTCTGATGGAGGTACTTGTGAAGCTGGGTTTTGGTGCAAGTTGGAGGGACCTTCTTTGTGGGCTGCTTGTAAGCTCTTCAACTCAAGTCCTCCTAAATGGGTCCCCGGGTGAGTTTATTCATCACAGGCGAGGACTCAGACAAGGAGACCCCCTTTCTCCTATGCCTTTTATCCTGGTTATGGATGTTCTAAACTGGTTGGTAACAAAGGCGGCAAATTCGGGCTTGCTGCAACCACTTGCTAGAAGACCAGTTGTTGGGGAAAAGCACGCGGGGCCCGCCCGCCAGGTGGGTGAACAGCAGGGGGAGGGCCCGGGCCCGCGGGCCTGGTTGGGCCCCCGACGGAGCCCCGTGGGAGGCAGGGGCCCCCGGGAGCTAAACGCCACTGGAAGAGCCGGCGGGGGAGGACCGTTCTCTGGAGAAGTTTCGATAACGGCCGGGGAAGTCCCGATTGGGGAGGGACCTCCCTTGAGGATCGGTTCCCGCCGATGGCACTGAAGACCCTCGCGGGAGGGAGGATCAAGAGGAGGCTCGGGCGGATGGTGCGGGACAGGTCGGAAGAGCCCCAGGTCGTCCGGGGCACTCCCGGGCGGGGGTAGCTCTTGCGGAAGAGCTCGGGGAGAAAGCAGCAGACGTCACCTGACACCATCTGTCAGGGGTGACCTCACGGCGGAAGGACAGCAAGGGCCCCCATCCCCGCTCAGGAGGCGCGTATGAAGATCATTACCCAACGGCCCTCCCATACTGGCGGGGCCCAGGGGGAGTCCCGATACCGTACCGGGGGTATCTAGGTCATTTCATGTCTAGAGTTAGGTTCTAGGCCGCTATAAATACAGCCCTAAGGCCTTGGAGGCAGGGGCAGAATAACTCTTGTAAGATCATCTAGTCATTCAGTCCCCTAGAAGCTCTCTAAGGCATCGATCTTGCCTCAGAGCCCCGAACGTACTGTTTGGGCAATTGTAACCACCAACAGTTGGCGCCGTCCGTGGGGAACGGTAGTGACTGAGAGCCACAATGGCCCCCGGAAAGGGTCGCAAGGGAAGCAAGGTGCCATCCTGTGATGGCCCCCCGGCAGCGGCGGAGATTGTCACTGCCAAACTTCCGACCCTCACTGAGACCCCCGGGAGACCCGAGGGTCAGCCGACCGCAGGTGGGGGCGAGACCCGCCCGGAACGCGTGGACCTGGAGATGCACAGCGGCGACGAAGCGGAGATCGAGGAAGGATGAGACGACCCCCTGTCATTCAGGGAGAGAGAGACCAGAGAGGTCACCGGGCCTGGACGTCGGCCGACCGCAGGCGAGCAACAGACCAAGGCCGCCGAGGAAGAAGCCAGCCTCCTCCAAGCGCGCCTCGAGCAGGCGCGAAAGGACGGGGAAGCCAGGGAGGCCGCCAGCCGGCATGGCCATCGAAGAAGAGGCTCTCCGACGCGAGGAGGACTACCTGCGCCGAAGGGCCGACGCCATGCACCAGTCTCGGGAGCTCCACGCCGAGCTTGAAGCCCTCGAAGCCTCCCGCGGCCAGGAGCGCCGGGGCGAGGGGCAAGGCAGCGAAAGGCAGCACAGCCGTCCGTGCCCCAGCAGCCCGACTAGCATTTCTCCCGAAGGCCCCCAGGCCCACGACCCCAAGTCTCCCCTATCCCAGGGGCTGCAAGCGGTGAGCTGGCCCGTGGCTTCAAAATGCCGCAAATCGTCCCGTATGACGGAAAAACTGACCCCGCGGACCTTCATCATGAGCTTCGAGGCCGCCATCCTAGTTGGTGGGGGGTGACGAAACCACCATGGCCAAGAGCTTCGTGATGGCCATCACCATGATCGCTCGCACCTGGTACACCACCCTCAAGCCCGGGAAAACTTTCTCTTGGGAACAGCTCCGGGAAGCCATGCTGGAGAATTTCCAGGGAAACTACGAGGACCCGGTGACGTCAGGCCACCTCTTCGCCGTCAAGCAGCACCACAACGAGATGCTGAGAAGCTTTGTTAGGCACTTCGTTCACGTCAAATGCCAAGCAGTGGGGCTCAGCGACCGGTCTGTCATCGACGCCGCCCGGAAGGCCTCCTAAACGGCCCGCTGCGGGCCAAGCTCCGGCGACGCGAACCGAAGACCGTATCGGAGCTCATGAGGAAGCTGGAGGAATACGCACGCGCCGAAGATGATGAACTCCGGGGGCAAGCCCGGAGGGGAGTGAAGAGCACAGATCATCCAAAGAGCAGAGGCCCCAGGAGCCGCGCCAATCCCGAACTAGGGAGCGCGAAGACTACCGGAAGAGACGCGACCCTCCTTCCCGGCGCTCATACCGAGAAGTTCATCACGTGGAGAGTTCCTGAGATACTGAGGACTCCAAGGACTGACCGAAAGAGGGAGAAACGCTCTGACGACCACAAGCCCCCATCCCGCAATGCCCGGCCTCGCCATGACTCGTCGACCAAGGGCGAGTCCTCCTGTCCATACTGCATCATCCACGAGCACCAGGGAGGGCACGTCACTCGGGAGTGCCCTACCAAAGAGGCCGCCAAGGCCGAGTCCAGGAGGGAGGGAGGCACATCGGGGAGGGCGGTCATGCACACCGCACCTTCATCGGCACCAGTTGGACCGGACCGCCACCCCTCGCGATGTACTCCACCCCGTGGCCGCCGGCCATGCCGTTCGCCGCACCGCCCCCCCTCCCGGGAGGGGCCGGGCCCCCGCCCCTAGGTCAGCCAAAGCATGAGCCCTGAGAGGTCCAGCATGTCGTCGGGAGCCATCGCGTAGTACTCCCTATCACCGGGGGATCCCAGCAGCACCTCGACTCCAAGAGGCAGCGACGCACCTACGTACGGGAGGTGCAGCATGTCTCTTCGGCGTACACACCCACCCTCCCGCAGCTTGCCGCCGTGCCCATCACCTTCCATGCGGAAGACTGCAACGCCCCTATCTACCCACACAGCGATGCCCTCGTCATCGCCGCTAACATCGCCAGCTCGAAAGTACAGAGGGTGCTCATCGACGGGGGCAGCTCCGCGGACCTGCTATTCGTCAACGCTTTCGAGCAGATGGGGCTCTCCCGATCTCAGCTCACCACCGCCGGAACTCCCCTGAAGGGGTTCGGAGGAAGCGTCATTGCTGCGTTGGGGCAGATCACCCTCCCGGTTACCTTCGGCTCAGGGGGATACGCCCGCATCGAAGATATCACTTTCGACGTCGTGAACATTCCCTATCAGTACAACGCCATCTTCGGACGACATCTCCTCAACACCTTCCATGCCATTCCCCATCACGGTTTCCTCAGCATGAAGATGCCAGGCCCCCGAGGCATCATCAAGGTGCTGGGGGACCAGAACATCGCGCGTCTCATCGACATCGGGCGAGCCCCAGGACAACGGGAGGTCAATGAGCTCGCGTCGGAAGAAGAAGGCGACCCCACTGGGCCAAGCTCAACACGCTTCGTTCCCCAAGCAAGCCCGGAGGGAGCCACAAAGACTATCTGGCTCCGACCAGAATGCCCGGAACGCTCCGTTAAAGTCGCGGCAGACCTCCCCGATCAGCTAGAGACATCCTTGGTGGAGCTCATCCGCGAGTACGAGGACGTGTTCGCGTGGACGCCAGCGGACCTCCAGGGCATCGACCGAAGCATCATCGAGCATCACCTCCGCATCGACCCCAAAAAGAAACCGCGGAAGCAGAAGGTGCGAAAGATGTCTGCGGAACGAAAGGAGGCGGCCAAAGCAGAGGTCCGGAAGCTCCTCGACGCCCGGGTCGTCCGGGAAGTGCTGCACACGGACTGGCTGGCAAACCCCGTCCTGGTGAAAAAGAACAACGGAAAGTGGCGCATGTGCGTCGACTTCACCGACCTCAACAAGGCGTGCCCCAAGGACGATTTCCCCCTGTCGCGCATCGACCAGATTGTGGACTCTATGGCGGGCTGCGAGCGGCTTTGTTTCCTCGACGCCTACTCCAGATACCACCAAGTTTGGATGGCCGTGGAAGAAGAGGTCCACACCAGCTTCATCACTTCGTTCGGGACCTATTGCTACGTCCGCATGCCTTTCGGCCTCCGGAATGCAGGCGCCACCTTCGCCAGGCTGGTACAGATCGTGTTCGAGGAGCAAACCGGTCGCAACGTCGAGGCGTACGTCGACGACATAGTCGTAAAAAGCCGCCGGGAGCAGGACCTCTACCCCGACCCCCGAGAAACGTTCGACAACCTACGACGTACGAGTCTACGCCTCAACCCCGAGAAATGTACGTTTGGCGTCCGCTCCGGAAAGCTCTTGGGATACCTCGTTTCACAGCGTGGAATCGAGGCCAATCCCGACAAGATCCGGGCGATCCGAGAGATGGAACCACCGGCGACCACGCGCGAAGCACAACGACTGACCGGCAGGCTTGCCGCACTAAGCCGATTCATCGCCCGCTCCGCCGAGCGTAGCCTCCCGTTCTTCAAGGTGCTGAGGGGCTCCGACCCTTTCTGGTGGACCGAGGAACAGCAGCGGGCCTTCCGCGACCTCAAGAGGTACCTCGAGCATCCCGAGACCCTGGCTAGCCCCACGCCCGGGGCACCGTTGCTGCTATACATAGCCGCGGCGGACCGCGCTGTGAGCGCAATACTCGTCGAAGAGCACCGGATCCAGGGGAACGAGACAAAAGTCCCGGTGTACTACGTGTCGGAAGCCCTGAGCGGAGCAAGAAGCCGCTACTCCGAGATCGAGAAGATGGCATACGCGGTCCTCATGGCATCCCGGAAGTTGAAGCACTACTTCACCGCCCACCCCATCACCATACCGACGTCACATCCCCTGCGGGACATATTTGAAAACCGGGAAGCTATCGGAAGGATTGGCAAGTGGGCTGCAGAGATCGCCCCCTACACGCTTGTTTTCACCGCCCGAACGACGATAAAATCCCAAGCCTTGGCAGACTTCGTCACGGATTGGACGCCGACTCCGGGCGTCGACGTGATGGCCGCTCCGGAACCGGCGTGGGTGGCACACGTCGACAGCGCCTGGGGAGCCTCCGGTGCCGGCGCCGCTGCAATGCTGGTCGCTCCATCGGGACAGACCATGAGCTACGCCCTACGGCTGGAGTTCCCTTGCACCAACAATGTCGCGGAGTACGAAGGCCTAATCCTCACCTTGCAGAAGGCCGCGGCATCGGGAGCACGTCGCCTCCTCATCAAAAGCGACTCCCAAGTGGTCACCAGGAAAGTGGAGAAGGAGTTCCATGCCCTGGAGCCCGAGCTGTCGCGATACCTCGCGCTCGTCCGGTCCCTCGAGAAGAAGTTCCAAGGCTTCACATTGCTGCACATCCCTCGATTGGAAAATACGGCAGCCGGCCTGTTGGCGAAAGTTGCAGCCCAGCAGGCGGCCCTGCCCCCGGAAGTCTTCTACGCTGTCACACACGAGCCCTCGACCGCGTCGGGGACGGAGCCCACCAGCCGCGAGGTCGCGGCCATCGCGAGCGAAGATTGGGGGTCGCCCATACTCGCGTTCATCAGTGGACAGTACACGCCCACAGGGCAGACGGAGGCCAGCCGCATGACACAACGGTGCCGGGGATACAAGATCATCGACGGGACCCTGTACAAGGAGGGAGTATGTGCGCCTTTGCTACGGTGCGTTGCCCGGAGCGAAGGGCAAGAAATCCTCCAGGAGGTCCACACCGGCGTATGCGGCGCACATCCCTCCGCCAGGTCCCTCGTCGGCAAGGTTTTTCGACAGGGTTTCTACTGGCCCAAGGCGCCACGGGATGCCCAAGACCGTGTCCGCTGGTGCGACGTGTGCCAGCACATGAGCAAAATGAGCCGCCTCCCCACCATCGCATTACAGCCTATCGCCCCGATATGGTCGCTAGCATGCTGGCCCCCTACCCACTGCTCCGGGGGGTTTTCGCTTCGCCGCTGTCGCCGTGGAATACTTCTCCAAATGGGTGGAAGCCGAGCAGCTGACCTCCATCCGGGCAGCAAACCTCGTAAAATTCCTCTGGAAAAACATCATCTGTCATTTCCGCATCCCGAGGGAGGTCACCGTCGACAACGGCAAGGAGTTCGATTCGGAGCACTTCACCACCTACTGCGCGGAAATGGGCATCAAGGCCTGCTTCGCCTCCGTTTACCACCCCCAATCCAACGGCGTGTGCGAAAGAGCAAACGGCAGCATCTTCTCCGCTCTCAGCAAGCGCATCTACGGCGAGCCGAAGGGAACCTAGGCGGAAGAACTTCCTAACATTCTATGGGCACACTGCACCACAGTGGCGAGACCAACTGGTTTCACTCCCTTCCGGCTACTCTTCGGAGAAGAAGCCATGACACCCGAGGAAGCGACACACTTGTCGTTCCGGGCAACAAACCCCGCCGGACCCGAGGAGGAGAGCGTCATCAAGGACACGCTGGAGGAAACAAGGATGCAGGCGGTAGCCAACCTGGAACGCTACCAGCGGGAGACCAAGGCATGGAGAGACAAGCGGATTAAGCCCCACGCTTTCCTAGCCGGGCACATGGTGCTGCGACGACGCCGCAACGTGGAGAACCTGGGAAAATTCGAAAGTAAGTGGGAGGGCCCCTACATCGTCACCGGCAGCAACCGCCCAGGCAGCTACCGACTCGCATCAACTGAGGGCGAAGAAGATCCGCACACGTGGAACGCCGACCTGCTCATCCGCTACTTCGCCTAGAAAAGGGTCGACGCCGCAGCTATCAACCGGGAGAGCCCCTTTTTTTCTTCTTGCCTTATGTTCTTTCCATCTTATTCCCGTTATTTCCCCCGTATCATGTATGCACTAACGAGCAGCAGGGCGGCCACCGCTCGGCAAGACTGCCATGGGCTTCGTGCACCCGGATGTAACATCTCGTGTTTTGCCCCCGAGAAGCGGGCCTTCGGAAGAACAAGCTAGCACGTGACGCGCGAAATTCCCCCCTCCCCCCAACCAAAAAAAACGAGGTGTAGCAGCGCACCCTCGATTGAGTTTCCCCAAGCCACGCACCGCAACATGCGAAGGAACGATACTCCGGGGGAACCCCGGAGAAGACCAAGGGCTAGACCCGTGGAGCAGAGCAACGCTCCAGGAAAACCTCGGAGGAAGCCAAAGGGCTACCCCACCCGGCGCCCAGCGTAAACGCACCCGTCATAGGCTAGGCTAACCCCGTGGAGCGGAGCAATGCTCTGGGGAGAACCCTGGAGAAAGCCAAAGGGCTGCCCCGCACAGCACTCGGCCTAAACGCGTCCGCCATGGGCTAGGGCTAACCCCGTGGAGCGAAGGAATGCTCCGGGGAAGCCCCGGAGCAAGCCAAAGGGCTGCCCCGCCCAGCGCAGACGCCCCCGCCATAGGTCAGGGCTAGCCCCGTGGAGCGGAATGATGCTCCGGGAAAACCTCGAAGAAAACCAAAGGGCAGCCCCGCCTGGCACCCAGCCTTGGGCTAGGGCTAACCCCGTGGAGCGGAGGAATGCTCCGAGGGAGCCCCGGAGCAAGCCAAAGGGCTGCCCCGCCCAGCGCCCAGCGCAGACGCCCCCACCATAGGCCAGGGCTAGCCCCATGGAGCGGAATGACGCTCTGGGAAAACCCCGAAGAAAATCAAAGGGCAGCCGATAAAAATTCTTTCCAACCAATCCGGCTATTTTCCCAAATCAACTCCGATGCCTCCGAAAGCAATCTTGCCAAGATCACGTAGCTACTGTCAAGCTACTGACCCTAGGAACAAGAAACACGCTGCGGAACTCGAATCGATTGAAATGAACACAAAACGATCCGAAACAAGACTCGATCCAACTCACCCAGGGGGGGCGGTTAAACCGGGTCAAGGGGGCGGTTAAACCGCCCTGGCCTGGGAACCTTGGGAAAAAGTCAAATCGAAAGTGGATCTCCCAAACCGCTTAAGCTCTTGAGGCGAGATTTTGGTCAGATGATATAGACCTCCAGTGGAGTGTTTTCCCAAAAGATCTCGGCCTCTAACTCGCTAGAACTCCCGGAATCTCAGATCTCGTGAAGAACACCATGACCTCGAGTTCATCTCGAAAACTTCAAATCCAAAGCGATTCCCGGCGTTTGGGGGCAAGAGATCACCAGCAAAAGAGGCACAAGGCACTCATACGTGAATCCCCCAAAGAAATCCGAGAGAAAACGCCCTAGGGAGTGAAGAACGAAAATCCCCCAAAAATAGCTTCGAAAATATCTTCGAAAATAGAAAAAGAAAAGGGAGCTCGTGGATTCAAATCATGGCACAAAGATGAGCAGCACAAACTCAATTACCAAACCATGAATTCACCTATACAAACTAGGAAAGATTCGAAATAGTTCTAGGTGGAGGGGATGAAGGGGAAACTAGTTCAAAGGAGAAAACCAAAGAGAACTAAAGAGATAACTAGAAGAGATGGCAGCCACCATGCCCTGGGGGGCCTATTAGTAGTCCAAGTGGTGGTGCTCTAAAGACTAAACTACCCCTAAGTGATACATACCCCTCAGGGGCAAATATGACATTTGGTTTCAGATATTTTCCGGCTGGGACACCTTTCACCGCAAGCTAGCTTCCCTCCGACGCAAGCCTTGCAGTCACGCCGCGTGTCCTCCGGATCGAAGCTCCTCGACGCCGTTTTTGAGCCGGCCCAGGGGGAGGCGGTTAAACCGCCCCTGGCTGATGCCACAGCCCAGTGGCCCATCTTCGCCACGTCGAGTCCTCGGTCCTTGGTTTTGAGGCCCAAACCAAGGGAAACCGTCCACCGATGATTTTGTGGCCAAATCACCAAACCCCGCGCGCAAGCTTCGGTCGTTAGCCGCCACCTTGCACCGGCTTCACGTCCGCGTACGAGCTTCGGTTGTGAGCCGCTACCTTGCACCGGAACCACGTCCCCTTGCTCGTTCTTGCCAGCATGTGAACCACACTTGATCCATCCGGCCACCGGGTCCCTCAAACAAAGCCTACTTGTCTCTCCGCTCCTCGGAGGCCGCCATGGCTAAGACCTTTCGCGCCTGTTCTTCACCAGCACCAATGCAACCAAGCCACATTCTACACCTACAATACTTGAGCCAAGGGAAACGTCAATCCACACCACGTTGTCAATCACTCATCACACCAGGAAGCGACCATCCACCGGTCCTCGGACACACGGGGTCCTCAATCTCCCCCTTGATGAGTGCATTGACAACACACACATAGTAACCAATGATATAAAGAAAATATAAAAAAAATCTAAAACAAGACTCAAGCAAGTGACTAAAAGCAAGAACAAGCCGAGAACAAAGTCACTTCGCAAGAGAAAGCTCCAAAAACGCCGACCCTTCAAGAAGAAGCGAAAGGGCTCAACACCATCGGCAAAAGAGCAAAAGCACAAAGCACAAATCACAAATCTCAAAAACTCCAAATCACTTTTCAGGACACTCAAAGGACTCCCCCTGCAAAGATGCAACTCCCCCTGAACAAGTGAACTTGTGCATGCGAAAACTACTCGAAAATGGCTCAAATCTCCACAATTCATGTGCACACAGCACAGGGGCGGTTAAACTGCCCAGGGGGCGGTTAAACCTCCCCTGGCAGATAACCAAACTCAAAAGTGCAAAATTTGCACAAGCAAACTCGCAACGATGCCATTTTCGACTTGAAAACCTTCCAAATATGCCCAGCAAGATATTCCAATGCTCAAACTCTCAGAAACTTCATAGATTTTCAAAAACTCTCACTTGGGCAAAACTCTCAATCTCTCACACAAATCCAACAAATTCTAGCGCAAAAGCTTTCTCACAAATTCAGCAACATCTCCCCCTTGCAAAATGCTCCAGAAATTCTCCCCCTTGTTGACAATGCACAAATCAAGGAAAAATGTACAAAATGCAACTACAAGCTTCTCAAATATACAATGAGCAATACAAAATGCTACAAGTTAGAGAAGAGGCAAACAAGATAGTTCATCATGTGACACGGGCATTGCCATCAAGAAGGTAAAGACATATATCCAATTGACAAAGCTATGAGCAAGTTGTGTAGTTTTATCAAAAATGTCACCACATGAGCAAAGTCCTAACCATGAATTGTTCAAGCAAAAATGAACCTCATCTTACCAAAAACATGAAAGGACAAGCATTCTTGACAAAAGATCATCATAAACGCCCAAGTTCTACCTCATGTCATGTCAAAGCACGGAGCCATGTGTTCACTTCTCATGGGAGACTTCTCCGGCAAACAACATGCAAATATATCTTTTTCTCATCTTTCTTCTTTCATGCATAGACATCTCATGTTTCAAGTTTTTCAAGTTAAGCATGGTACATGAAATGTCTTTGCGACAAAAAGAAGCTTATGCTCCTCCACAAGATAAAGCATGGGCTAAACATTTATAATGACAAAGGTCTTTGACCCAATTGAAAAGAATATCACATCCTAGCATGATCTTAAGCAAGATATAGCTATTTCGGCTCAAACAAGACATGCAAAGGCATTTACTCGTGGGTGAAAGAGTTTAAGTTCAGTTTGTCATTTTAATTCAAAAAGGAGACTATCTCAATAGAATATATATCAAAACCATCAAGAGCATAGCCATCCATACAATCAATCCCTATGATCTAGACTTCAACTCAGCAAGCTCAACCCTAGCACTTTCTAGTTCATCTAAGCATGTCAAGTGTTTCTCCTTCAGAACAACCAGATCAGCAAGATGCACCTCACAGAATGAGCATTCCATTTCATCAGACACAAGAGGAGCATCTTTCAACACAGTAATCTCTGACTCAAGCCTAGCTGCTCTCTCCCTAGACTCGCAAAGCAAAGACTCAAACTCCATCGCCTTCTTTTCAGTCTCAGAAAGCAAGGTCTCAAGCTCAACTACTCTATCCTTGGACTCTCCTAGCAAAGACCTAAACTCTCTCTTCTCCTTGTTGGTCTTCCTAAGCACATCATCACGGTTATCGACCAACTCCTCTAGTCTAGCAATTTCCTTACGCAAAGAGGTGGGATCGGTCAATACCTCATCCTCGGAGTCGGAGTCGGAGTCGTCCTTGCTCTTCACGGAGTCGTGCGCCATGGTGCAGTAGTCGACGGCGGCGAAGGAGATGCCGTTGAAGTTGCGGTTCACGTTCCTCTTCTCCTTGCGGTGGCTGCGGTCTTCATCTTCGCTGCTTGAGCTTGACGACGTGTTGGTGGAGCTTGTGTCGATGTCGCTTGCATCTGCCACCATCGCTCGAGATCGGTTCTTCTTGTGTCCATCGTGCTTGTTCTTCGACCTTCTTTCTTCCTTGTTCTTGTGCTTGGAGCGGTACTCGTCCTTGGGACGATGCTTGTGGTCATCTTGCGGGCGGTGCTTGCGGTTGTAGTCGTTCTTGATCTCCTCGGGGCACTCGGCGATGAAGTGGCCCATCTTCCCGCATCTGTAGCACGTACTCCCGGCACGCCTCGAACCCTTCCGGTTCTGGTACATCCGCTCGAACCTCCTCGTGAGCAACGCGAGATCCTCCTCGCTCAGCACCTCATATTCTTCATCTGGAAGGGACACAAGAGAAGACAAAGCAAAGTGTCTAGGAGTGTTAGCATGTCCATATCCAGAGCCACCGACTAGAGCCAGACTATGGGGATCAGTCGGACTCTTAGCCTTGGCAAGCAGTTGTCTGTCAACCTCAGAAGACTTCAACTTCGAGAAAAGCTCATCAACAGACAAAGTTTCATAGTTTGCCGACTCCATGATCGCCTCAACCTTGGCACCCCACACGGATCTATCGAGTGTTTGCAAGAGCTTGATAGCTCTGTCATGATCCGAGTATGGGAGTACGGTAATGTTGGCTTTCATGTTGTTGACAATGGAAGTGAAACGCTGAAACAAAGCATCAACAGTGTCTCCAGGCAAATGAGCGAAATTTTCATACTCTCTCCGATACATTGAGAAAAGCCTAGCCTTCACATGGCTATCACCGCCGTGGGTTACCTTGAGCTTCTACCAGATCTGGCTAGCTAGGTCCTCGCCCAAAACTCGCTCAAACTCCTCGGCAGACAAAGCACGGAACAAGTAGTCAACAGCTCTAGCGTTTGCCTCAAACTTATCCTTTGCATCCTGGGCATCTAAGTTGGTGGGATTGACATAGTTTTCATCTTTGGTCACATCCCACAACAACTTTCCTTTGCCTCGCAAGAAAGTGCCCATACGCGTGACCCAGTTCGGGTAGTTCTTCCCATCGAAGTACGGAGGCCCGGAACCCCGATCTTGGTACGCCATCTTTGGATCTTAGACTGGTTAGAGTCGCAAAGACCCGTAACCGGCTCTGATACCAATTGAAGGACCGATTAGGCGACCAGAGAGGGGGAGAGTGAATGGGAGCCGATAAAAATTTCTCTCACGAATCTGGCTACTCCCAACTCAACTCCAAAGCCTTCCAACTGATCTTGCCAAGATCACGTAGCTACTGTGAGGCTACTGATCCTAGGAACAAGATCAACGCAGCGGAACACGAATCGAACAAATCCAACAAGAATCAAACGAAAACCACACGAATCAGCAACTCTCAGCCAGGGGCGGTTGCACCTCTCTCCAGGGGCGGTTGCACCGCCCTTGCCTGGCCCTTCAGCCAGGGGCATTCACACCGGCATCCGAGGGCGGTCGCACCGGTCTTGCCAGACAGCACGGGAAAAAAGGTCAACTCGAGAACGGATCTCCCAAACGGATTGGAGTCTTGAGACGAAACTTTGGGTAGATGATATACACCTCAAGGAGAGGCTATGCCCCAAAAATCTCGGCCTCTAACTCCCTAGAACTCCGTGAATTTCAAATATAGCGAAGAACACACCTTCCACGAGTTCATCCCGAAAACTTCAAATCTAAACCGATTCTCGACGTTTGGGGGCAAGGGATCACCAGGAAAAGAGGCACAAGGCACTCATGCGTGATTCCCTTAAAGAAATCCGAGAGAAAATGGGCTAGAAAGTGAAGAACGAAAATCCCCCAAAAATGGCTCCGAAAATACCTCCGAAAATGGGAAAAAGAAAAGGAGCTCGGGAATTCAAATCATGGCACAAAGATAAGGAGATTAAGCTCAATCAAACAACCATGAATTCACCTATACAAACTATGAATGATTCAAAATAGTTCTAGGTGGAGAGGATGAAGGGAAAGGGAAAACTAAACAAGCCAAATGAAAATACTAAAAGAGATATCAGCCACCACCCCTAGGGGGTCTATTATATAGTCCAAATGGTGGTGCTCGAAAGACTAAACTACCCCTAAGCGATACATACCCCTCAGGGGTGAATATGACATTTTCCGCGAAGATTTTTCCGGCTGGGACACCTTCCACCGCAAGCTAGCTTCCCTCCGACGCAAGCCTTGCGATCACGCCACGTGTCCTCCGGATTGAAGCTCCTCGACGCTCACGGGCGACCTGCCCAGGTGGGACCGGTCACACCGACCCTGGGGGGCGGTCGGACCGCCCCTGGCTGGCAGGCCGGGCCGTCGCTACGTCGAGTCCTCGGCCTTGGTTTTGAGGCCCAAACCAAGGGAAACCGTCCATCGATGATTTTGTGGCCAAATCACCAAACCCCACGTACAAGCTTCGGTCGTTAGCCGCCACCTTGCACCGGCTTCTCGTCCGCGTACGAGCTTCGGTTGTGAGCCGCTACCTCGCACTGGAACCACGTCCCCTTGCTCGTTCTTGCCAGTATGTGAACCGCACTTGATCCATCTGGCCACCGGGTCCCTCGAACCAAGCCTACTTGTCTCTCCGCTCCTCGGAGGCCGCCATGGCTAAGACCTTTCGCGTATGTTCTTCACCTGTACCAATGCAATCAAGCCGCATTCTACACCTGCAATACTTGAGCCAAGGGAAATGTCAATCCACACCACGTTGTCAATCACTCATCACACCAGGAAGCGACCATCCACCGGTCCTCGGACACACCGGATCCTCACTGACGCACGGTGACGGGCGGCGACTGTGCCGTGGACGCGGCCGTGGACCGCGCAGCGACCGCGGTCCATGGTCCACGGTGGACCGGCGCGCGTACCCCTTCGGGGGATCTGATCCGGGCCGTCGCGCCTGGATCGAATGGCGGGCGGCGCGGCGGCGAGCGGCGGTGGCGAGCGGACGCGGCGGCGCCATGGCCGGGGTGGTCGGAGCTCCCCGTCTGGGCGCTGTGGTGCACGAGGGAAGGCGCGGGGACCACGGGACAGCGTGGGGGCTCACCAGGAACACGAAGAGGGCGACGGCGACGGCGAAGCGAGGCGGCGGCTCCAAGGGCGGCGGCGGCGCGAGCTCGGTGGCAGCTGGGGTTGGGGAAAAGCGGGGGCGCGACCAATGGCGGCTCACCTTAAATAGGTCGGGTGGCCTAGGCGTGCGCGCCCCGGGGCTGGGTCGGACGCGGGGGGGGGGGGCGCGGCCGGACTTGAGTCCGAGCCGGACTCGGCGCGGCGGCGGCGGGAGGTGGGGGCTGACAGGTGGGCCCCACCTGTCGGCGAGTGCGGCGGCGCGCTGCGGAGGCAGGCTGGGCCGCGGGCGCGCGCGCTGGTAGGCTGGCGGCCCGGCAAGGCGAGGCGGGCTGCGGCTATCGGCTGGCCGGGCTGGGCCGGGAGCGGCTGGGCTACAGCGTGCGCGGGGAAGAGCTGGGCTGCAGCACTGAGCTGGGCCAGGAGCGGCTGGCGGGCTGGGCTGGCGCGGGAAAGAAGGGAAAGGGGAAAAAGGAGAAAGGGGGAAAGAGTTAGAGGGGGTTTTCTGGATTCAGGGAAAAAGAGAAAAGGAAGAAAAGAGAGCAACCAAAACATTCAAACAGAAATATATGCACCAGCATGATTGCAACAGAGATGTTCCTAAGCCTTATATTTGCTTTTAATTTCTTAAAAAGTTTTACTTCCCCTATATTAATTATGGCACTTTAATAAAAAGGCAATTTAATTACTAATCCTCGGAAAGGAAATTTTAGGGTGTTACAAATATGATATACGTAGGACCATCCATTGTGTTCGATGTGTTGTCTCGTGCACTGTTCGATGTTTGTTGACAAGTAATTCCTTTGACAACACACATGATGGTCCGGTGGTCAACATGGACACATTGGACAAGTCGGTATCCGTCGGCTCCACTTGAAGATCGACTTAGATTCGGCTATGGAAGATTGCATCATTATCACACGACGATCCGACGATACTTGAAGGCCACGCCCGATAAGTCAGTGTGGGTCGTCTGCCAAAAAGTCACAACAACTAGTCATACAGGATTGTTCGATGTGCAAGCTAGTGATACACCGGGCTATATATACCCATTTATCTATCCATTTGGAGGGTGTTAGAGCTTGGAGAAGATATAGGCTTGGTTCTCACATACACACAAGTGCCCTATCTACCGAATTGCTCAAGAGAAGATCAAGACATTAGCATAAGGCTTAGATCTTAATTAGTGTTAATTTAGGCCAATTAGTGCATTGCTTTAGGGTTAGCCTAGAGTTAGGCAAAGTTTGTACACCTCTTTGCTATCCTTGCGCGCATCAAGAGTTGTAAATCTGGGGCTTGTAAATCTTGCGAGACTCTCCATTTGCGTTTGTGAAGTGGCCACTGGTGTTTGTCAAATTGTGACAAAGAGGATAGGCCCTATGCAATTTGGAGACCCACTTGCATGTGGGGAAGGCCCGTCGGCTATCCACAAAGTGACTTGTCCGGGAAGTTTGAGTTTATTCCCTTACGCGGGCATTCCCTTCAAAGAGGCTCCAACAATAATGACTAGTGGGAAGTTATCATGTCAGGAATTTGTATTCTCTACCTCATTACCTTCCACATTACATACTGCACCTTATTTTCCTCATTTACCTTTTCTATAATGCCATATGTAGTTGATAGGTGTCGATGATCCTTAAGTACCACTTTTTACCATCATATCCTGCATAAAACAACCAATTTTAACCACTAAACATAGCAGTAGGATTATTTACTAACTATTTTCATAAGTATTGGTAAATATTTGTATGCAGGTGACTTTATAAGGAAATAAAGGAGAAAATACACAAAGAAGGACAAATACAACCAATCAGGGAAGCGCGCTAGATTCAAGAGCCCACTTCAAGAAGTGAGCTCCATTCCAAAAGAGAATCCTTGCTTGGTCAGTGCTCAGAGTACGAAGAGAGTGGGTGGGGGGTGTTCTTTGGGGAAGTAGCGGACTTGTCGTCTCCCTTCCCCAAGATTTTACCTCTACATATATTCTTCCTTCTTCAGTGTAAGTAAGTGTTCACGATTTGCTTATGTTGATGATTCTTGGTTCATCGGTCCATTTCCTTAGAGAGCTTTAGTATTTTGTAAGCGTGACACCCAAACTAGAGTAGTAATCAATAGCGTAGATATGACGTCTAAGCTAGGGGTTAGCTTTGTTTACCTTATATCCCCATGGGTTGTAGAGGTAGGCAATAGGTGGTGATATCCCTATTCGTCTGTTGTAGCCTCCACGTTTGGATATAGTGTAGAGCCGTTGGTCAGAGTCGCCTGGTAGACCAAACAATTATCCTCTGACCTTATCTTATCCTTTGAGCCTGAACCCATAGGAATCCTCTCCTACATTATTGTTATTGTCCTATGACGATCTAGAGCAGAAGTTAGTACACACATGTTATATCTTTCACCTTAAAGTATTCCAAGGTACCAAATCCATAGGGAACATGAAACGACCCAAAATCTCATTTATGAGATTTCAAGCCTCTGCACCTCGCTGATGGTCCTAGGAAGTGTCTATCACACGCAAACCCTGTCTCAAGTAATATAGACCCATACAACACAGAAATAAATATAGCAACATCATAAACATTGCATAAATATGTGGTACACCATCATCTCGAAACATGTCTGTACAAGTCCATGGGGGAATGGATCATGTAAGGAAAAATCCTATGAAGCGTAATATGCAAGGCTTAGATTTTTAGACACCTAATTCCCTTCAATCACTACCAACTTCTCTTGCTCTTGACCTCTAAGTATTGCTATAAACTTCTCTGGTGGCAAGAAAGTTCAGTTGGAGGTGATAAGCATGTATATATATATACACACACACACACACTCCAATAAGCAAGTCATTTCAGCATTATTGAGCAAGTGGACGAAACAGTGGTTGATTTTGGTGCCTCCTCTTGCTCAGCACCAAATCAATTGGAGATCACTTTTCAACCGAAATCAACAGCTGTTGACACCACTACCGACTAGTTCGGTGTCAACTTTTCACTTATTAACTGGACGTACTTTGATTCTAGAGACAAAATCCACAACCATGGCTTACACCAGCTGATACGATGTTGACAATTTGACATCACCTCATCAGCTGGTGGGCCTTGTCCCTCATCAACTTGATAACAATCAGTGCTACACATTAAACAAGAAATGGGGGGGGGGGGGGATTGAATACCATGAAAGCCTATGATTATACCTAACTTTTATTACCTGCTGCAAAACACAAGTGATCATGCTGTCATTAATCATTAATCATCAAAAAATGGATTAGGGGGCATATATGCTCTTTCAATCAAGAGATGAGAGATCATTGCATCAGAGAGAGAGAGAGTACTCAAAATCACGACCACAAATGAGGGTAGCTCCAATGTGAGGCTAAATCGACTAGAACATCGAAAAATCAAATGCAACACATAGGAGCATCTACCACTATGTGTCACAAAGCGGTCGAAATGCCGATTAAAAGATTGTTTGTTGCCTAGACTCATGCACATATGCGAAACCCATCTAAGTAAATCGTTGTTCTTGCACATGGCCTACGTAGCACCGTCTCCCTCTGTTGCTCCACCTGGACATGAGTTGAGAGACTCTTCTCATTTTTTACTATAAGAAGTAGGTCCCAACAATCGACTTCTACACAGCAGTAACTCAACCAAAATGTTGTTCGATTTTGTGTGCAGTAGTGGTCGACGCAACACTAGAGCTGCCCTGAGGATATCATCACCATCGCCCCCTTCCTCTTCATCATCGTCATTGTCTATATCCTCGCCATTGCTACAGTGTCATTGTCGATGAAATTTCTATCATCTAGACATGTATTGCCGGTGTGTAGCCCTCATAGCCCCAAATCTTTATCAAATTTCTTCAGTAGTTGAGCCTTCTTTTCTTACTCCTTGATTACCTCCATGTTGGGTTCACCCTTGAGGGGCACAACTACGGATCAATCATCATCATACACATCCTCCTTGCCTTCTTTTCTTATTCCTTTATTACCTCCATGTTGGGTTCACCCTTGAGGGGCACAACTATGGATCAACCATCATCATACACATCCTCCTTCTTGGCATAGAAAGCCAATGCGAGTTGGAGGATTATGACAACAACAACATAGCCTTTTGTCCCAAGCAAGTTGGGGTAGGCTAGAGATGAAACCCAAAAGAAACAAGGATAAGAAAAACATAGAACGACACAAGACCAGAGGTAAGGTTAGGGGTATACAAAAGAAGAAACAAAGATCACGGTTCAGGCACGCTGATTGCTAGTCTCCAAGCGCTTTTATCTATAGCTAATTCCTTGGAGATATTCCACTCTCTAAGATCTCTCTTGACCGACTCGTCCCAAGTAAGTTTAGGTCGACCTGTACCTCTCTTTACATTATCTACCCTTTCTAAAACCCCACTACGCACTGGCGCCTCAAGAGGCCTCCATTGGACACGTTCAAACCATCTCAACCGGTGTTGCATCAGTTTCTTCTCGAGTTAGAGTATGACAACTGATACAATCTTTCAAGCTACTATGATCACTCAAACAGCGCGGTGGAGATTTTAGCACAAATGGAGTTAATTTGGAGAGTGCAGTAGGAACGTCAACAACGAGAAGGACGATACTATGTTGTAGTTTGTATACGTGTATGTTGATCGGACTGGAGCAAGTGAAAAAACCATAATGGCTTTATTTGGGAATCCATATTGCACGTGTAATTATTTGAAAAGTTCAGTAGAAAAGTCCATTTTATTACCTTTACATATTTACTATGTCCGCTTAACCCCCTCCCTCCTTCTCCCCCCTCCCCCCACCCCACCCCCAAAAAAGGCTCGATTTATACACAAGATTTATCTTTTTTTTATTTTTCTGTATATAGGTTGAGTTTTGAAATCAAATTTTGTCAGTCGATAGATAAAATAATGTGTTATGTTAGAAAAATGCATTAAAATGTTTCATGATTATTTTCAAGTTAATAAATATTTAGTATGAAATTGATCCTGAAGATACAAAAAAAGCATAAAAAATAATAGGGAAAAATTTATAATATATATTTTTTAATATAACGCATCGCCTTATAAATCAACTCGCATATTTAAACTTAAAAATAAAATTATGCACTGAGAAACAAAAAAGATAAATCTCATTAGGAAGTCGCAAAGTTTTCTAATATTTATTCTTTTGATAGAAAGAAGTTGGTTCAAATTGATTTTTTCCTTTTGCAATGTTTTTTCACCCTTTTGACTTTTTTGTTAAACCTTTTTCTAAAAATAGTTCTTATAAATACATTGAATTTTTAATATAATTTCTTCTATGAAAGGTTTTGGCCTTATATATGAACTAACAAAAGATTGTTGAGTGTGTAAGTGTGATGTGCACTTCCTTACCTTTTTTTCATACGTGAACCCTTTTCTAAAAATAGCCGGATGTGGAAACATATTTTCGTAGCGGAAATGGAATTGTTTTTGGAGAGCTCAGATAAGGGACCACCTATATAGAAATGAAACAATTCCATGAGGTGGTTCACGTAAGTGAAAATAGCATTTTTAGGCAGTTTATTATTACATAAATAGCCTCTAAAATGGTTCCCTTTTTTTTCTATTTTTGTCATTTTAATTAAGTTCAGTTTGACAATGAAATTTTGTGGAGGGATGTATCCTTTGCACTCGCATCTATATTTAAATATATAAAATGTTTGCAAACTTTTATGAGTAATGGAATTAGAATTGATACCGTACAATTGGGAGGCATTGATGGAATATCTATAAAGATGCCGCATTGTTATACATTCTTTATTTTTAGGAAACAGCTATACAAACACTCTATTATCAGTACACCAAAAAAATTACAATTATTTTATAAATTTTACCAAATATAGGGATGGGCATGACATATGTTTCCATAATATTTCATTGCCAAACTGAAGTTAACTAAAAAGATATAAAAAAGATTAATTCATATCACTGTTCGCCTAAACGGCCTAAACGGTAAACAGAGACCAACTGTGTTGTTTATACTGTAAACGGCCTATTAAACGGTTGACCGTTTAAACGGTCAAAAAACAGGCTAAACGGCCTAAGCAGAACGGAATTAAACGCTAGTACACGCGCTAAACGGCCGTTTAACACACTGTTTAGGTGAATAGGTGAACTCTGTCAATTTGACCTGAATTCTTGCTACATAATGATGTATAATTAATTGTTTCCATAAATAAATTTGTATATTTTATTTTTTACATGCTTCAATATGTATACATATATTTTTTACGTGAATAAATATATATATTTTATAGAATATGTGATATGTTATAGTATGATTATGTATATTTTGGTGATAAAGTACAAAACCGTTTAGACCGTTTAACTCCGTCTAAACAACGTTTAAACGGCTTAAACACTAAACAAAGGATGACCGATTGTTTACCGTTTAGCGTTTGCGATAACATTGATTCATATTGAAAATCAAACTATTTCTTGGTTTTCAAATACGTGAACTGCCTCTAGAGAAAAACCGTTTCCCACAAGTGAAACCTCTAGTGAGATGGTATGGAGGGATTGTAAGAGAGGTAAAGTCATGAGTTCGACCCAAAAAACCGTATATGCATATATCTATATAAAAAAATGGTGTTGACAGGCATTTTGATCCAAGAAGGTTGCATCAGATTTGGGCCTGAACTCAAAAGGTAGGAAAACACTAAAGCCCGGTTGGTGTTAGGGCTAATCCCGAGGGGAAGCTTCATTTTGATGCATTTTTCATGATAGCCAAATAAAATTAAACGGTGTTTGAAACCACCTCTAGAGTGCAAAGTTTCAGGGTGTGTTCTCATAGGCCTCCAATAGCATTTAATTCAAAACTCATAGAGAGAGTTGATATTCGTGTAAGGGTGGTTTCATCTGGATAATATACACTGATGTCATCTCTCTTTATAAATTTGATGCCATATAATCAAGAAATCCTATGTGGCATGTTAATTAATGAGAATGAAACTCCTCATTAGGTGTAGCCTTATCATACCCACAATTATGAGTGGCGGTTATTAAATGGTCTATGTTATCATTTCTGTCTGTGTCCCACCAGAAGTTGCTTTTGGGTGTATATAAATGTAGGCCTTTAATCATATATAAGGCTAGTTCCAGTGCATAGTTTCATTGAGTGATTTCCAATAGTGTCATGTCGTCTGAACATATTTGAGTTCATGAATGAAACAAGGTCTCCCAGTGCAAAGTTTCATTTCACGGTTTTATAGGCTAGCCAAAACATTTAAGTGTGAGACATAGGACTGGGTGGAATTTGTTGAAATGGAACTCTTTAGCCCCTATGCAAGTTTCATCAGGTTTCGTAGTCTTGAAAACAATGTATAAGAATTTCATCCTGATGAAACTGCTTCACTCTCGCTCTTTATAATTACCTTGCCATGCCATAACAAATCCTGATGTCATTGTATTTAATATGCATTAAACCTCTATAAAATTTGTACTATGACTAGCCTAAGTGGCTAAATGTGTTATTACCACGCACTATAGACTGTTTTTTATAGTAAGGCGCACACAAACAACGTGAAAGGCATACCAGCTAGCTAACCCATTTTCTCAAATGAATTAAAATCTTCCAAAATAAATAAACTAAAATATCTCTCTTTCTCTCTCTAAAGCTATGGGTCAAGTTCAAGTATGCATCTGTATGTCTATATGAGTCGAAAAGCAGTAGAAGTTGGCCAAACGACTGATGATGCACACTACACATCACGATTCACCTAGAATTTTAAACTGTTTTAAGTTTGGTTACAAAATACATCTTCAAAACAATGGTCTAACAGCGACTGAGGGAAAAAACTTGCCTACCTAAATTACTACGATACAAAAATTTATTTACTTGACATTACATAAAAATATTACTTGGGACATAATACTATACAAAAGTAGGTCTATCATAAATTCGAACGCACATTTACTACACACGTAACGTCACGGGACAATAATGTCTCTAGTATACGTTGTGGCCAACTATCTTTTTGAACATCAGTTGTAGCTAAAAACTTTGTATATGCTCATGTTATTAGATAGGCACGCAAGACCTGCGTCTCTATATGCAAGATAACTGGAATGTTATGAGCGGGTGCTTAATTAAAATTATGACACCTCGTTTCAAAATTAAAATTATGACACCCCGGGTCCTCACAATTATTCTAAATATACTCTAGTTTTAAGACACGTGTGCCTTCATAGTTAGTAAAAATGTGTCGCCTGTTGGATGCACACGTGCAAGAAAACAGCCTTCAACTTAAAATTCACAGAGATGGGGCGTCTGACATTCAGGGCCCACCTCATTTACCCAGACTCCAACATCTAGACTCTAGAGGCCTTCACAACCTTCCAATTGACATAAAGACTAGTATGCTTCTCAACCCTGTGCATCTCTCTCCTCACCTCTCTTTATCTCTCATGAAAGTCCTCTTTCAGGTTCTTGGTCAAAAGGTGAGGGGAGAAGGGAGGAGATTTTAGGTGACATACAAACGAAAAAACTTTGCAGGACTTGCTTTAAAGCTCTGTTGCCAACTATAAAAACAGAGGGTGCAAACCGAAGACGGTTTTGCCATTAATGTCTGGTCTTGGATCCTTTCGCTGGGGTTGTGCATAGTGTGAGGAGAGAGAGCCCAGGTGGAGGATGGTCAGGGCCTTCATAAGGGCTTCAGGCGGGGCTCTGCTGGAGAAGAAGACCACCACCACCATCAGCAAGCACCTGAGCTCCCCCTGGGTCTCCGGAGCCCCTCACCGTCGACGATGATGCCTGCCTCTTCCACCATGTAAGTCACACAAGCTTTGTCTTGCGTCACAGCTACACATGTTGCTATCAAGCTAGTTCCTCTTTTCTTTTAGTGTCTTGCTATGAAGCTTTGTCTTTGCTTCTTTCTTTCTCGAGATGATTAGGGGTTTGAGAACTCGCTCTCGTATGGCTGCTTCTGGTGCAAGGGATTAAAAGGTGTGTGGGAGGTTCTGTGTTTTTGCTAGGGTATGGGAAAGAGAGAGTGTTTCCCTTTGGCAATCGGTTCCATCTTGTAGAGTTGAGTTTTGGGTTCCACACACCGAGATGAAAGGGTGAAAGTTGAGAAAGACACGGATCTCCCATCATGGAGCACAGTATCAGATTGTTTATTGATTAGTTAGGGAACATGGAAATAGTTTAGGTGCTGAGGTAAGGAAGAAGGCCACCGAATTACCAAATACAAGGATATGATTCTTTTTCTTGTATCTTTCAACAAGTAGCTAGATCAGAGGCTTTTTAAGGATTTGTCACACCGACTGTTCTATCTGCTCCATTAAACAAAGCTAATCCTCCCCTACTTGCTTTCTAATGCTTCCAACAACTAATTCTTTGCTTATTTCATCCTCCAATTTCCCTTTTAGGAGCAAGGAATCAGCAAGCTATGACATGGCGGAATTCGACCAGTCAGCAATTTTTCTCTACCTGGATGGCCATGATCAAGAACAAAGACGTATGTTATCAAAGCAATTAAATTCTCTTTCCTATCAGTAATTGTTTTCACTCTTCTTTACAAAAAAAAGGTTTCCCCCCTTTTTCCATGGATCTGTCTTTGCCGCCTCTATATGCCTTCAGGTCCTTCTGTCTATCTAGCAGCTACTCCCTTTAATTTCTTCCGTGTCGTGGTTAATTTGTTTTGGTGCATGCTGCTTTCTTTCTTCTTGGGATTTGGTAGTTCTTTCCTGTGTGAAGAGTGTGACATGTAACAGACTCTGTGACGATGACGGCCTTTGCAAGAACTTGATCTAAAAGAAGCTATAAATATTCCTCCTTTCTATTTCTCACCCATTCCTTTCCATTTGCAACTTCTCATGTACTCTGTTGAATTATGGCCCCAGAAGCATCTCCCGGAAGTTGCTGTACATGTACTGCCCTTGATCTCTCTCTGTCCCTTCTAGCTCACCACGCGTGTCCATCTGCGCATCCATGTGTTACCTAGGGGAGAGATAGAGAGGGGTGTAGTGTAGAGAGAGACATGTTACTTCTTAGAGGATACTCTATTCAAGCACTGTTTCTTCGAATTGTACGCAATCCATTACACAGATCTCTCTTCTTCACATTGAACATTTATCGAGTTTACCGCTGTGTTATATATGAGCTGACAACATTATTGTCAACTGCATGCTTTGCAGAGACTCTGAACATCTTCCCATCGCAGCCCATGCATGTGGCCGAGCCAATTCCTGCCAAGGTACGTACGCTACACAGTGCAACACTCCATGGTGCCCTACAGCGCGCCATTATTCCTTTGTTGGATTATGCCTGAATGAAGTAGTGGTACACCGTGATGAACAAGTACTGCCAGAGATGCATATGATGTGTTGAATCTGTAACGTTAGCTCTGTGCTAATCTGTGTAGGGTGTTAGCATGGGCATGGTGGCAGCCATGCTGCCCAATGGCAACTCTTCTCCTCCCAAGAGACAAGAGCAAGGTGGCCAGAGGAGTACTGCTCCTCCTGCCCCCACCGTGGCCTTGCCTAATTCAGCCAAGGAGGCCAGGAGTAGCCTCACTAAGGTATACTCTCTCTCTACTTTTTTCTAGTTGAGGGCGTGGGGGCTGTAGTGTTGACTAATACTTATAACAGGGTTGGATTCTTTTTTGTGGTGTTTAAGCTAAACCTAGATGTCTTCTAATGTGATTGGACGTCAATCTCACCCTCTTTCTCTCTCTCTACACACACATCTCCTCTCTCTCTCTCTCTCTCCTCTCTCATCTTTGACTGAACAAAACGAGGTGCCTTGCAGAAGGAAGCAACTAGCGGTGGGAAGGGTGCACCATCTGGCGACCAGGAGAGAGTGAGAGACCCTAAGGTGAGATTCAGTGATTGATTTCTCACAACAGCTCAAAAGTAGTATGCGAGGGTGAAAATTCAATTCCTAGCTACATACTACATTGCAGTTATAGATATTTATCGTACGCGGTGTTTAGTTTCACTTGTCTCCACATGATGTGTATGTTGCAGACACTGAGGAGGCTTGCACAGAATAGAGAGGCAGCTAGAAAGAGCAGACTTAGGAAGAAGGTGAGTCAGTCAACTAAGTAATGGCATGCATAACATACAGGGCACAATTTTAAATCGATTATTATTTTCCTAATCGAAGTCACAAATTGTCAGCAGGTTGATTCAGTGAATTTTATGATGTAACAGTTTTTGGCTCTTTCTTTGTCCTCACATGTGCTAAAGGATGATTTGCCTTAATTCTCCTCTCTCTTGAATAATTTGACAAACAACCTAAAGAATAATATCAATAATATCGCTTTCCAAAATCTCATGAACTTTTCTGTTCGTCATGTTTTAAATTCTATTGATGTACTGGCTAGTACAAAAGCTTTTGTCCTTCTCGAATTTCTCCTTTGCATGCATGTAAGTTAAAAATATTTTATGGAGTGCTTAGAGTAAGCCCCCAAAATGAACAAATTGAATGTGTGCTTTCATACCATATGGAATAATGATCCATTCCCTCTTCATTTTGCTCTTCAGGCTTATATCCAACAGTTGGAGACAAGTAGGATCAGGCTAAGCCAGCTTGAACAACAAGTTCAAGTGGCAAGAGTACAGGTACAATGACAAAAGAAATGGTTTATTTGCTCTGTGTGTAATTATTATCTGAAGTGCCTTGGAGGGACACATAATGCTTTTTTGCTACACAGTCCTTATATTCTTCATGTATATATGCAAGTGCTAACTAACAACTGACTGATACTATATATATAATGTTCAGGGTGTCTTCTTGGGCACTGGTGAGCAGCCAGGTTTTCCTTCTGCACCTTCACCTGGTAATGGGACACTCCATTTCATCTCTTAGCATTTTCAGTCACTTTCAACCCATTTATGAATTGTATTTCAATTTTTTGGGACTCCATTGTGTAACTTCTTTGGTTGCGCATGCTTCTCATTGAAAATCATAAAAATTGATTATCAACAGAAAATAAATAAACTTATTTGTGGAAAGGACTCCCAGAAAGCTACCTTTGGTATTTTTGTCAACATGCCTAATAATACGTTTAATATTTCTTTGCAAAGTGAAACACGTTTACCTACTCCACATACTACATGTGATCCATAATTCCAAACATTAATTTATTTATGTAACACTGATCAGCAGCTGCAGTATTTGACATGGAGTATGGGAGATGGGTCGAAGAACACAGCAAACTGATGTTCCAGCTCAGGGCCGCGCTGAATGAGCACCTGACGGATGAACAGCTGCAGGGCTTTGTCAATGGGGCGATGGCACAGCACGAGGAGCTGCTGAACCTCAAAGGTGCCATGGCCAGGGCTGATGTCTTCCACCTCTTGTCTGGAGTGTGGGCAAGCCCTGCTGAGCGTTGCTTCCTTTGGTTGGGAGGCTTTCGCCCCTCGGAGGTTATAAAGGTATATGTTTTGTAGAAATTCTCATCTGTCACATTAATTGATATATTGGTACATATAAGATATCATGCATAGTAAACATATACACTAGTAAATTAAATTTGGGCCATTTTTATGTTATATACATACATAGTTAATTACATATATACACAACAATTTTCCTGATATTTAATTTATATTGCCGTGATGTTTATAATACTCCATGACTATTTTTCTTAGTTTAATTATCTCTATGTAATCAAAATTACTAAAATCTAACATAGTGACAGGCACAATACACACAAATACCCTTCCATAATTAAGTATATATTCATGTGCGTTTGTACGTGATGGCTATAGCCCATAATATAGCCATACTGTGTGGATGAATTGACTTTTTAAAGATGCTTAAACCCTTCTCTTCGGAGCTTCTCTAAGAAGTGCCTTTTATTAGTCTCCATTTGGAATGCTTCCTGATCAATGTGTGTGTTCTTCAAAATTGGTTCCTAGTTGGTATCCTAGTTGTAACCCTTATTAGTCGGCAGTTGTAGGGCGTTTCTGTCCTTTAATTTTTATCTTTTTCGTTATATATATATATATATATATATATATATATATATATATATATATATATATATATATATATATATAGAGAGAGAGAGAGAGAGAGAGAGAGAGAGAGAGAGAGAGAGAGAGAGCTGTCCTTTTGAAAAAAATGTGTGTTGTCCTATTGTAGAACAAGAGAAATAGTTTGGTCATATATACTAGTACTTCTGAACAGATCAAGGTTGCATCGCATGCATGCCAAAAATTTTAAGTTAGAGATGCACTGAGATAACTGCGCTTAATTTAGTTGGAGTACCTAGAAGTCCCAATTAGAGATAGATGCATGCATCATGCATGTTTAGGTTCATTTGATTGGTTCTCTTAGTAGAAGCATACATGAAAAACATGTCCCTTTGCATTACAGAACAAATTAATCCCCAGACTTAAGGGCAAGATTATACATCTTTTCGTTAGTCATTGTTTAGTGAAAGCTTAACGAAGTGCACAACCACTATATAGTTTAGCCTTTACTCGTTCAATAGGACAACTAATGCTAGCTATGGCATCCATATATAAACCTGATCATTGAAATACACATTATTGGCTAGCTAGCTTGTGTGACCGTTTAATCTAATTGACCCTAGTTTTCATTTGCCATGAAACTTTACTTGTGGAAACCAGCTAGCAGTCCAAACCTACTTCCGTATATCCAAACTTCTGGGTTGACCCTTCCTTGTATCTACTTGATCAAGTCAATGATTGATTTTCAAGATGTCCATGTTAGCTTAAAAATGTGTTTTTAATTTTAACTTTCATTGTGATCCTTTGTTTTATTTGTGTGGTTAAGTCATGTCTACCTAACCCAGGAGCTTTGAAAGGGTTGTGTGTTCCAAAGAAACTTCTTTTTTTTTTGGCTGTTTTACTTGAGCAACATTTCATCATGTCCCTTGATGGATTCTATAATTATATTGAGAGGAGTTTGAAAAAAAAAATCTTAGCTAATGTGGTAGGATATGTCTGAGTAGCTTCATGAGAATATTTAAAAGTTGATGGGCAAGGTAAGAGGGATTTTGGATTCATGCATTGGAGAGACGAGAGGAATCGATCAGGGAGTAGGTAACCGGACAGGAACAGGTATGGACGATGTTACCCGATGTGTGATGGTGATAGTTTCTGGACTAATACATGTGGGCTTCATTTTTTCTGACCTTCTAGAAGGTATATGCATGTCTCTCTGAAGTCAGGGACGACAGATATTCGCAAAATGAAATTGAAAATGGTTACCCAAAATACAAATTGAAGATGGACTTCAACCTTCCACTCATATTTCATTAGCACCATTCACGGTACCCCTTTTTTTGAGAAAATATACCATTTCCAAAATGTCAAAACATAATTATTTAGTGCCCAAGAAAATAGAGTCATTTTAAAACTAGGTTTCCTTGACCTTACCGAAAGTACGGGTTGAAATAGACATCCTAAAAGCGCTTAAAAGTATATGATATCTTTAAAAATGTTCTCACAAATAAGTAAACATCACACATACATTTACATGTTGTTTCTTGTGGACTTTATGTGCATTTAAATTTTCAACTTACGTACTGAGTACACATTTTAGATAGAGTATATATACAAATCATAATGATTATTATTGTTTTCTTTTCACACTTTGTCCCCTATGCATGGACCATTTATGCACACAGTACTGGCAAACATCAGTCTAGCATACACGATTAGGCACAATATATCTTGCCCGTGCATCTCTTTATGTACAGTTTCCCTTTCATTAAAAAGTTAATAAAAAGAATACAGCAGCCGAAATCAAACTCTTAAGGAATATACAAAATAATGCCCGAAATACATTTAATTATTTGGTTTAGTAGGCATTTGCAGTTCTATCTGCATGTGTAGGAGACATACATAATCTCTCTTCAATGATATGTAATAAGCAAGTAATTGCACAATAGATAAATATGTGATCTCTAAATGGGACTGATATTTTTCTCAACATAACATACTAAAATAAACTATTGTTGTAACAAAAACAAACGCCGACTTCACAATGGCGCATCCATCATGGGCTTGCAGAGAACACCCTTGATAAAAAAGAAAAAGAATGAAACTTGGTTCATATAGATGACAGGCATCGAATAACAACGGCTATTTCCTTCCTAAAAAGACCATTTTTCGTTCTTTCTTTTGATGCAAAAAGGCATGCCCACGTTTGAAAAAGCAGGAGAACGTAGAACACTAGCTAGAAAGGTTACCGGTCGTATCTCTTATTCAAGAACTTAGAAAACAATATGCGATCTCTAATTTACTGCATGTGTGCGCAGGTGATGCTGAAGCATGTGGAGACTCTGTCAGAGGGTCAGATCCTTGGCATATACAATCTTCAGCAGTCAGTGCAAGAGAGGGAGGAGGCTCTCAACCACAGCATTGAAGCAACCCAGCAGAATATATCGGACATTGTGGCTGCCCCCGATGTGGCCCCTGCCACCTTCATGGGCCACATGTCCCTCGCCATGAACAAGGTGGCATCTATGGAGGGCTTCGTCATGCAGGTATGTAATTCTTTCATACACAAATACTTGATCAGCAGTGTTGCATGAATAGCCTCATTGATTCAATTGTCATACATGACTATGTTTAATTTTAGTTAATTACTTATATTATTACACTGCCATAATAAGCTTGGTAATACAAGTAAAGGATTCTAGGCAGTTTGCAAAATAGAGAAGCTGTAGCCTGTAGGTGCAATGGCAAGGTCAAAAGAAAAGCAAAGGTTCTTTGAGATAAGGGGTCTCCATCCTTGCCATTGTGATAAGAATTAAAACCGTCCTAGCACAGGGTTTCCTGCTACATGAATGGACAAATATGGTAAATTCACAAATATAAACTAGTAAACCAAGTTCCACAAAAACATTAGGTGTAGAGGATCCAGCATAAAGTGCCAGCATCATTCAAAGGTCATCACCTCATCATCGTCATGGTTGTTGAGAGATCACGTACGTCCAAACAAAAGGCTGAACAGTACGTGTTCGCGTATATATACTACCTAAACGTAACAACGTAGCCCAGGCGCGTTGCGTCAGGTCAAACACATATAGATCATGTACAGCCTCAAACTTAAGAAGAATCCCTCCACACATGTGTACCGCATAAGCTGCAGAGGTGAAGAGCGATCAATACAGTCACCAAGATGAAGCCAACCTTAGGATATGACAAGATGTAGAAGTTGGTGCATCAAGATCCTGATAATTGTGCAGAGAAAAAGGAGCAGCAGTTGATAGTAAGGGTGGGGTTTCATGAAGAATTTCAAGACATTAATTAAATTCTATACCATATCACCAACCCTGACGTGGCGAGGACAGAGGAGAAAGTTTTACGGGATGAGAAAGGAGTTTCTTCATCCCCATTAGAGCAAAGCTAATAGTTACGCCCGCATGCTGGCGTCTTGCCCTCCATCTTAGCAGAGCTGCGAGCTGCAGGTGGTGGGTCCCACGGTCCTTTAATGTTGCATGCGGCTCACTAACGAATCAGAAACGAGAAAGCACACATGCGTCCCACTGGCTGCTGGTGTCTCATGAATCGCTTGCTTCCCACTCTCTCATACTTTCTCTCTCCCACGTTGGCATTTTGCCGGCTCTTCGTCACCCATAATACTTGCTCTTAAACTAATCTGGCATAATTAGCTAGCTGTGCAACAAAATTGTGCACTGAGACTGGCCTAAGCTAGACTGCTAGAGTACTCTAAAACATTTATTTGTCCCGTATCTACAAGATGTATTAGGTTTGCACCAAATTAAATGTCATGTGTTGAGCACTAGTCTCTAACTAAGTTCATTGATCAAATTCATATCTTATTTTCAATTTGCTAGGCAAAAAGTTATTGCATAATCTTTCTAACAAATTAGAATATTATTCTTGTATCTTATTGCTAGTATATATGAATTTGAGGATAAAAATGTAGGGGGTGCAAATAGCTACCACTGTTCCTTTAATTTTGACTAATCATGGAAGAGTTAGTAGCAAACCAACCGCACTTAACTCCTAATATTAAGACCTCGTGCAACTGCTTCCCTCTTATTTCATAAAAAAATATTGGCATGAAGATTAGTTTAGCTGCTTCGATAGTATAATACTGCATCTACATACCTCATATATATATGACAACTGTGGTTACTAAGTCCAGCTGATCATAGCACCTAGTAAGACATGATGCAAATATGCATCGATCAGTCAGCTGCGCAAGAAGCCATATATACCAAACAGGACCTTAATAGTTTCCAAAAAATTAAATCGACACAAAAATATCATATTTATTTATCCTTGGTGCTAAGTGCTAACATGCCTCTCTTGCTACCCCTACTGCAGGCAGATAGCCTAAGGCAGCAGACCCTACACAAGCTCCACCACATCCTGACCACCCGTCAGGCTGCTCGGTGCATGGTGGCGATCGCCGACTACTTCCACCGCCTTCGCGCACTCAGCACACTCTGGGTTGCAAGGCCGAGGCAGGAGGATGGGCCAGGGCTGTAGATGGAGCTCATCAAATAAGATGGGAAGAAGAAGTACAATAATGCATGCATGTGCAGGTTTAATTGTTCTTCTTCTTCTTGCAAGCATGCAAGTTAGATTAGTTCCAGAGGAAGCAATGCATGCAAGATCTAATTGATCTAATTTAAAACTAGTGCAAGATCGCTTAGTTTGATATGGTAATGCGCACTGAAGAGTGGATTGTTCTTCAGGTGTGTGACTTTCAACTTTTTAAGGTGTACATACAGTACTGTTAGGGGCAGGGAAGGTAGGAAGTAAGATAGCGGAGACTTTGGACTCCCTTTTGTTCCTAACTTATGCACCAATTGCTGGACTTAAGTTCACTCAGAACATCATTGATTTGTGCAGCTCTCCTCTGAATGCTAATTCGCTGATAATAAAATTATCGCGTGATAGAATTTTCTCCAGTAGCTTTCTGAATGGCAATATGTTTTTCCCCCCAACAGAATCTTCTATTTTTAGGGAAAATGCTGGCTCGGTATACCTAATCTTTTCAATACGGAAAACATCCATATTGTTTTCCTGCTTTTTTTGGAAAAAACACAATAAACATATAGACACTCATGTGGAGCCTGTGGAGGGTCTGCTGCCTTAGGCCATCTGCCTGAAGTAGGCAAGGAAGCAAGCAAGAACTAGAATTCTCTACTCCCGGCCACCCGGCTACCGGCCACTTTACAATACGTGTAGGTCCCACCATTCTGTATTGCTGTCCCCTGTTTCTCTTTCCATTCAGCTTCGTTACAATCAAATCGGTACATAATCATGGTACAGGTCGCCGGGAGAGTAAAAAGAACAGCCCCTTCCTAATTCAAAACCATTCCATTTCTCCTCCACCTCTTGATAGATCCTACGGATCGGCTAGGAGTAGATCCAGTAGAGTTAACTTGTTCTGTGAAACATACCTTATCTCTCCGGCCATCACCAGTGTTCTGCCGGTGAAGTCTGCGCACGGACAGCGACAGTCGGAGTAGAGGTTGCAGTGGCGGCATAGCCGTCCGGTGATGAGGCAGCAGTACCGGCGGCTTGGTGGAACTTCCCGTCACTGCAGCACTCTCTCTCAATCGGACTAGGGTTAGAGGATAGTGGGATGACGACTGAGGTGAACCTTGTGTCTTATGCCATTGTTCCCACCTCCTTTTATGGGGCTGCGCGACAGGGCCCACCAGCGCCTATTATTGGGCTGGGCGTCCCCGATCAGGACGCGAGACAAGGGCCCGTTTGGCCTTTGGGCTAACCGGTGGAGGTCAACCTAACAATCTCCCCCTTATCTCATCTTAAGTTTTCTTACACTTCAGCTCTTCGCTTGGCATCCACTTCATCACAAACAAGCATACCGAGCATGGGTCATCATGATTGTCATTTCAATCGGATTAGTCACCCACGATATACTTATCCATTTTGAAGGATCATAACTTTGGGCCTTTTATAGTCCAGAATTCATTGGCAGTACCATGAACCCATGTCGACTCTGTGTCCTCCGCACACACTAGGTGGTAAGCCTTTAATAAACGGATCCGTAATTACTTGATTGTTGCTTTTCAACATGATTCCAGACTTTCTCCTTTACAATGTATGCCTTTCTGTCAATGTGTTTAGCACCACAATTGACTCGTTGTCATAGGAGCAAAACATTTAGATGGTTGTTGTTGTTATCAACCACTATCAACTCCGGGCACAGGTTCTCTTAACCATTTTGCCTGTCCCTCAGCCTCATATCATGTTATATTATATCTTTACATCACATTAATGATAATTGTTCAACTCTTTGGAGCTTTTCCACACAAAAACCCCAAATATGAAAGTAGCGACAATTGTGGATTTCGCTACACATTTCACAAGTTTTGCCCGATACTCACAATCTTTTGCGAGCACTGGTGATTTCTTTCTAAGTTTAGCATGAGACCGATATACTTAACTCCATTCCAGTGATCTATATCTGGAGTGGACATTGCCAAAACAACCCGGATACTTGAACTAGATTATGGTAATGCTATTCTTTTGCATCTTATGCATTCATTAAGCTTCCAACAGCTGAAGCATATGGTACCATATTCTTTTAATCTTCTCATTATTGGTTCTTGGAACACTATAGTTCCCATAACCATTCCTTATTCATAATTGAAACACTAAAGTTTCCAAAATCATTACCCTTGACTTTAAGGACAGGCGTAGGCTTTCTCGCATGCACATTTTATTTAATCAGAAACATTTCTTAGCGTGCATGTGCGATATTCCTAATACCTCTTTTCTTTCATCTTGATGAATTTCACCGAGATTAAATCTTTGAGGACAAAGACTTCCTTGTTTTCATTAGCAGACTGACATCACTGCTAGTAAGTGAAATGTCATCTACATGAACTTGAATTAGGAAAAAGATCTTCCCATTCCATACCTTTATACAGATGCAATTATCCTCTCCTTTTCTCTAATCTAAAAATAACTGGGTCTTAATTTCAAAAACTATTGTCTAGAGACTTGCTCTAGCCTATAAATAACTTCTTCAAACAGCATTCATTATGTTCTTTTACCTCAATGACAAAACATTTGGATTATGACATGTAATTATCTTCACACAAATCACATCTAAGGATGTTGTCTTTACTTTCATTTGATGTAACTCAGATTATGATGTGCCATTACTTTGTGCACAATCTTTCCTCGATTTATATCGCACTTTACTTCTCTACATGTTCCCTTTGGAGTCACAATTCGACTGTCAGACCCATCACAGCCTGATGTTTTGGCTCCATTAGGAAATAACTACTAAGTCCCAAAACACGTTGGAACTTATCGAGTTCTACTCATTTTCCATGGCCACGAGCCACTTCGATAAGTGAACGCCCTTCATGGCACAAACTCTATCATGTGGGGGCCGGTAACATTCTTTCTCATGAGCAATAATGGGTTCTATCGGCTCTTAAAGGACACTTTCCAGATTTTCGCTTATTGTTGCCACGAGTATAGCCGCCAAAACGGCTCTTGAACCATCGAAGTGAGTACTTGCGCCCTCTTCTCCTTAAGATCAATTTATCAAGTCACCATACTCCCCCTCATCGTGTCATCCTTTATCTCAAGTTTGCCAATGAAATGGCAGCTTTTGGGATCTGCTTCCCTATATATGGGTTAAATACTTCAGCCTCAGTTGAGCTCCCCCACACACACGCAAGTGGTTTAGCGGGGGTACTTACTTTGTACTCTATTGGGAATATGAATAGGGTTTTTAGCACCTCCACCCACAATCCCAATGGTTATTTTCTTATGTTTCATTCTGCTGAGACTTGCCCAGTATAGAATACTAGGTAACTGCGCTATCTTCCTTGAAACTTTAATTTAGCTATTTCTTTACTTTAGGAGTATTGTCATTATGACCGTCGTACTCCCCCTGATGATCACGTTCATCATTTATAGATAACTTTGCATTACATTAATTTGCGAAGTTTCATCTATTCTCTTTTTCTTAATTGATCTCATATTTCTTACCCTCGAAATGTGGTATGAATCTTTCTACCACAATTTTGAATCCTTTGAGAACTAATGTGAATGAGGAAACTTTAATTATCTTCTTCGCCTGCATGATTACGTCATGCAAAACAGAATTATTACTTAGCTCGTACGGGAGTGCCTTTTCCTCATCTTTATTCAAGAACTCAACATAGTTCTTTTTCCTTAGTTCTCTTGCAAGTCACACTCGCATGTCATTCATATCTTTAGGTTCATATGTGACTTTGTATTCATGTTAAAGTCATTGCTTGCCTGATGACCATGAAACAATAAATTGCACGATCAATTCTAGGAATAGCATAAAAGCTACTCCATACTTTTCTCCCACTGTGGGATACGCAAAAAGCTCATGACTTTCTCCCGCCTTGCAGGATAAGTCCTTTACCGACCTTCTCCCGGCATGCAGGATTTTCTAACATAAGCATTATTTCAACCTTATCCCGCCATGCGGGTATTTTTCTCAACCTTTTTCCGCTACGAGGGACATAAATGTCAGGATTGGCTCTTTTGTTTGCATATTTCAATCATCAAATTCATATATTAAATCTGAATATTTTTTAACACACATGCTTAGTCCGAGTTTGGTCAAAAATAAACATGCATGCGAAATATTACTTCTCATCATGATAATTGAAAATGTAAATACATTCTTCTTTATACAGTACATGAAAAATACTTCTCAATTATCTATCTTTCTTCTTGGATCACTGTCCAAGAATGCTTTCTTTTGGAGGCGCTCTTTAAGGAGAACACTGTCCCTTGTGCTATGGCCTTCTTCTTTTGTCATCTTCTGAGTCTCAAGTACCCTGATCATTTTTCTTACTGCAGTCAAGAATGAAAGCATGAACATCTTTTGTCTCAGAGAATTATTAACAAAAATCAACAATAATGCTTATTTAGACTTTCAAACATTTATATTCTATTCTATATCACCTTTGGGCAGAAAATGGAACAGAACAACATCTCTTTACATTAATTCCACATCACCTTTGGGCAGACATAGAAATAACGTAAAAGACTAATCATTTCTCTACTTCAAGAGCATTTATTAAACTTTATTTCTACATTAATTTCACATCACCTTTGGGCAGAAATGAAAATAACATAGAAACTTCAAACATTTCTCTACTTCAAGAGTATTTCTTAAACCTTATCTCTACATTAATTTCACATCACCTTTGGGCTGAAATGAAAATAACGTAGAAAACCTCAATTATCTTTAAAACTATACTCCTCAGATTAAATTGTCCCTCTGGTTTGAATTTAACATGAGGATTTAATCAATCGCAGCGGGAACTTTAAACATTTCTTTGCTTTTACGAGCATTTCTTAATCTTTACCAGTTCTCAGAAAAATTGATCACTTTGATACAAAATTTATCAGAGATAGAAACTTTAAATATTGGACTCATAGAATTATAATATTGTTATCATCAACTTTGGTCAGAAAATAACAATACCATAATCTTACTTAAATGAATGTCTATCTACTCCTCTAAATATACACAATTTAGAGAATGAAAACTTTACTTTTCAGCGGAAACATTAAAATTATTCAGAAGCAACATCTCAATTTAAACTTTACTTCTCTCCCAAACAAAACTATTCCTTTGGCTCAAGTTTGAAAGGAGATTAAACTTCACATAATTCTACATGTAATTGCTTCTGAAAAAGATCATACTAAATGTGAAATATCATAGTTCGCATCTTTACTTTTGGCCCAGTCGTGCAAACGGCCCACAGCCCATTCACGCACTTGCGGCCCACTTTCTTTCGGGACGTTCACGCTTCTCCGTAGCTCGGCTTACGAGCTGGCCAAAACGACCCAGTTCGACTTGCTTTCTTGGTCCAGGGCGGTTCATAAACCCTCGGCACTCGACCCATTTATTATCTTAAAACTTAATCCTTCTCGTTGGTTACAATTATCTTAAAAGGAACAACAATTTAAACTTCTGCAGCGAAAACTTTTCTATCATTCTATTCAGAAGCTGCATCTTATACTTTTCTACTATCTAAACAAATTAACTATTTGGTTTAAATTTGAATAGAGATGAAAAACTATCCTTAAACATCAATAAACATGCTTCTGAAAAGAATTAAACGAAATAATAAAATTTCACTGTTTATTTCTTGTTTTCGGCCCGGCATAAGAAAAACGTCCTGCTGGCCCACTCGCGCGCGCAGGCTCGCTTGGCCCACTCGTTCGGCCTGCTCGGCTCGCGGGCAAGCCGCTCTCGCGCGGCCAAAACCGGCCCAGCGGCCCAGTCGTCTCGCATCCGCGCGCGGCCCAGCCCAGCTGGTCGGTCGCTCCTTCAGCTGCCCGGCTCGACGACTCGAGTGCCCGCCTAGGCCTTGAGCCCAGCTATTTTTGGCTTGTCCGTCCGGACAGCTTCCCCAGCCTCCATCACGACCGTCCAAGGGATCAGACGGTCGAGCGCGATTCTCGTCAGATCAAAACCGCCGAGCGGCCGGCTACCCTCTAACCATAATTTGCTTTTCCCCTTCCTCTCTCCAGTCCGAGCCGGCCGGCGTGCCGTTGCTCTGGCCCCCGGATCCATGGTCGGCGACCTAAGACCTTCCCTTTCTCTTGGTCTCCACCTCTGGCCGCGGTGGCTTGGCGCGCGTGAGCGCCGCCGACCTCATGCCGCCTCGCCACTCCCTCCGGTCGTCGGCGCCATGTCCGGCGACCCGAAGGACCACGGGTCCGGGTCATCTTCCTTTTGCCCTCACACCGTACGTAGACAAGTACAGAGCGGTGGCCACCAATGGCGGCTGAGGAAAAGTGGTGGCGCCGCCATCCGTCCCCTCGCCGGCGTGCGCGCTCACCCGAGATTGAGCGCGTCGTCGTCGAGCGGTAGGTCGACCGTGCCCTGATCCCGCGTGCATACGACGCGAGGAGCGCCGCCGTGGCTCGGTCGTTCTTCTCACACGGCGGCGTCTCATCGCCGGCGGTGATGACTGTGGTGAGTCACCCTGCTGAGTACCTCGCGTCCGTCCTTCATTCTATCTTTGATTCTAGGGTTAGTGTTCTAACTTCTTCATTTGTTTCTTTTCTATCTTTGCTTCTTCATTTGCACCCTGGAAAGATAAATGAACAAATAAGCACTCCAGTATATGTTCAACACAAGTTGAAAGACAGCCCCAACATCATTTAAGTCAGATATATGATTAACAATTAAAGGTCACAGCTCAATCCATTTATCTGCGCTTTACTATGCAACTGCTTGAACCTCATCGTCAAAGTGCAAGGGCGGATCCAGGGCCCATGCTAGGCGTGCTGCAGCACGGGTCCAGCCCAGTTCATGTCAGGTAAATATATTTTATATCCAAAACACTAGAATTTGGCTCAAATTCAGCCAACACAGCACATGCCTACTGGCCCAGCCCTGGGTGAAAACCATTTCTGGCTCCTCTGCTTATCGAAGTGCTTGTGAGTTATAATCCCATGACAAGTGTGCACCTTAAGTAGCATGAAATTAAAAGATTAATGGCAAGAAGTCGTGCTGCTCAGTCAGAGGCCATAACTCGGTTAAGAAACTTTGCAGCAGTTCAAAAGGTCAGTCAGTGCATTTTGTCCTTTGATATGCAAGTGTTTGGACCTAAATTATAGTTTGCATGCAGATATTATCATACACTAACGAATCTCAGGAACTATATAAACTCAAATTCCACAAGAGATACATACTCATCTCTGTTGCTCTGTGAAAGACTAAAAGTTAGTTCATTGGTTTTCATTTTTACCTGGGAGAATCCAAGCAGGCCTTCAAACGGTCCATTTTTCACCATGTAATCACACAGATATGAAATGCATTCATCTAGATTTGTATAGTCAGTGAAATCCTGTGTAGAAAAAATGGAAACACTAATGTGTTTTGGCACATAGGAACAAAAAATAAAACAGTGGTTGTTTCTGGCACGAATAGCTAATACACAGATTACGTTATGTCAAAATATAAATTAGGTAAAAAATGCCATGAAAACTGCTCATTTCAGTTTGGTTTCATCTGAAGCACTTACCTTATTGAACTGGAACCACTCAAAGTAGGGTGGTGGAAATATGCTCTCTATCTCCGACTTTCCACCAGCTGGGAAGATGCCACCAGGGAATACCTGAAAAAACAGGAAAAAAGTTGTTCAAGAATAAAACAAAGCAGAAAGCAAAGTGATTAGTTAGATCTTTGAATCCAAGGGCACAACCATGTCAAACTGCTGGAAGATAGAAGGGTGCCACTTGATGATCTGCTTCTTCAAGAAACTACCACTTGTCGCGAAGCCGTGCAGGCACAGCACCTTTGCTTTCTTCTCCTGCTCCATGAGCTTAGCTCCCCAAAGCACAGCGCAAATTCAGACAACTCAAGAAAGTTGGAACCTTAAAGACCAGGGGAGCCTATGGTAGCTGGTACCTACCACTCCAAGGCTGCACGTTGCTATCATCCAACCAAAAAAAATGGGTTGCAACCAACCCAGTACCCAACAACACAACTTACAAGACTGCATTTTGCTTTTAACTAATTTTCAAATTCAGTTCGTATCTTAAACTAAACAATCTTTTCCTGCAATTAATTTTTGAAAAAATTGCAGTGAAGCACAATAGCATCTATCAACTGAACAAAACACCATGACAATAGAATTAGCCGACCATCCAATGATACTGATCGAATCCAGAGGGAGTTGATTAAAAAATTTACATATAACCCAAACCCTAGCACAACAGCAGCTTCCATGGCGCAAACCCTAGATCAGGACTTCAATCGATTTGGGAAACTCAGAGAGAGATAGAAGGAGGGAGATGTCTGACCGTCGCTGGAGGAGGAGGTCGTGGGGAGGAGACGTGCGTCCCCGGCCACCGCCCGCGACTCTCCGTGCTCCTCCGCGGCAGCCGCAATGCCCGTGCCCGCACAGCGTCCGCCGGCAGCGGTGGGCGCGGTTCAGGACCTGATGCGGGTGCCGCGGGAGGAGCGTCGCCGCACGCCTCGACTCCATCGCTGCAGCCGTCCCCGCCGCCGCAGAGGGCCGAGACGGGTAGGGGATTGGAATGGATCTGGGGAGGGAAGAGAAAGAGACGGGTGGGTTCGGGGGGACGGACGCGAGAGCTCGGGTGGATCTGTAGCAGCCGGCGGCGGAGAAAGCGAGGCCGGAGGCCGGGCGGCGCGGGCAGCAGGGGGCAGGCGCTCGCCCCGGCGCCGCTCGCAGCCGCGCGGGCAGAAGGAGAAAGGGGGTGACGGGACGGGAGAGGATAAGGGAAGGTGGGAGACGGAAAAGGATAAGGCGAAGGGAAAAAAGAGGGTGAAGGGAAAAAAAAGAAACAACAAAGAAAAAGAAAAACTCTAAAGCATTAACGGAGGCGTTTGCGTTACAAAAACTGCCTCCGTTAATGTAGTATTAACGGAGACGGTTGTGTTACAAAAACCGCCTCCGTTAATGTACTATTAACGGAGACGGTTACTTTGCTCCGCCTCCGTTAATGGATCGTCACCGCCTCCGAAAATGATGGGTATTAACGGAGACGCACGCATTTTACATGTGTCTCGCAAAATGTTTTGGCAGTGTCTCCTAAAATGTTTTTCGTAGTAGTGACACGAGCTGGATGCTTTCCAAGCAGAGGTGATAGCGGCGCTGGAAGTGATCAAAACAGCGGCAGAGTGTGGAATGACACGGGTGATTCTTGAGACAGACGCGCTGCTGCTCCAGACCTTGGAGACAAACGACTTCAGATTATCGGCAGTGGGAGGATACATATGTGAGATCAAGATGATGGTTGCAATGAATTTTAGCTCTTTTATGTTCAAACATTGCTATAGAGAATACTAGGTGATCCCCCACGCGTTGCTACGGGAGTTTTTAAACAAAATTTTAAGTTAATTTGAAAGTAGAAATTCTTAGGTTATTGCATGATTACATTCTTTTGCAAATGACGTTATACATGAAAACATGTTTATTTTGTTGAGAGATAATGACTCTTAAATGATTGATCCTCCGTGTATGTCTACTGTGTGAATTTTATAGCGTGATACTCACGAAGACTAAAAAGTTGCATGTATAGATGTTATTAGTCACAGAAAATCGATGGAAGACATAAACAGATGATTCTAGTGGATGGTGACATGACGTCTGAGTGGGTTTCTAAATGAAATGGATAGCTTACATGTCAAGAGAAATAGTTAGTGGGGATTATCTATATATGTTATATATATAGATAATAGGGTAGTGCATGTTGTGGCATCGATTAGTGATAGATGTCCTAAGGAACCAACCGTTGTTTTTTTTTATGGAAACAGGAGGGGTTGCCCCCTACTGGTTATATATTATATACTTTAAATTTTTTATTACAAAAGGCCAACAGGCCATCTGGCCAACTGGCCGACTGGCCGACTATCCAGTAGGCTCAAGAAACAAAGAAAGTAACAAAGAAAATGTAGCTGAAGACTCTTGCTAAATTGTGTCTATCCATTCGCTGATTTGAGGGAAATATTTTCTTTTTGCCCTGTGCAACAGTAAGGCAAACTCTTTCTTGAAGGTTGCTTTGCAATTCTGGGTAGCGTGTTGAATTCCCCTGAATATTAGATCATTGCGACATGTCTAGATGCTCCAGCTCATGAGGAACCAACCGTTGTTGGGAGGTTGTGCCGGCAGGCACCGAGGATCTGATGTCCAGCGATATCGTTGTGTCTATGGTTTAGTGGAATTTACTATTCCCCTCAAAAAAAAGTTTTTTTCAACAATATAGAATATAATTTTGTGTTCCTATCTTCCTTTTTAGTATGCCATTTCTACCTAATCCGTCTGCGTGGAGATGAATGAACGTCTGTTTCGACCACTATAGCTGCAATAAAAACATATTGGTATTTCATTTTATAATAATGAAAAATAGATTCTGACTTCAACCCTCTCTTACGAGAGGCTCATAGAGTAGCTTAATGCTACTCACATCTAAGCAAAAGGTTTAACCAAATATACAAAGTATTAAACGCCAATCTGCAAATGAAACGACCATCTATGGAAGGCAAAGAAGCTAAGGGCTGATGTCTTCAATGTTCGGCAAGCTTAGATCATCATATCCTTCATCTCCTTACTGTGATGCAATTGCGTCCACTGTCATAGCCAGTCCATTCCCCTGAAATGTACCCGCATAAAAAATTTGTGTTGGCATTTGTCAAAAATAATTGCCGAACATATGGCTATTTCTAAAATCAACACAACATACAGCTTGGACATAAGGTGCCCTTGTCAGTGTTTTACCGGCAGTCCTACCAAGGAGTATCCCTAGGTAGTAGAGCTTCGGTGGAGTGACGGTAGAATCAGGAACTCGACGATTACGTGACACAAGATTTATACAGGCTCGGGCCGCCAATTAGGCGTAATACCCTACGTCATGTTGCTGATCTTGTATTACGTTGGGTGAATATGAGTACAAGCTTGTCTTCTCGATCGATGCTCAGAGAGACTAGTCGAGATCTCTATATTCTATGGGTTTGATTGTATGAGATGCTATAGCTTGTAGTTTAGAACTTGTTCTTCAATCTATCTAGAACTTGTTTTTTGAGTGGGGTCCCTGCCCAGCCTTATATACTGGCGGGCAGGGTTACAAGGGTGGATTCCTAGTCTAATTCGAGTAGTAACCCGAGCAAGACTCGCTATGCGAGCGCTTTCCTATTGTCGACTAGTTTCATACTTCGTAGAGTCTTGTGTTGCCTTGCGCCACGGTCTCTTCTCGTTGCCATATCCTCCCTTGGAGTATCTTCTGCGTCCGTGTGGGCCCTAAGGCCTCCATGTCCGACAAGCCCCCGAGCTCTTCAGAGCCGAGTTCTTTCTTCGTCTTGAGAGTGCTTGGACCATTGGTTCGAGTACTTCTTGATCTACTTGGAGAATCTTTGAGTACTTCCTGGACTGCAGTTCTTATAAGGACGAGGCTTGTGAGGTGCTCAAGTCCTTATGGTGTTCTTCTGAATTTTTTGGAGTGCGATTTTGGGATCACACTGCATATGAAGTAGCCCCCGAGCTTTAGTTTGAATCGATGATTCGAGCTGAAGGTCCTGAAAAAATCTTGAATCTTTGGTAGAAATTTGAAAAAACTTTTCGTTAGCCATGTGCCCTGTAACCCCCGAGCCTTGAACTACTCTTTTTTGGAGAGGTAAAAAGGATCTAAAGTAATCGTGGATAATGAAAGTCCCCGAATTTAAGAAAGGCTAAGATCGTTGAATAAACTTTTGTTTTTAGGAGCTCTTCTAAAAACAAAAATCTAAATAACGTCTTTTCCTCTTTTAAAAGCTGAACGATATCTGTTATCCGGGATAGGCACTTTTCCCTAGGTTTTTTCCCTATGGCCGGTTATAAAATAACCTTTTTCCTTAGGGTTTTTACCTTTTCACCTTTCCTTTGGAAAAAACTATTGCCCTCTTCTTCCTTATTCGTCGGAGGTCCGTTGCCTGCCGCCATCTTGCTTCCCTCTGAATTTTCCTCTTCTTGATTCCTGTGGTCGCAATGCGTTCAAAGAGACCTGTTACATGGAAACATGTCCCTCAGAAGATGAGACTCAAGAAGCGTAAGCGTGCGACGTCAGATCCGGCTCTTCCCCCTCCAAAGCTTGGGAGGGTTGATGGCCCGCATTATCCGCCACGGCCAACTTATATCAAAAGGTCAGTGGTAAAGCAGGCTGATCTTGAGCTTCTTGTGAATCTTGGATTGCTGAAAGATCAGATGTTCTTGCAATGGTCTGTTCCTCCCCCGTCTGAAAATCATCCGCTAGATCCAGTTGATCAGATCTATGTATTTTCTTCTTTTGTGGAGAGGGGCCTTGGATTTCCATCTTGCCGCATCGTCCGTGATCTTCTTGACTTCTATCATCTTGAACTCCAGAATCTTGATCCCAATGGGAGTTTCCATATTTCTGTTTCTGTTTACTTCTGCGAGGCCTTCCTTAGGATTTACGCAGACTTCGACTTGATTCGAGAGTGGTTTGTCCTTGTTCCTTTTCCAAAAGAGTTCTCTGTCTCACCCGTTGGGGGAGCAGTTGTACAATTTCGGTTAGGTTCTAGACAAAAGTATCTTGACTACTCTTTGCCCTCGTCTGGTACTGAGTGGAGGCAGTCGTGGTGGTATGTTGGGAATCGTCCACCCGCTTTGCCAGAGTTTACTGGGAAGGCTCCTGTAAGTGAATCATGTTGGAGTGAGGCTTTCCCTCAAGGTGACTCCAAGAAGTTGTCGTCTTATTTTAGGACTATCGACTACTTGAGGAAACAGGGGGTGACAGTTGCCTCAGTTGTGTATAGCTGGGTTGAGCGTAGGATTCAGCCCCTGAGCCTGAGAGAGTCACTTGGTTATGAGTACAGTAGTCATGATGACCCTTCTCGTATGAGCGCGGAGGACCTCTCTGAGGAAGAGATCTTGGAGAGAGTCCGGTTGATGCTTCCTGGAGTTGTAGAGAAGCCATATGTGCCACAACTCTATGATCGAGAACATCCTCCTCCCCAGGTACCTGAAATTGCTTGTTTGTCTTGCTTCGACTGGTTTTGTCTTCGAGTGGTTTTTTGACATGTTGTCTTTGTAGGTTTCCGCTGCGTCTCTTGAAGTGAAGAAAGAGCAAGTCGACAGCGTATTGGGAGATGATGGGTCCCCTCTTGATGACTTTGGCATAAGGTGGAAGCCTCGGGTCTGCATCCGTAAGGTTAAGATCCCTCGCGAGGTGTCGCAGAGTGATTCTCCTTCCTTACCGGTGGAGCCCCCCGAGTTCTTTTGCTGCGACGCTAGAGACTGGGTAACCCTTATGCTCTTTGTGCGGATTTGTGATCATCTCTTTTCGTTTTTGTGGATCTTCTTCTTGATTTTTTTGTTTCTGTAGTATTGGTCCCGAGAATATGTCCTCATCAGCCCCCGGGCCTGTTCTTAAGAAGGCTGGTTCTTCTTCTATTTTGGAAGAAGCTGTGAAGACTGCTTCTACTATTCTTCCTGGGAAGGAGAGTGGGGACGTTGTGATTGACTCGTTGGCCGTGAGGTCCTCGTTGTCTGGGAAGCCAGGTGCCAGTGTGAAGAAGCCACGAAGACTGGTATTTGGCACTCCTTGTCTTCGTATGTCTGGTTCGGACAGGTTTAGCCTTTGAAACTCTTTCCTTAGACTGGTCTTCTATTAAGGAGTTTTCCTTACTGCCTTTCTTTTGTAGTGTTTCTATCCGTCTTTCTGATTTGAGGAAGCCCTCGACTAGTTTGCCTTTGAGTTCTTCTCTTTTGAGGAAAGAAGATGCTGACTCCGTAACGAGTGCTTTGCATACTCCGGTTGTTGAGGCTTCTGAAAAGTTGACTTCTGTTGTCGTGCCTCCTGCTGCTGACGTGATTGCTGGGCTAGTACTTCCGTCTTCTAATGGAGCCGTTGCTGCCGCTTCCGCTGCTGCTAGCTCTGGGCAAGGAGAGAATCTTGCTTTGTTGCCTAACGATCCTCAGGTTTTGAAAGGTAGGGTGCTTTCCCTTGAGTCCAAGGTGGCAGAGCTTGAAAAACTTAACGTTGATCTTGCGGCTCGATATAAGATGTCCAAGGATGCTCGCTGGAAGAGTATCCATGATCATAATGAGGCCACTGACAGGATTATTGACACCATTGACAATTACGCTAATATCGAAGCTGTCAAGGCAAAACAAGCCAGTGAGATCTGTTCTTGGAAGAGCAAAATGCAAAGTGAGTACTTGACTCTTGGTCTTTGTCTTTTGCTTTTTGATGTTTGTTTATTGACGTGATCTCTCTCCTCTCTCTTTTAGAATTGGAAAACGGCTATGCCACGCTTCAGGTCGACCGTAACAAGTGGAAGGATCCTATGCTAAATGTTGTTGATGAAAGCAAGAAGTTAAAACGATCCTTGAAGAATCTTCAAGGTTCATACAATACTCTAAAGCTTGATCAAGAGGCTCTCATCGGTCATTATGAAGATCTGGATGCGGCTGCCAAGGCAGTTGCAGATTCCATTGCTCCAAATCCTGCTGGTTTCTGGCCTCGACTCCTTGTTGACCGTCTAGCAGAGCTTCCTAGTTGCTTTGACTCGTATTTGCGTCGAACGTGTACTTTTGTAACAAACAATTTTCTTGCCGCGGTTCAGTCATTAGTTCTGGAGCTTAGTTTAGCTGGTGTTTCGAGTGGCAAAGCCAATGATTGACTGACGCCAAGTTTGAAGAGTACTTGGAGTCCACTAGGCCAATAGCTGAACAAGTCGTAGAGAAGTTAGATCTCTCATAGGGTAGTTTTTGGTTCTCTTCAACGAAGAGAAAGTACTCTTTCTGAGATGATCTTTTTGTAAGGAGTGGAACTGATCTTTATGCATTTGTTTTTCCTACTCTTGTTAATGAGATGCCGGTTTGTCTTGTCGACTAGGCTCTGTTTATTGTACTCATGAGAAGTACTTAGATCGTGTCCAATTTGTTTCTGAGACCAGGGCAGTTTGTCTGACATGCTCTTTCCCTATTTGGTTCAGACAGTGGTTTGCTGCTGTAAGGCTAGCGCACCTCTTCAGTTATCTCTCACTTTGAGTTAATTTCCATTGGAGAATAATCTCTCGGAGATCCTGGAATGATTGCACTCCTCTTGGAAGTACTCGGAATGGATTCGATTTTTTCTGAAACCAGTTTAGCCGAGTGGTTCACCTGAGGTGCTATTCCACTCTGTAAGCTTTATCTGGCTCAGTTTTCTGAGTTGCTGCTGTAAGGCCAAGCGTACCTCTTCAGTTACCTCTCGCTTTGAGTTATTTCTCTTGGAAATAAGCACTCGGAGGTCCTAGATAAAAATCACTCTTTTGAACTTGTTTTTGTGGGTGTCCTTTGTTCCCAGATAAAACTTTTAGGGGATGGTAGACAATCCTTGAGTTCATTGAGTTTGATTGGGCATCTTCTTCTGGTCCTTGGTTGATCGTGCCAGTACTCGAAGAGCTCTAAAGGAAAACTGTCGAGACGTGTCCTTCTGAAAAAGTTTTGTCTCTTCAGTCCTATCTTTGTCCTTGATTGTCATGATTTGTCGATACGATCCTGTTGAGCCCGTGACTTAGGTACGGGATTCTCACCTCGCTGTCATCTTGCTATTTATATATGATCGAATCTTTTGTCGTGTCTGCTTCTGAAAACTTCACGTGTCAACAGTAGACCCTTGTTTGATTGCGCCGCCTTCTGGCTATAAATAGGTCCTGATTGTCTTCCGTGATTTGAGGGCGTAGAAATCTTGACAAAATTTGGTGGCAAATAGATGTTGATTTGCCGAGATTTGCTTTCTTTCTGGCTATAAATTGGCCTTTGCTGATGGTTAGCCTCCATGCTTCCGGAATCATGGTTGCCTTGGCTTTCTTCTCAGCTTCCTCTCTTCTTCGTCCTCCCGAACAAGGTCATCCTCATGCTTGAAGTTTTTGATGCCAGAAGAGTAGTTGCAAAGGAGTGGTGGGAGGTGGTCACCAGGGGCCAGACACGGTGTCCTCGTGCCGGGCTGGGTGTAGACAGTACGGTGCTGGCATCTACTTCCTTCTAAAAGGTCTTGTTGATCTTGGGACGGAAATATGTGGTGACGCTGGTTACTGTCTGGTCCAGTGCCTCGATGTCATGCTGCGTGTAGACGATCCGGTCTTTTGTGACCTGGTCTTCTGTGGTGCTTGCATTCCATCCACAGATTTTCCGCCCGTGCCCTTGATGCTAGAAGAGAAGTTGCAAGATTCCAGATATGGGCATTTTGCAGCCTACACTTGGGTCGAAGGCACGGTGATTACTTGTATGGCTGCTTCTGGTGGCCGGCTGTCTTTGTTCTTGTAAATGTTTGCCTCCTTGCTGTCCTTGTTCTTGTAAACGCTGTTGATTTTTGACAGCTTTTGTAACCAAGTTCTTTGAATAAAGAGTGGACGTTCCACCGTTTGTACTGTGTGAATTGTTTTCTTGCTTTATGGTTATCTAATCCTTTGGCTAGTGCCTCAAGGCTTTCGACCTTCCATAAAGAAGAAAATTGGAAACCAAAAGCCCCCAGATTTGGTTATTTTAATGTTAATTTTAAACCTTCCAAATCTGTGACGAGTGGTTTTTATAGAAAAAGTAGTCGAAGGACCAACGCAAAAAAGGAATTTTTACGCGGTAACACGATTGATGATACTTTTATAAGTCTATATAATATGATCTCTGGTTACATATGTAGTAGTATCTCTTTTTGTAAGGAAAACTACTTATCGACTGGACTAGTCTAGTCTTTTATTTGCTTTAGAACTACTTGATATTGTAGTGCCCTTTATAGATTAGGGTCTTTTTGAGCTTTTCTGCTAGAAAAAGAGTAGTTTTACTCTTTTGGCCAGATTTGCTTGATAGAAGGAGTGACCTTCTTGACGACTCATTTGTGGCAACAGCGGCATTGTCCTAGGCTTCCTTGAAGTGATAGAATGTTGTTCCGAGTAGACATCTTGAGGACGAGGTAGTTGTAACTTGGTATAGCTTGAAATTTGACTAGCGCGGGTCTTCCAAAAATTGCGTTGTATGGAGTACTGAAATCGATTACTTTGAAGCTCAAGTATTCTGTCCTCGACTTGTTGCCATCGCTGAAGGTTAATGGAAGGGTCACTGACCCCATTGGCATAGCTTCTATGCCTGGAATGATTCCGAAGAACGGGGCAGTCGCGGGTACCATCCACTTTTTAGAGTCGAAACCCATGTTACGTAGGGATGAGACTGTTAGTAGATTAAGTCCGGCCCCTCCGTCTATTAGTACTTTTGTAGCCTTGAGAGTACCAATTTCTGGTTTTACTATGAGTGGTGGTGGGTTTGCCTCTAAAAAGGTTGCCCACTGGTCCTTCTCTGAGAAGGAAATGTTGGTCTCTGTTTTTCTTGGGAAGAATCGCCTAGATATTGGTATTGCTTTCTTTCCCTGGTGTCCTTTCATTGGTCGAGAGATCACCATTACCATGGGATCATGGTGTTGATAGGTGTAAGGCTCCTCTGGTACGTCCTGAACTGGAGTAGTTTTTTTATTCTTCACAGGGATCTCCAGTGCCTTTTTCAGAGTGTAGCATTCTTTAGTGAAGTGCTTTTGATTTGAGTGCAAAGTGCATCTCTTGTTAAGCGCTTCCTTGAATGCTGCTGAATCAGAGCTTGATTTTAGCTCGTCGAGCTGTTGAATGATTGTTGTTGCGTCCTCGACTGGTTTTCCCTTGAGAGTACTTTGAATCTCTTGAGGCTGTATCTTCCAGTTATTTTGAGGATCATACTGCTCTACTGCGGCGATCTGCAGACGTGCCTCTGATTCGTCGCTTTCTTCTTCATGCGGGGCCTCATAATCATCGAGTTGTTTGATGATTGTAGTGGTCAAACCGAGATTTTTTATTTCAGTAGTTTGATGCATGAGGAAAAGTCTGAAGTCTAGTTCCATGGCATTGGCTGCTGGAGAATTGCAGAACTTGCTTGGCTGAGCGAATCTGTTGTTGCCCATTTTATTCCGTAGAGTAGCGCGTCGCTCTGCTCTCCTTTGGTTTTTGACCACTCGACTGTTCTTCCTCTCCTGCTCCTAGAGACTGTTAAGTGCTTCTGAGAACTCGAGGAATGCTTCCCTCTTATAGATATTGGCTTCTTCAAAGTCGTTGAGGCCAATCATGTATATGGCACGGTCCTGATGGTGTGCCATGTTGATGTTCTTGATTTGAGGCCTATCTTGATCGGCTTTGAAACTTAAGATGTGTGAGCCGCAACTGTTGTTGATTGAGTGGTTTGTCTGCCTCCAATCTACGGTTCTTCCTTCTTGTGTTGAAGTTATAAATAGGCACTACCTAGTTGCACCATCAGGGCCTTCATCATCCGAGTCCGAGTCGTAGCCGAGTACTTGAGCTGCTTCTTTGCAAGAAGTAGCATGCTTTAGACCGATCCGAATTAGGATATCTACATACTGCTCAATTATTGACTCAAATTAGGAGCATATGAGTCTTTGGTAAGTAGATGCTAAGTTGTGTAATCCGGAAGTGGGTTGGGTTGGGTGGGTGCTCGAACCACTCGTCGAAATCGAGTCGGATTCGGGGTGAACTTGCTGAGAGGAGTTCGAGAGTATCCTTGATTCGAGCAGTTGCCCTTCGTTGATGTCAGACAGCTAGATTTCGTCAAAATTTTTGACGAGTTCCTCCATGCTTGGCGATGCCTTTGACTGGAGTGAGTTGTTGTTGTTAATTTTCCCCTTGAGCTTGGTTTCGAGAGCAGCGCCCTCCCGGACCATCTTGTCTTATGTGAAGTCATCGAATTCTCCACGGGATTCTTGATGATCACCCCTACCTGGCGCGCCTGATGTCGGTGTTTTACCGGCAGTCCTACCAAGGGGTATCCCTAGGTAGTAGAGTTTCGGTGGAGTGACGGTAGAATCAGGAACTTGACGATTACGTGACACGAGATTTATACATGTTCGGGCCGCCAATTAGGCATAATACCCTACGTCCTGTTGCTGATCTTGTATTACATAGGGTGAATATGAGTACAAGCTTGTCTTCTCGATCGATGATCAGAGAGACTAGTCGAGATTCTCTATATTCTATGGGTTTGATTGTATGAGATGCTCTAGCTTGTAGTTTAGAACTTGTTCTTCAATCTGTCTAGAACTTTTTTTAGAGGGGTCCCTGCCCAACCTTATATACTGGCGGGCAGGGTTACAAGGGTGGATTCCTAGCCTAATTCGAGTAGTAACCCGAGCAAGCCTCGCTATGCGGGTGCTTTCCTATTGTCGACTAGTTTCCATACTTCGTAGAGTCCTGTGTTGCCTTGCGCCACGGTCTCTTCTCGTTGCCATATCCTCCCTTGGAGTATCTTCTTTGTCCGTGTGGGCCCTAGGCCTCCATGTCCGACAGCCTTTACTTGTCCTTTTAGTTTTGTCCTTTTAGTTTTAACGATCGATGTTTACACAGCCCGATCTACAATAATATTGCCTCTGTTCCAGAACAAGGATCCTAATTGTGTATAAGAAATCAGCTGCATATTTATTCCTGCAACTACCACGTTTCTAAGAACATTTCCTGCAGCTACTCAAGATTTGACTTGAGACCTAGGTTTTTTACATCACTAACCAGTTATACTGTTACCGTACCTATATGACATCAACACAGTCCTACGACTCACATAGGACTGTTGTGAGCCTAGTGTAAATCAACTCGACCTGCGGGGGTAAGACAACCTCCGGGCATCTTTGCTAACAGAAGACCTTCTCACGCAGGCCGAGAAAACCTCCGAACCTCTACCCCATCCTTACACAGGGGTCCGTATCCCTTTGTGAGACAACCATTGGGCTAGCGACTGCTGCAACTACCCCCATATAGGAGTGGCCCAAACCAACCATAGTTACGACCTCGGCCGGATATATGGCCTGTGTCTTGGCGTGGTGACAAACGAGGGGATTTTTTTAACCTCAGCCTGAAATTCACTCCCACAGGGAGTCGAACCCAGGACCTGAGGAGTGCTACTCAGACCATCTAACCAATCCAGCTAGAGGCCTTTTGCTAGTGTAAATCAAACAGCTATGTGGAGGTTTCTGCACTGGACCGGACAATAGGGTTTGAATGTGTAGGAATTTCCTTTTTTTTTCCTCCAAGTGAGGGCACTTGGAGAAAAGAAAAGGCATCTAAGTAGCTTGGAATTATGATCTATCCTTGTACCATTTAAACCAAGAAAAAAAAATTAATCAACCTAGTTTTTTAGCATAGAAATAGATCCATTGGCATGCCTACAAGTCATGACTAGTGTGTTACACTTTTCTTAGTAGTAGGTGCAAACGGTACTCTTAACTTCTCAGAAGACAATAACCTAAAGTTTTCACAAGATATCGTTACAAATATTTCAGAAGACAATAAACTAAACTTTTGGAACTAAGTAGTAAAAGCGCTATGCACTTACAATTTACAAAGGGAATTTACGTTTATAATTGTCAACACATTTTTTCTAGTGTAAACAATTCTTGGTTTTCCTTATCTCATGCACTATTTTCAGACAGAAGCTTGTCTCTCCTTTCCTATCCGTCCCTCCTTTCCTGCCACTCCCTTTCTTTTTGATGTTTGTGTCGCTCTTTGGCCCTACACTCCCTTCCTGTCCCCATCACAAGAAAACTAGAAAGGTATTCAAGATGGAAAAGTTATTATGTCACAAATTCTTCATCGATAGTGACCGTTGTGTTATTTGTCATTCTCATTCGGTCTTCAGAATTCGTCTACCTTAATTATCTCTATACAAGCTTGGTGTTGACCAACAATGCACCAAGTAATTAAATGAGTGAAATGGGGTTTCCCATATGTTTACTCTAAAATATAAAATTAATCAACTCAGTAAGATTGGATGCACTACACATCCAGCAGCCATGCATACTTTATGATTTTTCTAGAGCAATGTTACAAAGAGATCGATTATATATTGCTTCAAAATGCAATTGTCATATGTGGTGTATCTTACTGATAGTGAACCCTGTTGTACATGGTCCACTTGAATTGTTTTGGAATGAACGATGAAGCCAAAACTATTAGAGTTATATATTTAACGATAATATTATTGTCATTTTATTGAAGAAAGGAAAGTAAAACTACCACATGCTGCTATGTGCCATAATATACCGGTGCACCCCACTAAAAGTCATTAACTCTATTTATCTCAACATGCAAGTTATCCATGTCATATAGGAACCCACTATCAGACTCCACGTCACCATCCACTAGGACCTTCTATTTATGTCTTCCATCAATTTTCTGTGACTAATAGAATCCATACATACAACTTATTAGTTTTTTCAAGTACTGAGCAACAGAATTTCCACCGTAGAAATACACGGAGGCCGTTCTCTCTCAACAAAATGAGCATGTTTTCATGTGTTGCCATGTAATCATCTTAGTATTTCTACTACTTTTTAATTTCAACTTAAATTTTTGTTTAAAAAATTCCTGTAGCAACGTGAGGTGTCACCTAGTACCTTTTATGGGGATTAATAATTGGAGTGAGCACTTAAAATTAGTTAGCGTGAAGGGACAGGAGTTGTTACAGGTACAAACTACGGACAAAGTCAGGTCACGGTTATTCTAAAAAAAGTCAGGTCACGGTTGTGTAACCAGTAAAGTTACAACTTATTAATACAAGGTATTTTTTATGATCGTGACGCAAACAGAAAAGAAAAAGATTGCATATGACTACGATTTATCGAATATTCTTAAGGACCCGTTTGTTTTGTGGGAATTTGAAAGAATTAGAATCTAATAATAAATTATACTATATAGCTTGAAATTTGACATTTCACAACTTTTCTAAGCTCACAAATAAACCTATCCCAAATCCATAGGGTGTGAGATGGAAATGAATTCCATAGGGTGGAAGATAAAAAGATAGGCTTATTCATTGGGTGAGAGATAAAAAGATAGGATTGCTCTATTATATTCATATGGTGGGAGATAAAAAGATAGACTTATTCATAGGGTGAGAGATATATAATCGTACGAATTCCAATTCCTCTAAATTCCCACCAAATAAACAGACCTAAGATTCTTTATTTCATTGGTTATTCATTTTTTGGCTCCATGTATAATCGTGCGCATATACCCTTTTTTCCAATTCAGAACAAGCAAAACAATTCAATATATATTTGGTCATAATTTAGTTTTTTACAGTATTGCCTATTAGTTATTACTATTGCTGATTTTATTACTTTTCAATACAGTTGTTGACCATGACACGCGGGAATTCAAATGAGTAAATTTTAATCAAGGATAATAGCCCAGTCTTGGTTTCAACTTGCAACTTATCTTCTGCAGAAACTAAAACAATCCACTAATATGGTATCCATAGAATAGCTACCAAATCGTCAAATACTTCAGCTAAATGTTGGCATCTTTATCAGTTGATGATGAAAAACCCTTTCAAAAGATTCGACCACCTCAAGACAGTTCCCTGAAGTGGCGGAGCTGGCGGATTTCTATGCCTAGGGCCACTTAGATAAGCGTTAAGCCTAAACTAACCAAAAGTCCAAACCAGTCTGCATAGCGACAATCATAATAGCGATAGTTCATACAAGTTACATTGTAATTCAAAATTTAATTGTACAGCAAATTTGATAAAGAAATATCTAATTAGTGCCGATTTGGTCTATTCATGTTGCCTATCCTATCTTCATCATCAACAAAAAGACTCGAGCCTCAGTCTACGTATGTAAAGTGGACATACTAGAAGCTTATGCTTGTGCAAAATACCGAACCAGGCATGAACGGAGCAAGCAGCCTCACCGAAACCAGGCCGCCGGTGCCGGCGCAGCCAGCCGCTGCTCGCTGGGTACTGCACCTTGTGGAGTCGCTGTCTCGCAGAGAGACGGAGCGACGAGTGAGGAGAAGCTGTGCCCCCCTCAGTGCTGTCACTAGCAACAGGCCAGAAGCTAATGGACACAAGCAATGCATCGAGTTGATAAGGAAGAAGGCAAATGGGACGGGCTCATGTTGGTTGATTTGCTGGGCTGCTCTACGGAAATGTTTGCTAGACCATGGAAAAATACAGGGGTATGAGAGGTTTTTTAGCCACGCCTAGGGCCATGGCCCTAGTGGCCCTAGTGGGATATCCACCCTTAAAAGATTTGATATCAAAATTTACATGTTCTAGCTATACAGCTTGTTGGCAGTCTGAACTCAGAATGTTCCTGTTGAAAAAGATTTGATATCAAAATTTTCAGAAAGCCATTCAGACATGGTCTTCAAAACCCTTCACAAGTTGTCAAGAAGTTTCTGTTGGTTCAAGTATTATTATTTCCAGCTGACAAGTCATAGTTGTTCTTTCCATCAGCAAAGAAATAGATTTCATGGTAGTGTAGCCATTGTCTACGATAAAGTCAAGGCATTGATAATCTTTTGAAGTATTGCAAGAGAATACAAGTGTGTCACACTACTTGGTAAGAGCATCTCCAGCAAGGCCCCTACTCGAGCACCTACTCAAAAACAAAGAGCCAAAGAAAAAAATCAACTCCAGCAGGGCCGCTACTCGGGTCCCTAGGGTAGGGAGGCACCCAAATCCCCCTCCCAGCCCCATCTCTCACAGGTGGCTATGGGCCTACCTACTTTTCCGTTCACCGTTTTTTCCTCCCGCGCGTGTGCAATCTTCCGCTCCGGCTCGAGTTCCTCTACGCCGCGAAAGGGCCACAATGGCCCGACTCCTCCACGCCGCCGCACGGGCCGCGACGCCTCGCTCCTCTTCGCCGCCGCCGGGATCTACTACCTTCCCACCCCGCCTCGCGAGCGCCACCGCCCGTCGTCCAGCCTCATGAGCGTGAGCACGATGAAGAGGAGACCCGCAGTGGCGCGAGCGCAAGGAAGAGGAGACCCGCAGTGCCGCCGCCCGTGCCCAGCAGGAAGGCCGTGTTTAGTTGCTAAAAAAGTGTTCCCTTTTTACGAAAAGTTATCCACCTAGAGAACCGTGTCAATTCACTTCTAAACCATGTCAGTTCTATGCACGCTTTCGTAAAAACAATATTTTTCTATACTTTTCACTACTTTTCTTCAATCTAAACCTGCCCGAAGTCGCGCTCCCCCGAGTTCATGAGGCATAGAAAAGTAGGGCTTAGGATTAAAGGTTGAAAGCTGGCGTTTCTTATCACCATGTTTCATGTGTTTTTGCGGCTTTACACATATATATGGTTCCTACATTTCGCTGTGAGACATTTCAAATTGCCATAGATTCTTGCCTCATTGCCTGCCTTTGAGTTAGGATGGGGCCTGTTCGCTTCGCTGCGCTCTCTGTGAGAGAAAAATCTGCTGCCGCTGCGCTGAAGAAGCGAACAGTCACCTGCATCAAGCTGAACCTGAACATTTTCCTTAACAACATTCATTAGGTATCTGATTCACTTGGAAACATGGGAAGTATACCAAAACCACGTACTGCAGACATCTGCGCCAACTGCTCACATAACACCAACACGGATATACTTGTATCTACAAACCACAGTAGATCCAACATTCTGTGGCGAGCAAGATTATATACAACGGGATATCAGGGAAGGCTGTTGGACATCACTGCAGATACTCGAAATCTTCAGTTATACCCACCTGAAGTTTTACAAGAACAAATTAGTCAAGAGATCAGGGATAGTCCTCAGATGGGGAAAATGGAAAATTGATTGCAAAAGGAAACGAGGATATTCACACAAAAGAGAGAGAGAGAGAGGAAATGAGGATACTTTACAGTTTAAGTTAATATACTTGGGATAGAGAAACAAGTAGCAATGACAAAAATAACTGCTCCTGGTTTCAGTTGTTCATTGTAATGTATGCAGCGCTAAATGTAGTCTTACCACAAACAAACTAAAACTTTCTAGTCTTTTACCAAGATTAGAAATTACTAAAAGGAAAGAAAAAAAGTGTTTTTCAACTAGGAAGTGAAAGCTAGAATGGCTCGGGAATAGTAGATTGATTATGAGGGGTGCATAGCACTTACATATATAGGCAAGAAACCCTAGGTTGGTTTATGGAAACAGCACCACCAGGGGATCCTTGCCTAATAGTCATCCATCTACCCTAATCCCATGCGGCGGCAGCACAAGGCCAACATGGCCTGTGCGGCAGCACATTAAGAGGCCCAGAGGGCCGGCCCAAAGACCCCAAAAGACAACTGTCTAACACCCCCCCGCAGTCTGATCGGCGACACCGTGGACGTTCAGACTGGACCTGAACTCCGTGAAAACAGAAGAAGGAAGCCCTTTGGTGAAGATGTCGGCGTACTGAGATCCCGTAGGAACATGCATGACACGGACGTCACCAATGGAAACTCGCTCACGAACGAAGTGGAGATCGATCTCTATGTGTTTGGTGCGCTGATGCTGAACGGGGTTGGAGCTCATGTAGACGGCACTGATGTTGTCACAGTAGATCAACGAGGCGTGCCAAAGTGGAGCATGGAGCTCAAGGAGCAGCTGTCGCAGGCAGGAGGCCTCGGCCACACCATTGGCCACAGCTCGGTACTCAGCCTCTGCACTGGAACGTGAGACAGTGTTCTGACGCTTCGATGACCAGGAGATAAGATTGTCCCCTAGGAAGACCGCATAACCAAAGGTGGAGCGGCGGGTGTCTGGGCAGCCAGCCCAGTCAGCATCAGTGTAAACTGTCAACTCAGCCGAAGAGGAAGACCGAAGCTGGAGACCCAAGTGAAGGGTGCCCCTGATGTAACGCGGAATGCGTTTCAGGGCGGCCAAGTGGGGTTCCCGGGGATCATGCATGTACAAGCAGACTTGCTGAACGGCATAGGCGACGTCCGGTCTGGTGAAAGTCAACCACTGTAAAGCACCGGCGAGGCTCCGGAAGTTTGTGGGGTCCTCAACAGGAGGACCATCAACTGAGAGCTTGGGGTCAGTGTTGACAGGAGTAGATCAAGGCTTGCAGTCAGCCATACCAGCACGGTCCAGAATCTCCAACATATATTGCCGCTGAGAGAGCAAAAGACTAGAACCATTGCGCTGCACGCGCATCCCCAAAAAATGGTGAAGCTCACCAAGATCCTTCATCGAGAACTCCTGCTGGAGCGCCTGAATGGTGCGATGAAGGAGTGCTGGAGAGGAGGCTGTGAGGACAATGTCATCAACATAGAGTAACAAATAGATCACATCTGATCCACGGTGAAAGATGAACAGCGACGTATCAGCTTTGGCTTCGACAAATCCGAGAGAGATCAAGTGAGCAGCGAACCGACTGTACCACGCACGAGAAGCCTGCTTCAAGCCGTAGAGCGACTTATTAAGATGACAGACAAAGTCAGGATGAGCAGGATCTTCAAAACCAGAGGGCTGAGCGCAGTAAACTGTCTCGAACAGAGTGCCGTGAAGGCGTTCTTCACATCAAGCTGATGAATAGGCCAGCTCCGTGAAAGGGCCAAAGAGAGCACCGTGCGTACCGTAGCAGGCTTAACCACCGGGCTGAAAGTCTCAGCAAAATCAATACCTGGTCGCTGGGTGAATCCCCGAAGAACCCAGCGCGCCTTGTAGCGCTCAAGGGTGCCGTCAGACTGGAACTTGTGCTTGAAGACCCACTTGCCGGAGACGACATTAGCACACGGTGGACGCGGTACTAAATCCCATGTGTGGTTCTGTAGAAGCGCAGCGTGTTCCTCCTCCATAGCCGCCCGCCAATTAGGATCGGCAAGGGCGCTACGGAAGGTCTTCGGGATCGGAGACAATGGAGCAGCGTGGTAGAGAGCCGGAAAGCGAATGCCACGCTTGGCCCATGTAGTCATGCCATGCTGATTAGCCACAGGTGGAATAGGCACAGCACCACGGGGCAAGGGAGCAACGGGCGGTGGAGCAGGAGCTGTAGTCACAGCAGGACGACGCGTGTAGTAGTGCCGGAATGGCGTCACCAAGTGTCGGGCCCGAGGCGACCAGACGTGCCGCTGGTGACATCCCTGCTGGAGACCGTGGGGCGGCCACGACCGGCTGGAAGCCGGGCGGGACGACTGGAGGAGGCAGATGGCCAGCAGGATGCGACTGACGTCCAGCCGAGAGCGGCTGCGGGCGGCCGGCCGGAGTGGCCGCTGCCGGCTGCGGGCCGGCTGAAGACTGCAGACGGCCGACCGAGGTGGCCGCAGCCGGCTGTGAACCGGCTGAAGGCGGCTGGCGGCCGATCGGAGTGGCCGCGGCCGGCTGGAAGCTAGCTGAGGACGGCTGGCGGCCAGCCGAAGCGGCTGCGGTCGGCTGGAGCCCCGTGGAGACGACCGGAGCGGGCTGACGACTGGTGGAGAGCGGCTGGAATCCCGGCGGGACGGCTGGAGCCGTCCGGAGAGAGGCCGCGCGTGGCAGCGAGTTGGCCATAGTAGAAGTCGAGCCGGCTGTACGAGGCGCGGTGGCAGCTGCCGCATGTGGCAGTGCGGGAAGGGGCGCGCTGCTCCAGGAAAACCTGCAGAGGACAAAACATGAGTCGGTCCAATGGGAGCCAGCACATGGTCAGTGAGATCGTCCAAAAAATCAAGGTTTGCGGAGCCTGTGTCGCGCTCAGCAAAGGGAAACGAGGTCTCGTCGAAGACGACATGACGGGAGATGATGACTCGATTGGAGTCAAGGTCAAGGCAGCGGTATCCCTTATGATGAGCAGAGTAGCCAAGAAAGACACAAAGAGCGGAGCGCGGAGCAAGCTTGTGTGCAGCGGTGGCCAAGAGGTTTGGGTAACACGTGCAACCGAAGACGCGAAAGTGATCATAAGACGGAGGAACGTCGTGCAGAGCAGAATGCAGGGAGGCAAACTGGAGCGTCTTGGTCGGCAAGATGTTAAGGAGATAGGTAGCGGTGGCGAGTGCTTCAACCCAGTAAGATGGTGGCATGTGTGCCTGGAACAAGAGAGAGCGAACGACATTATTAACAGTGCGTATAATGCGCTCGGCTTTACCGTTCTGGGCAGACGTGTAGGGGCAGGACATGCGAAGATGAACCCCATGAGCAAGGAGGAACGTGCGGGCACTGGAGTTGTCAAACTCACGGCCATTGTCGCACTGGACCGCCTTGATCGTGGCACCAAACTGAGTGGTCACACGAACAAAGAAGTTAGCAAGAGTCGAAAACGTGTCGGATTTCAATCGTAGCGGGAACGTCCACAAATGATGTGAGAAATCATCTAGAATGACCAAATAGTACTTATGACCAGAGACACTAGGCACTGGAGAAGTCCACAAATCACAATGTATGAGATCAAACTTATTCATCGCACGAGAAGAAGATGAATGAAAAGGCAACCGGATGTGGCGGCCTAATTGACACGCATGACATAGAGAGCTGCTACTGTCTTTATTACATGATGGGATGGCTGGGGCAAGCTTAGCAAGAGCTTCGCGACCGGGATGCCCAAGGCGGCGATGCCACAGTGTAGCGTCGGCAGTGGCGACAAGGGACGTGGCGCGTAGCTGCAGCGGGTAGAGGGGACCGAAACTATTGCACCTAGCGATCACTCTCCTGGACCAAAGATCCTTCACAGAACAACCAGCGGGATCAAACTCAATGGAACAATTGTTGTCAGAAGTAAACTGGCGAACAGATATAAGATTCTTAATAAGGTTTGGCGAAACAAGAACATTATTAAGAGTGAAGGGCCCCGGAAGGCGTGTTGTGCCAGTAGCGGTGACAGGTAGGAGCGACCCATTACCGACAATAATGGACGAAGGAGAGGGATACCGCGGGGAAGACAAAACTGAAAGAGATTGAGGATCGGAGGTCATATGGGAGGAATCACCTGAGTCGAAATACCAGTCGTTTTGAGGAGGAGGGTTCAACGTGACGGTGCTGAAGGTGGATGCCAGGGACTGCTGATCCCAGCCCGGAGCCGGAGTGGTGTAGCCTGGCGCGGTCCAGACGGGTGCTGGAGATGGCGCCTGCTGCTGCTGAAGCTGAGCCTGATGCGCTGCCTGGAGTTGGGCATGCTGGTAGGCCTGAGCCTGGAGGAACGCCTGCGCCTAGAGCTGTGTTTGCTGGGCCTGCATCGCCTGGACTTGCGCCTGTTGAGCCAGCAGGGCTTGCTGGGGCTGCGGAGGGCGCGCCGGGAGCCCCTGCTGGCCGGGCCACATGTAGATGGACCCGGCCCAGGGGTTGAGCAGAGACGGCCAGCCGCTGGCCTGCGGCTGTGTGGCGGTTGTGGGTGCCCGCGCCTGGGAACCAGAACTGCCAGAGTTGCCGCCGCCAGAGGCGGTGGTGTTGCTGCCGCCGGAGCCGCCCTTGCTGCGCTGCTTGTCGCGTCGCTGCTTGTCACGCCCCTTGCTGGAAGAGCCGGAGCCGCTGCGAGAGCCACCGCTGGACTTGGGCGGCTGCGCAGACGGCGCGGAGGGGCGCAGAGCAGACTGCGTCTGGGCGACGAGGGCTGTGGACGAAGTGGCGCCGGGAGGGATGTTGGCGTGGTTGAGCTCCTCCAGGAGCAAGTCGTTCCGGACGTCCAAGAAGGACGGGAACGGCTTGCCGCGACGAAGATGGACGCCGAAGTCGCGGTAGCGCTCGTTGAGGCCGCGAAGGACCGTTCATCACCAAGGTGCGGTCGGTGACGACCTCACCGAGAGCACGAAGCTGACCTGCCATCTTCTTGAAAGTCTTGCAATATTCAGTGATGGAGAGGTCACCTTGAGCGAAGTTCCGAAACTTGGTGTCGAGGATGAGCGCACGTGTCTCACGATTCCCGAGGAATTGGGTCTCGATCGCCAACCAGGAGGCGCGTGCGGTGCTGTTTGGCTCGAGGACGGCGTCGGCGAGATCGTTGGAGATAGTACCAACCATCCAAGACCGGACAACACAGTCCATGCGTGCCCAGTCAGGAACATCGGGGAGGCCGTCGTCGGAGAAGATGTGGTCCTGCAGGGAGTACTTCCCTACGGCGAGGACGAACTGCTCACGCCAGCGAGCATAGCAGGTGGAGTTGACCTCGAGTACGGTGTGGACGACGCTCCGGATGTTGACGGCGACGGCCTGGGCGTGGAGGTTCAGCAGGACTGCAGCCTCCTGCTGCAGCAGGGCGTTGACGGCGACGGTCCGATCAAGATCAGAGATCTCGGAGGGGGCGCCATCTTCACCGTCGGGTTCGGCATCCGGATCAGGAACAGCGGCGGCAGCGCGCTTGCGGGCGGCGGCTGCACGGGCGTGCGGAGCGCGCACACGCTGAGCAGCGGCGTCCCGCTCGGCGCTGGCGGCGGCGGCCTCCTGCTCGGCGGCCTCGGCGTCCTGGAGAGCGGCGTCGCGGGCCAACACAGCGGCCTTGCGCGCCTCTTCCTCCTGTGCGGCGGCGGCGCCGGAGTCGTCTGGCTGCTTGCCGTCAGCGGCACCAGGAGGGGTGCGTGACCCGGCCATCTAGGCAGGGGCAGCGGAAGATGAATCGGGGTGGATTACTCGGACTCGTGATACCATGAAAGCTAGAATGGCTCGGGAATAGTAGATTGATTATGAGGGGTGCATAGCACTTACATATATAGGCAAGGAACCCTAGGTTGGTTTATGGAAACAGCACCACCAGGGGATCCTTGCCTAATAGTCATCCATCTACCCTAATCCCATGCGGCGGCAGCACAAGGCCAACATGGCCTGTGCGGCAGCACATTAAGAGGCCCAGAGGCCGGCCCAAAGACCCCAAAAGACAACTGTCTAACAGGAAGCCATCTGTGGAACTTTTAAACTATCATGTAAGGTAAGAAGTTCACTACATGACAGAAGGGTATGCAACTTAATCAATTCATGTGAACCAGGCTGAAAAAAAAGGGGGATGTGGTTAAGTAATATGCTCAGCTTAATTTACAACATGTTGATTCATCCATGCATCAGTGGATGCTTATGGATGATCAGTTTCAACGACATGCATCACATCTAAAGGTCATCATACAGACTACTATTTCACCTTTTCCATATTATCCACCCTTTTTTACACATGGAAGCATGTAAAAATAATTTCGCAAGAATGACATGGCAGAGGATGACTTGGAAGCATGTAAAATGCAGACTACTATTTCACATGAAAGACTACTATTGTGTCATCAAGAATCTTGTCTAGTCTAGTGTCTACAGATGACATGGCAGAGGAATCCGCTAATTAATAAGTAAGATCTAAGTATCTGTGAATACTAAGATGCAGAAACACTAGTCACTAGTCTGTTTGCAATGGTTGTGAATAAATCAGAGGAATCCACTAGTTAATAAGCAAGCTCTAAGTATCTGAATACTAAGATGCAGAAACACTAGTCACTAGTCTGTCCGCAATGGTTGTGAATAAATCACATTGCAGAATGTAAAATGAATCAATTGGCCATCAGGGAAGATACTGTAAAGTGTAAACACAAAAGGGCCAGAACAGAATAAGAGAACACAGCTTACCTCCCTATACATATGTTCAAGTTGCTCTTTTGCTTGTGGGAATGTGGTTGAACACCATTGTTGCAGAGTGAAGATATTATCTGAAATCCCATGAGATTATTCTTAGAATGATAGCATGTGTACAAATTATTGCATTTTGAGGGGAGTTCACTAGCAGAAATACCAGTACCTGTCCACCTGTTAGCTGCTGCATGAGCAACATCAATAGCATCCTCTGCATTTATCAGCATACAGTAGCAGTTAAAATGGGAAGAAGATTTGCATAATAAGACAATTTCAGGTCTGGTTGAGATATTGCTAGAAATTAGATGGAAAGGAGAAAAATCAGATGGATGTATCAATAACAGTAGCACATCTATCCAAAAAGATGGGTTCTGGATCACATACTCATTGCTTCTAGTGCAGCTGGATCACTATCAGCATATGCAGCCAGTTCCTCCTGAAATTATCATGGGGTCGTTGAGTGGTATAGAGCAGTAAGAAAACAAAAACAAAAAATGATAAGTAATACAGAGGCACCTTGAGCTTCTTATGGTGTAGCTCTACAGCTTTCAGCTCCTCCAAAGCAGCTTCCCTCTCTTCCTGTGGAAATGCATATGAGTTGGGGCAATATGCTTGCTGTAGTGCAGTCGTATCAAAATATGAATAATAACTTACAGTGTCTTCCCTGCCTCTTTTTAGGCTGTCTCTCTGTTCAACAAGCTCTATGTAATGCTTTTTAGAGTTTGAAAGATCAGATTCCAGCTTATTGGAAGTATTCCTCAACTACAAACAAATCCAAAGAAGATTTATTAGCTAAAACTTCACCAGCTATGGATCAAGGGAGGAGTAAAAGTCCATTACAAGATGCAATGAGAGAAATAAGTATGACTCATCCTGATTCATTCAATTCGATCTTTAACTTAGAAAAAGTACAGTCTTCCTCTTAAATGGAGTAGGCAAAGATAATTGTAGCTTTCTCTCTCTAAAGCTTCCATAAGTATAACTAGCTTGCGCCACATTTATAACAGCATCATACTATGATAGTGTTTGGTTCAGATTATGTAGTTAGATGACAGCGGAACAGGACAAGGTAAGAGTGAAGCCTGACTTTTTTTTTTCATGCTCTCTAATGGAACTGCAACACAACAATGGGGAAAGTTACAGATTTCAGTATGAAGCTTCAAAGTCCGTACCAAAAGTCACAAAAATTAGACTATTAGAGCCAGAAGAAACTAGCAGTGTCACAGTATCCGATTAGAAGGGACTTCACATAAACGCTTAACACTGTAATCGGCTTATATTACAGGGAACCCAACAAAACACTATCTACATGTTAAGAGAATATTTCAGATATTCTCATCGTGCACAGAGTAAATGTAGGAATGGTTTCAAGAAAATTTAAGGTCTTCTAACTTCTAGCTTAGTTTTGACGCAAATTACTCATTGTAACCAGAAAATTATATGGCCAAGCCATCAAATCTTATTTTCAGTTATTAGTAATAATCAAAATGAACAACTTATCTGTCACTGTAGTATGCAGGGCAAGAACATGCAAGAGGAAAGCTTTCATATCAATACCTGGTTCCCAGCACAACTTGGAAGGCTCCAAAAGTACACCTGCAAGGAAACTATTTTAGTTTGGGAACTACATTAAAAGGTATAGGGATAACAAGAAAAAATTATTTGCAACAAAGAAAACATGCAAAGCTGCAGTTGCATGCTATTGAGGAATACAAGAATCCTTTCCTGAATCACCAATAAAAATTAATTCGATGCTACAATTACAGATAGTGAAACTTACAGAAGTCCCAATTTTGTCCTTCAATACTAGATCATCATCCACCAGGCTTTGCACCACATCCTTCACAGACTGGCTGATTACCCCCTTTTTAGGACCCATTTTCTCTAGTTCCTTAAGCTGCAAATCACAGATGGGAAGACTTATGGCATAGGAAACATATTCTACATGAAGAAAGCTTGAAGAAAGGAAGTTACAGTAGCAAAATCCTTAACGGGAAAATACTACATATGCATCATGAATATCAAAGTTTAAGCAATTAAAGCGGCGTGAGAATCTGAACCTCTGGAAAATCAATTGCACAAATATAAATGGTTTTGATCCAAAAGAGACGATCCTTTTGTTATAGAATGAAACGTATCAATGATGGCTCCAGTAAATGCAGAAGGAAGTATGGTTGGGTCAACTTAACAAGTTAAAATCAATAGAGTAACAAATTGACAGGTTGGTGGTGAATTGCTGTCATTAGATTTTATGCTTGGCAAGTCAACTGGTTCTCTTTATTCCAATCATCCAAAATATTTAGTGCAGTAAATAAGCAAAAGAAAGGGATCTTGGCACATTTATACAAGTACACACATCTCCATGTTGGGTACACAGAAAGAACAGAACTGTAGGAGATGAACTAATCCTTGCAAACAGTTAATACAATAACAGTGATGTCAACATAAAAAAGTTGTCATTGGAAGAATTTACCAGATAGAAGTCTTGACTCTCATAAAATATTTGAAGCATTTGCTCCCGCTTCTCCTCCAACGAAAGTCCCCTCTTCTTCGACTAAGCAACGATAAGCACAATTAGGATCAGTTATGTATACATGGGTGCTTGTTGAAATAAGAAATGCTGCAAACAGTGGCATTATCTGTAGACATGTGCGGCAATGGAGGCAGTACACATCAGTCATACAGGTAAAAAACTGTACAAGGAGTTTGCTACCTGAATTTGTATGGAACTTTCAAGTTTCATCCATCAGACGCTTTACAGTGGATACAGAACAGAAGACGAGCACAAATAAATTGAGACCCCAGTGCAGTGCCCTGTTATTCCCCTCCTAACAAATGGTCTCACGGCACGCACTTGCAACTATCCACGCCATTTTTTTAGCATCATATCCATGCCATTATGTTCATCAAGCCATACGGACTCCCCTAGTTGGCTACCAGACATTTTGCACACGAGCTGGTGGTCGTTCTGTAACAAGAGAGACCCCAAATCCGGCAAATATCTCTAACCCGGTGCCAGTTTCTGAATAGCACTTCTTTTTTTTTTGGAGGAATTCTGAATAGCACATGGTACAATACGAATTCAGTGGAAATCCATGGGATTGGGAAACAAAATGTGGGCAATAATACAAACCCTAAACCCCCAAATGCACCATTCCCTCCACGTATCACCTCAAGACGACCGATTTAATCAAGGAAAACGAACCCGACAACCAACCAGGGGCTGCGGAGAACCGGGGGCCGGGGGGTGAGGGAGTGCGGGGGCGCTTACCATCCTGACCGCGGACGCAGGAGCAGCAGCCCGGTAGGGAGCTGTGTTGACTGTTGAGCACGGACGGAGGAGCAGCAACTCGGTAGGGAAGAGAGGGTCCGCGTGCGCCCTACGGAGACGTAAATGGTCACATGTTTAGAGTCTACGTTTCCAAGATGGTCATTTCTAATTCCGGTACGTAAAATCGCACCAACCAGCCATATTTCCCCGGTAACAGCAGATGAGGCATCGGATGTTTTTTTTTCAAGTTTGCCAGGAGCGGGCTGACATGTAAGATGTAAGAAGAAGGTGAGCCACCCGCGTCGATCGACGCTAGAACGCGGGTGGGCAGCCCTGCTCAGCTGACCAACCGAGCCCCCGCTCGGTTCTCAGCATCGGATGATTTAGACCTCCATTATTCTGGCACATGTTATAAAAATAACATAAATTTAAAAATTTTAATTTAAAAGTAAATAAGTATGTAAAAGAACGCACACTTTTGTTACATCGCATATTAAAATTATTCAATAACATCTCACATTAAAAATTATATATTCATACATCAAAATTTAAAAGCCTTAGACCTCCGACGAAAACAGAAGGAAATTTGTATAATCAAATCTTAAACAATCATCAAAAGCCTTGGACATCCAACGAAAAGAAAGCAATTTATATAATCAAATCTTAAACAATCAGCAACATATACAAAAGAAATATTTACGATACAGGTATCCATGAGCAACTCGGCACCGCAACGAGCTTCTTGACGATGGGGAGGCTGAGAAAGTTGCTCTTCTCATCGTCGATAGCGTGGAGCAACGACGCCACGCACTCGACAGCGTCGGACGCCGCCACAACGCGGAGCACGTTCCGCTTCTACCCTGACGAGCTTGGACACGACGAGCGTCGCGGCCACCCTTGCGCCGCGCTCGGCGCCGGCATCCACACAAAGAAATTTGAACTCTGAACAGACGATGGGAATGAAGGGAGAGATTGTGTGTTTTGAGAAGGAGAAGGAGGCGCCTTATATAGGAGGGTAGGAAGGCTAGGGAGATGAATCGCTGCCTCTTCTTTTTCCTGTCGCCTGCTGCGTTAAGAAACTATTGCGGCAGAGCTCGATCTCGTCGAGGGTTGTGCTTTGTTTGGGTGGGCGGCGTTCATTTGTGTGAGAGCAGCGCTCGGCGGCATCCGCTTAAGCTAGAGAGGAGAGAATAAATCATTGCCCGATTGATGTGGCAGAACCGCTCAAATTAATCCGGCTTAAGTGCGCTAACCTTTCATTGGTCATCACGCAATTAAAACGGAGTAAGACGACAGTCTGTCGGGTCGATGCCCGATGCAACCACGTCCTGTTACCTCGATCGAAACCAGTCGTACAAATACTCTCTCGAAGGAGAGTTCCAGAGATTAAAACAACATCCACGAAATATTCATTAGGTCCCATTGAGATACTTTATTACAAGCCAAGTCCTTGCATAAAGCAAACGGAATTCAGAGTTCAACTGCAGCGGAAAAGTAAACAATTTTATTCTAAACGGAAGTAACATCACATGGAGCCGTCATGATGTCACTCGGAAGCATCTTCGTCCCAAACAAGGGTCCAACCCGGAGGAAGGGTGGTCGGCCAGGTAAGACCTACAACCATCTCCTCGAGAGCACTACCTGAAAACAATTCAACAAGTAAGTCTGAGTATAATAATACTCAGCAAAACTTACCCGTCGGGTGATAACTACATCACCGACTTCTAGATATGCAAGACTTTTGGTTGGTGGGTTTGTTTTGCCAAAGAACGACTAAAAGTGGGTCCTTACTTTCAAGATTTTAGCATCAAGTTCCAGTGGTGTTTAACCATTCTACGTGAGCAACTAGTTCTAGACAAATATGTGAGCAAGCAATCAAGCAAGCATCAAGTTTATCATCATCGCCATGTTCCACTTGCTTACTAAATGCGGCAGCGAGGTTAAGTAGTCTCGTTAGCTGCGAGAAACAGACAGTTCGAACCAATTTTATAAACCTTGCAAGGTGAACCTAAACACACGGTAAAGCACCAACCACAGAGGTCGGCGCTAACCAGGTCGTTCCCATGTCTTCCTGGCTTGTTAATCCGAGCCCACTCCCCTTGGACACAAGCCTTAGCCGGACTTACTTCGCAGCCGAAGCTGGCCGGCCTCGGTCTTGAGCCACGTGCTCGGGGCAGGGGGATAAATCCCAGAGAAAGCAGGGCAAGGCCACGCCCCATTCCGAATAGGTACTAAACTTACCGGTCCTATGTCCCAAACAAGTGTCTAGGGCTTTCAAACACTTAACCAGCGGTACCAGCACCATTCGGCCTTAACCAATTTTAGCTTATACGGACGGGGCATCTACATGACAAAATCTCCGCCCGTCATCCTTATGATTCCAACATAAGTAAGACATGTAACTCCTATAATCTCGCGAGTGACAGGAAATCACTCGACTTTTACCGGGTCCTTATAGCATAGCAACTATCGACCTGTCGTACTAGTGTCGTAAAGCATAGGAACCTAAGATCATGCAACTAGGGTTTCAAATCAATTCTGAAACGTAAATGCACAATCATAACTTAACAAAAGATAGTTACATAATTTCAGAAATTTAGGACATGCTCTGGGGCTTGCCTTCGGGCACTTGGTTAGCCTGGGGATCCTGAGCAGCGGGGTTCGGGTCTTCCTCCACCTGGATCACGTTCACGTCTCCCGAGGCCTGCCCTTTTTCTCCTGCCGGCACGAGTTTGTAGTCTCCGTCGGCAAGGACTTGTTCTACACGACATGCACATGCATAAGATCATGTTCTTATATCGAGCCATCACAATTCATAGATAGACCCGAGGTAAAGAACACATTCAGCTAGACATCTCTGTCTAACCTTTTCTTTCTTTAATTTAGAAGTTCAATTCTCGTTAAAGAACTTGGTGGTTTTTGATGGTGATTGTGTACACTTCTATAATTATTTAATTTGATTTCAGCGTACAACAGCAAGTGGGGTGAAGTGAGGTGATTTATTTTATTTAGTTGGCTCAAGGGTGAATGGCTTTTATTTAACCTTTTTAAGCCTTAACACTTCGATAATTTATTCTGACAGTTTGGTATATGATCTTCACGTGAGAAAATTACAGTGGGTTCTTGGTTTGACTTGTGAATTACTGGCCAAAAATCAGACCAAAAACATATATAGAACTACCATGAAAAATCACACAAGCTAAGCACACTAACATGAATAATAAACCCTAGAAAATTACACTAACAGAATTAATTCCTAACAAAAATACCAGAGCTACACCTAGCTAAGACAAGCTATCATGCCAAACGTTAGCTTCAAAAGATCAAAGGATCTTCTTATAAAATTAGTTTTATAAACAGCTGTTTATTTTAGCCGAGTTTGTTGTTAATTAAGTAACAGCATGTTAGCAAGGTCAATCTAAGCTCTACTATTTACCGCAAGCACATCATAAAGTTACCAAGCCTCTGTAAAAAGTTGAGATCTATTTACTGAACAGATTATTTATTAAAATTCATAGATTGAACTATGTGCAGAAAGCTAGATCTAATTATAACTCAAATCTAGTGTGTAACTTTGTGCAATCTATTTACAGGAGCCTAAAGATTTCTTCAGCTACAACATATCTAAAAACTAGCACAAACAAAGCTTTAGATTTCAAACTATGCACAAATTCGTTTTTGAACAGATTTGAACCTAGTTTGAAATCTAAGCACAAAACACCTATACATGCTTTCTTTAAAAGGAGCAGCTCAACACATGGAGCTCAACAAAATTCAGCTTGCATTTTTTACGATTTTTCTGTGATTTTTAATCGATTTTACAAGATCTCAGATTTTAAACCCGAGACTGAAGAATCTATTCCGACGAAAACCCCTGGAACTTCTACAGATAGGTCCCTGCGCTTTTACACGATGGACCCTGGAAAGAACTCGATCCTTGCAAGGGTGTCCTCGCGGCCGGCCGGCGATCGGGCGGCGCGATTCCGGCGAGGGGACCGCGGGGCTGCGTGAGAGCATGCTAGGATCACTCACCGGCTTACCTAGGGCGGATTTTGCGAAGGAAGCGCGGGCGGAGGAGGTGCGACGGCGGCCGGCGGCGAGGCAGTGCGGCGGCGCTCTGCTTCTTCCCCAATGCCGGTAGCGGTGGTGGAGGGGAAGCTTGGCTAGGGACTGGTGAGGCTCAAGTGAGTGTGGTAGAGCTCAGTTGTGGGGGAAAAAGCGGAAGGGAAGGCGCGGAGGCGGGAGCTCGTCGGAGCGGCCTGGCGGCGTCAATGGCGGGACGGCGGGAACTTGGAGCGCAGGGCTGCAGCGCCTTTTATAGGCGCCAAGCGATGAAGCTCTTCATGGCGCATGCGCGTGCTACTGGCGGAGGAGAAGCAAGCTGCTGCTGCGGTCTGCGGGTGCCGCCGGGCGCAAGCGCTCTGTCGCGGCGGCCGCCGCCTGTGCTTTGCCGTGTCGGCAGTACGGCGAGCGTCGCGAGCGTGTTCTAGTGGAGGCTGTAGTGCTGCGCGATGGTCGTCGCGTTGTCGGCATCGGCCGGACAGCGAGGCGGCCGGCAGGGCGCAGCGAGCCAAGGCGGCGTCGATGCCGCTCGGTCGGGGACCGGTCGGCCGCGCGGGCAACGAGTGCGGGGACCGGCCAAGCGGCGGCCGTGTGGTCCCACCACATTAAGTGCCTGGTCAGCCTTGGCGTCCGTGGCAGACAGTAGTTGTCGCGTGGCAGGCGCGCACGCGCGGGCGTGAACGCGAGCGACAGTGCGCGCTCTAGAGTGCCGCGCATTTCGTCGAACAGCGAGCATTCGCATGTTTAACCTCAAATATCTCCAAATATTTGAGCTGAACTCAAAATTCTCCAAAAAGGAAAGTTGTGTCCCTAAGTGCAGGCTACAACTTTCACAAAGGGTGACCATAGAAAAAGTGTATAGATTCGAGGGACAACTAAGGAGAAGAACCGGTAAACTTTGGTGTCGGCCGGCGGTGAACTTTTGCGTCTGACTGACTTTGACTGGATTTTCGGGGCTGATGCACTCAAAAACTCTCCAAGGCCATATCGACAAAGTTGTGTCCCATAAAAAGATGAACAACTTTCATATTGGCACATTTTCGAGTTCGTAAGTGAAAATTTGAATTCAAACCATGCCAATCGAGAAAGGCCGAGGTGCAAACGGTTTTTGGGTAGGATTCTTTAAGTGGAATTCTAGGTGGGGCTTACTTACACTTAATTAGGCTAAGACAAGATGATTAATAGGTGATTATCTTAATTAAACACCTAGGTTGTCACAGCCTACCCCCTTAAACAGAATCTCGACCCGAGATTCGCGTGCAGAAAGAACTGGTGAGAAAACAGTACTTACGATCGTGTAGAAGCAGGAAACCCAGAAACTTGGTATTTAGGTAATCCTCTGTCTCCCAAGTTGCTTCTTCCTCGGTGTGATGATTCCACTGTATCTTGTACATCTTAATAATCTTGCATCTAGTTCCCCTTTCCTTGCGATCGAGAATCCTCAGAGGGTGCTCCACTAAAGCCAGGTCGGGCTCCACCCACGCTATATCTTGGTCAACAATCTCAACCTCGGGAACCTGAACACATTTCTTGAGTTGGGATACGTGAAAAACATCGTGGACAGTTGAGAGTCTGTCAGGAAGTCTTACTCGATAAGCCACGGGTCCACAAACTCCTAGGATCTCATATGGTCCGATGTAGCGTGGTGCCAATTTGCCTTTTACTCCAAACCTCTGTACTCCTTTCGTTGGCGAGACACGTAGTTAAACGTGATCTCCAACCTCGAACTGTAGGTGTTTCTTTCTCTTGTCGAAATAACTTTTCTGTCTGGATTGTGCGGCCTTAAGGTTAGCCTGAATTACCTTCACTTTTTCTTCTGCCTCTGCTACTAAGTCAGGTCCAAACATTTGTCTTTCTCCTGACTGGGACCAACTTAACGGGGTTCGACATCTTTTACCATATAGTGCCTCAAAAGGTGCCATCTTTAGACTGGCTTGGTAGCTATTGTTATAAGAAAACTCAGCGAGTGGTAAGCATTTGTCCCAATTTTTGTCGAAGTGTATCATGCAAGCTCTCAGCATATCTTCAACTATCTAATTAATTCTTTCAGTTTGGCCGTTTGTTTGCAGATGGTATGCGAAACTGCGGATTAACTTGGTTCCTAAAGATGTATGTAGCTGTTCCAAAAAACGAGCTATAAAATGTGGGCCTCTGTCTGATATGATGGTCTTGGGTACCCCGTGTAGACGGACGATGGTTTCAAGATACATATCCGCATATTGATCGGCACGGTAAGTGGTCTTGACCGGAATAAAATGACCGGTTTTGGTGAGTCGGTCAACTATAACCCATATAGAATCATGTTTCTGGGAAGTGAGTGATAACCCAACTATAAAATCCATGCTTACGTCATCCCACTTCCACGAGGGTATCGGGAGAGGTTGTAGCATTCCGGCTACCTTAAGATGGCTAGCTTTAATCCTCTGGCAAGTGTCACATTTTGAAACATAATCTCTCTTCATTCTAGTCCACCAAAATTTTGCCTTAGATCCTGGTACATCTTGCTACTGCCGGGGTGAATAGATAATTTAGAGAGGTGAGCCTCATCTAAAATTTCTTTTCAAAGCTCCGGGCTTTTGGGCACCACTAAACGGTCTCCAAAATGTACTACTTTGTTTTGGTCCATTCTGAAGCACTTGTACCTCTCGTCTCCTTCGGAGAGCTTTTGCTTGATGATCTCAATACTTTTCTCCTGAGCTTGAGCTGTGGCTATCTTGTCATATAAGGAAGGTTCTAAAGAAAGGTGGTTCACGGAGCCGGAAGGAATAATTTCCAAACTGAGCTTCCTCATCTCAGAGCATAAAGTCTGACTGTAGGTTTCAGCAGTAAGACAATTGCAGTGTGCTTTCCGACTTAGAGCATCGGCTACGACATTAGCTTTCCCAGGGTGGTATAATATTTCTAAGTCGTAATCTTTGACTAGTTCCAACCATCTCCTTTTCCTCATGTTAAGATTTGATTGGGTAAGGATATACTTGAGACTTTTGTGATCCGTGTACACTTTACACTGTGCTCCCATAAGGTGGTGTCTCCAAAGTTTTAGAGCGTGGATCACGGCTGCCAACTCAAGATCATGGGTAGGGTAATTCAACTCATGGGGACGAAGTGCCCATGAAGCATAAGCAATGACCGATTGTCTTGCATAAGAACATAACCGAGCCCAGTGCCTGAAGCATCACAGTAAATGTCATACGGCTTTGTGTTGTCAGGCTGAGCTAGAACTGGTGCGGAAGTGAGGAGTTGTCTCAGGGTGTGGAAAGCTTCCTCACATTTGTCATCCCACTCAAATTTAGCTCCCTTCTTGAGTAACTCTGTCATTGGCTTAGCTATCTTGGAGAAGTCAGGAATGAACCGACGATAATATCCAGCAAGACCAAGGAAACTACGGATCTGATGAACTGAAGCTGGGGGTTTCCAATCCATAACTTCTTGAACTTTTCCCGGGTCCAACGGATATTCCCTCCTTTGAGATGGTGTGCCCCAAAAATTTGACAGTATCAAGCCAAAATTCACATTTGGAGAATTTAGCATAGAGCTGGTGATCTCTAAGTCTCTGTAGAACAATGTGAAGGTGTTCGGCATGTTCCTCTTCATTTTTGGAGTATATGAGAATGTCGTCAATAAAGACCATGACAAACTTGTCAAGCTCGGGCATGAAGACCGAATTCATGAGATACATGAAATAAGCGGGTGCATTCGTAAGCCCAAAAGACATGACCAAATACTTGTATAGACCGTACCTAGTGGAGAAGGCGGTCTTGGGTATGTCACATGGTCGGATTTTTATTTGATGATACCCAGAGCGAAGATCAATGTTAGAGAATACTTTTGCTCCGGCTAGTTGGTCGAAGAGAATGTCAATGCGGGGTAAGGGATACCTGTTCTTTATAGTCATCGCATTGAGAGGTCGGTAATCCACACATAACCTCAAACTTTTATCCTTTTTCTTTGCAAAGAGAGCGGAACATCCCCAAGGTGATGTGCTAGGTCGGATAAAACCTTTTTCTAGCAACTCGTGTAACTGTTTCTTCAACTCAGCTAACTCGAAGGGTGACATTCTATAGGGTCGCTTTGATATGGGAGCGGAGCCAGGCTGAAGTTCGATGACGAACTCGATTTCTCTATTTGGTGGCATGCCAGGTAACTCATCCAGAAAAACATCCGGGTATTTACAAACCACTGGAATATCCTCTACTCGGGTTTCAGCCATTGAGAACACATGAGAACTGGTGTAGACTTTGTGTGGCAGGTAGAGGTCGGTATGGCCTAACAAAGGTGAGTGTATTTCAACGACCCTTTCGGAGATGTCAAGCATGACTCGGTGTTTAGTCATCCAATCCATCCCCAGGATGATATCCATCCCTTCCAAGTTCACACTTATCAGACAAGTTTTAAAATTTTTACTGCCCAACATTATTGGTACTTGCTGTGCGAGTTGATTTGTTGATATCTTACCACCTAGACTTGTGATCATGTAGGGTGTGGCGGTGCGGGAAATGTTCAAACCACATCTTTCACTAAACTTGGCACTTATAAAGCTATGTGTTGCACCGGAATAAAAAAGTATAACTGCGGGTTGGTTGTGGACAGAAAAGGTACCCGTCATCACTGGTGCTCCTTCTGGAAGTTCTGTGAGAGTGGTGAAGTTGATCCTTCCTTGACGGACTTGCACCGTCTGCCTTCTTCCCCTCCCCTGATTCTGAACTCGTCTGTGGTTCTGCTGCTTGTTCTGGGGGCATTCCTTGTAATAGTGCCCGGTTTGCCCGCATTTAAAGCAAGCGTTCCCATTGTTTGGGCGGGCGGGAGCTTGATAGTTGCTACGGGGAGCAGCGGGCTGCAGTGGAGCTAGGAAGCGGTTCTGCGCCTGCTGGGGTGGCCTGATTACCCAACGGCCTTTTTGTCCGGGCCTCTGGGGTTGGGAGTAGGGTTACTCTGCACTATCTTGAACCTCTGACTTTGGGAACTACCCTGAGCCACTGGTGCCTTCCTCTTCTTCTCTGCTTTAATAGCAGCCATGGCGTCCTCCTGGGTGATGGCCAGGTTAACTAGTTCATTGTAGGTGGCTGTTCCGGTAGGGTTCAGATGCTCTCTGAGTCTAGCACCAAGACCTTTGCGGAAACGATCCATCTTTTTCTGATCAGTATCCGCATGGGTGCCTGCATACTGGCTCAGATTGTTGAAAGCATGGGCATACTGCGACACAGTCCTAGTGCCTTGAGTCAATGCCAAGAACTCGTTTAACTTTCTCTCAATTAATCCATCTGGAATATGGTGAGCTCTGAATGCGGTTTTGAAGTCGGCCCAAGTCACCACAGTGTTCTCCAGGAGAGTAGCAAGGTGATTTTCCCACCAGATAAGGGCGGGTCCTCTAAGTAGCTGGGCAGCGTACTTAGCCTTGCTCTCTTCCGAGCACGGCAGGGCAAGCACAGAGAACTTGGATTCCACAGCGCGAATCCAGGCATCGGCATTTAGTGGTTCCGTTTCTCAAAGAAAGTTGGTGGCTATGTGCTCAGAAAGTGCTCGTAGCGAGCAACCTGGGGTTGAGCATCCGGATGTCCTCCTGGGCATTGCTGCAGTAGTTGGCGCTGCCCAGTAAGCATCTCCTGCATCAGCGCTGTTTGGGTGGCGAAGAACGCCTCCATCGGATTTAGCGGGGGTGGCGGTGGTGGCTGCTGGTTGGCCTGGGCGCCACTGCTTTGCCCAGCGGTGAAGTTGGTGTTGCGGGTCGAGTCAACCATCTGCAAAAATTATTTTACTCATCAGTCACATGATTTCAAACTCGTTTACAAGGTAGACAAGACAATATTGTGCGAACATAGCAAATGCTCTTAGCAGAATTTTTCGACCAGCAAGAATGTTATAGGAGAAAATTCATATCTCCGAGGTTATTCGCCCAAAAATTCTGAATTTTTGCCAGAAGCTGGAAAATTTTGTGAGCTACAACTTTCATTTACAACTCCAGGTCAGATTCGTGCTCTAGCTAGAACCAAAAATTCAAAGTATGCGTCTCTGCCAGTGCTGTTTTCAGAATGGCCGAGGCTCACTAAAACATGCATAACTCTCCCATTACTCGTCGAATGAAGCTGAAATTTTGCGAGCGTCTGCATTAGGAATTGGCCCACAACTTTTGTATTTACTACTCAGCCCATAAATGAAAGAATCATGCATTAATAACTCAGACCAGATTTAGCATTCAGAAGTTTCGCGATTACATCATCCATAGATGCATCTTTTAGGGTTAACCTCTACCCTAAGTTACATCACCATCATGCTGCACAAAAGCTAAACTCAACTCAAGCTAGCCTATTACATCACTGTCCAAAAGTAGCCTACGCCAAGGAGTGGGGTCACTAACTAGACACTAGTCTAAAAGTCGTCGAGGTTGTTGACGGAAGCCTCACTCTCCGCGGGGGAGCCGGGTGCTGCGGGTGGAGGTGCTAGGTCACTAAGGGTGTCAACTCCAGACATGCCCTAGATCTCCTTGGGATCCTCCTCTACCTCCATAGGCTCCTCCTCCTCCTCATCCTCCATCTCTACATCTTGCTGGAGAGGAACCTGCTGCTGAAGTATCGCTATGTGCTCATGTGCATCCTCAACGTTAAGGTGGAGATTGTAGACCTCATCCTCCAACTCTCCAATACGGTCAAGGTGGACAACCTGCTCTGTGTGAAGGGAGTCTATCTCCTCCTGCATCTCTGCAATCTGTGTTAGGTGAGTAGTACGCTCCTCATGCATATCGGCCATCTGTGCAAGATCTGCCTCTCGCTCACCCTGCATAAGGGCTAACTGTCCCTGCAAGCCTCTAACCTGAGTCTGTAGGTTGGCCCTCTCCACATCCATGTCAGCAACCTCCATGGTGAGGTCCGTGTAACCCAGTCTGAGCTGATCAAGCTCCACACGGATCGCCATCCCCGACTCAGCCATCTCTGCAAGTTCTCTCTGCTGTAAGGCCTGCAGACGGTAGAGTACCCTCACAACAAGTGCCAAACCCCTGGCGGTAGGCAACGGCTCGTAGTAGGAGACCACGGAGCTTACATTGGCCAAGTGGTCCAGCCAACCAGGGGCACCCGGCTGAGTGGTAGGTAGCAGGCCAATCAGAGTCAACATAACCTCGGTAGGGCGGTGATCACAGAAAATGTTAAGCACGCACAAAGCAGCTGACTCAACGGCGTCACTCAAACGGTAGCCCACTATTTCAGTGTCAAACACGGGCCACTCCCGGTGGTGGGGGTGCGGAGCCACTGAAACTCGAACAGAGCAACGGGGCATCCCAAGCTCGGTGTACTCGCGGCACGCGTAGAGCGGCGAGGTCGTGTAGCCGGCGGTGCTCAGAACGTCCCACAAGATAGAGGAAAAACCCTCCCAAGTGAGGCACTCCGAGTGGAGAAAACCGTCGTCACCAAGCACGAAAGGAGCGGGGGCTGCCATCTGTTGAAAACAACAAAAGAATCCGGTGAAAAACTGTGCGAAACGATAAGGACAGATCGAGACAGCGGTGGAAAAACAAGTGTGACTCTCAAACTACTAAACTAAAAACTCCCAATATTTACCAGGTTGTTCCTAAGGTTATTACCCACAAGTTTGGTATTCAGAGGTTGGGTTAGTTTTGAGTTTAGGGTGGGTGAAACACTCGATTTTTAACTCGCTGTCTGCCAGATTTTTCCGTAAACAGCCAGCTCTTGTTTTAAGCATAACTCATGTTTTACTTATGCAAAAATCTTGAAATTTTTACAGCAGCTTGGTTATGAAATTATGAACAACTTTTATTTAGGGTGATTTTGCAACCGAGATGTTTTAATGATCCGAAAAAATTCGGACCAGCAGAACTATGCGGTTTGACAGATTTGAGGTGCATTGGGATAACCCAGATTTCCATCTTTCCTTGCTCCAAAATTTATTCAGCGATTTTTATGGTTGCTTACATGATGCAAAAGAGCTAAAATGTTCTCACAAATACCAAGAAGCCTTGGTGTACGTTGTTAGTGCCGGTGACAAGGCATAAGATACGTCTCTCCTTACAATAACTAGTCGTCTCTCAGCCTATTCGAACTTAACGAAACGGAGTTAGTGTACCTGCAAGAAAACATGAACCTCCCGTGCCAGCACATCACGAAAGCGTCCCCATTCATTATCGTTCATTTATAAAAACGGTATCCATGCATTCAACACTGCATGGACAGTGCATCTAGTCTAGGACGTACGCTCTGTTTGAATAGAAGCATACAACCCTTCGCATATCTCGTGATGCGGCATCTTGCACACGTCTCGAACGCGGCGAAACCACCAGGATGACAGGCTCATTGGAATTAGAGCCATACCATCAAGACCTTGCGCACATATCAAACATGTGGGCGACTCATACACAACCGCGATGATAGGTTTTTTGGAATGGAAATCCTATCACCCCTCGTGCACGCGGGGCACGGAAACCAGCGCACGTATAAAACACGTGGGCAAGGATATGCTGGGCAGTTAGTCAGATACACCATAATTACTAAGCCACCAGAAACAACCCGAAATTCCCTCTAGGGCTCCACGGTCTATGCTAATCCTTAGCGATCCAACGAGTTTTCGCAGAGCACTAGTGGGTCAAGTTTTATTGGAAAACAAGTGTGTCGGGACTGGGAGAACCTCTGGCGTACAACTTTTTGCTCTGATACTAGCTGTGGCAGAACCGCTCAAATTAATCCGGCTTAAGTGCGCTAACCTTCCATTGGTCATCACGCAATTAAAACGGAGTAAGATGATAGTCTCTCGGGTCGATGCCCAATGCAACCACGTCCTGTTACCTGTTACCTCGATCGAAACCAGTCGTACAAATACGTTACTCTCTTGAAGGAGAGTTCTAGAGATTACAACAACATCCACGAAATAATCATTAGGTGCCATTGACGTACTTTATTACAAGCCGAGTCCTTGCATAAAGCAAACGGAATTCAGAGTTCAACTGCAGCGGAAAAGTAAACGATTTTATTCTAAACGGAAGTAACATCACGTGGAGCCGTCATGATGTCACTCGGAAGCATCTTCGTCCCAAACAAGGGTCAAACCCGGAGGAAGGGTGGTCGGCCAGGTAAGACCTGCAACCATCTCCTCGAGAGCACTACCTGAAAACAATTCAACAAGTAAGGCTGAGTATACTAATGCTCAGCAAGACTTACCCGTCGGGTGAGAACTACATCACCGACTCCTAGATATGAAAGGCTTTTGGCTGGTGGGTTTATTTTGCCAAAGAGCAACTAAAAGTGGGTCCTTACTTTCAAGATTTCAGCATCAAGTTCTAGTGGTGTTTAACCATTCTACGCGAGCAACTAGTTCTAGACAAACATGTGAGCAAGCAATCAAGCAAGCATCAAGTTTATCATCATCGTCATGTTCCACTTCCTTACTCAATGCGGCAGCGAGGTTAAATAGTCTCGTTAGCTGCGAGAAAAAGACAGTTCGAACCGATTTTATAAACCTCGCAAGGTGAACCTAAACACACGGTAAAGCACCAACCACGGAGGTCGGCGCTAACCAGGCCGTTCCCATGTCTTCCTGGCTTGTTAATCCGAGCCCACTCCCCTTGGACACAAGCCTTAGCCGGACTTACTTCGCAGCCAAAGCTGGCCGGCCTCGGTCTTGAGCCACGTGCTCGGGGCAGGGGGATAAATCCCAGAGAAAGCAGGACAAGGCCACGCCCCATTCCGAACAGGTACTAAACTTACCGGTCCCATGTCCCAAACAAGTGTCTAGGGCTTTCAAACACTTAACCAGCGGTACCAGCACCATTCGGCCTTAACCAATTTTAGCTTATACGGACGGGGCATCTACATGACAAAAATCCCCGCCCGTCATCCATATGATTCCAACATAAGTAAGACATGTAACTCCTATAATCTCGCGAGTGACAGGAAATCACTCGACTTTTACCGGGTCCTTATAGCATAGCAACTATCGACCTGTCATACTAGTGTCGTAAAGCATAGGAACCTAAGATCATGCAACTAGGGTTTCAAATCAATTCCTGAAACGTAAATGCACAACCATAACTTAACAAAATATAGTTGCATAATTTCAGAAATTTAGGACATGCTCCGGGGCTTGCCTTCGGGCACTTGGTTAGCCTGGGGATCCTCAGCAGCGGGGTTTGGGTCTTCCTCCACCTGGATCACGTTCACGTCTCCCGAGGCCTGCCCTTCTTCTCCTGCCGGCACGAGTTCGTAGTCTCCGTCGGCAAGGACTTGTTCTACACGACATGCACATGCATAAGATCATGTTCTTATATCGAGCCATCACAATTCATAGATAGACCCGAGGTGTAGTAAAGAACACATTCACCTAGACATCTCTGTCTAACCTTTTCTTTCTTTAATTTAGAAGTTCAATTCTCGTTAAAGAACTTGGTGGTTTTTTATGGTGATTGTGTACACATCTATAATTATTTAATTTGATTTCAGCATACAACAGCAAGTGGGGTGATGTGAGGTGATTTATTTTATTTAGTTGGCTCATGGGTGAATGGCTTTTATTTAACCTTTTTAAGCCTTAACACTTCGATAATTTATTCTGACACTTTGGTATATGATCTTCACGTGAGAAAAGTACAGTGGGTTCTTGGTTTGACTTGTGAACTACTGGCCAAAAATCAGACCAAAAACATGTATACAACTACCACGAAAAATCACACAAGCTAAGCACACTAACGTGAATAATAAACCCTAGAAAGTCACACTAACAGAAATAATTACTAACAAAAATTGCAGAGCTACACCTAGCTAAGATAAGCTATCATGCCAAACATTAGCTTCAAAAGATCAAAGGATCTTCTTATAAAATTAGTTTTATAAACAGCTGTTTATTTTAGCCGAGTTTGGTGTTTATTAACTAACAGCATGTTAGCAAGGTCAATCTAAGCTCTACTATTTACCACAAGCACATCATAAAGTTACCAATCCTCTGTAAAAAGTTGAGATCTATTTACTGAATAGATTATTTATTAAAATTCATAGATTGAACTATGTGTAGAAAGCTAGATCTAATTATAACTCAAAATCTATTGTGTAACTTTGTGCAATCTATTTACAGGAGCCTAAACATTTCATTAGATACAACATATCTAAAAACTAGCACAAACAAAGCTTTAGATTTTAAACTATACACAAATTCGTTATTGAACAGATTTGAACCTAGTTTGAAACCTAAGCACAAAACACATATACATGCTTTCTATAAAAGGAGCAACTCAACACAAGGAACTCAACAAAATTGAGTTTGCATTTTTACGATTTTTCTGTAATTTTTAATCGATTTTACAAAATCTCAGATTTTAAATCCGAGACTGAAGAATCTATTCCGACGAAACCCCCTGGAACTTTCTAACTTTTACAGATAGGTCCCTGCGCTTTTACACGATGGACCCTGGAAAGAACTCGATCCTTGCAAGGGTGTCCTTGCGGCCGGCCGGCAATCGGGCGGCGCGATTCCGGCGAGGTGGGACCGCGGGGCTGCGTGAGAGCATGCTAGGATCACTCACCGGCTTACGTAGGGCGGATTTTGCGAAGGAAGCGCGGGCGAAGGAGGTGCGACGGCGGCCGGCGGGGAGGCAGTGCGGCGGCGCTCTGCTTCTTCCCCAATGCTGGCGGCGGTGGTGGCGGGGAAGCTTGGCTAGGGACTGGTGAGCCTTAAGTGAGGGTGGTGGAGCTCGGTTGTGGTGAAAAAGCGGAAGGGAAGGCGCGGAGGCGGGAGCTCGTCGGAGCGGCCTGGCGGCGTCAATGGCGGGGCGGCGGGAACTTGGAGCGCGGGGTTGCAGCGCCTTTTATAGGCGCCAACCGATGAAGCTCTTCATGGCGTGTGCGTGTGCTGCTGGCGGAGGAGAAGCAAGCTGCTGCTGCGTTCTGCGGGTGTCGCCGGGCGCAAGCGCTCTATCACGGCGGCGGCCGCCTGTGCTCTGCCGTGTCGGCAGTACGGCGAGCATCGCAGGCGTGTTCTAGTGGAGGCTACGGTGCTGCGCGATGGTCATCGCGTTGTCGGCGTCGGCCGGACAGCGGGGCGGCCGGCAGGGCGCAGCGAGCCAAGGCGGCGTCGATGCCGCTCCGTCGGGGACCGGTCGGGCGCGCGGGGAACGAGTGCGGGGACCGGCCAAGCGGCGGCCGTGTGGTCCCACCACATTAAGTGCCCGGTCGGCCTCGGCGTCCGTGGCAGACAGTGGCTGTCACGTGGCGGGGGCGCGCGCGCGAGCGTGAACGCGAGCGCCGGTGTGCGCTCTAGAGTGCCGCACATTTCGTCGAACAGCTAGCATGCGCATGTTTAACCTCAAATATCTCCAAATATTTGAACTGAACTCAAAACTCTCCAAAAAGGAAAGTTGTGTCTCTAAGTGCAGGCTACAACTTTTACAAAGGGTGACCATAGAAAAAGTGTATAGATTCGAGGGAAAATTGAGGAGAAGAACCGGTGAACTTTGGTGTCGGCCGGCGGTGAACTTTTGCGTCTGACTGACTTTGACTGGATTTTCGGGGCTGATGCACTCAAAAACTCTCCAAGGCCATATTGACAAAGTTGTGTCCAATAAAAAGATGAACAACTTTCATATTGGCACATTTTTTAGTTCTTAAGTGAAAATTTGAATTCAAACCATGCCAACCGAGAAAGGTCAAAGTTCACCGAGGTGGAAAGGGTTTTTGGTAGGATTCTTTAAGTGGAATTCTAGGTGGGGCTTAATTACACCTAATTAGGCTAAGACAAAATGATTAACAGGTGATTAGTTTAATTAAACACCTAGGTTGTCACAATTGGAAGGCTAGGCAGAGAAGATGAGCGCGTTGCTACCTGGCCCCCATGTGCGTGCCTGCTCTGCATCAGTTTGCCCAAAGGAAGAAGGGAGCATGTTTAGATTTTGCTTCTCATTTTGTCTCATTGCAATTGTTTGTGTGGTTGACGCACAGTACCCTCTCTCATTTGTTCAATCATCCTTTTATCAGTGTAGACGAAAATGTTGGATGAATTTGACGACGGCGACGATTTTTTCTCAATTAATCATCAAAATTCAGCAAACAACTAATACTTAATTTAAATACAATTGCAAAGGGCTATAGAGATCCCATGGCACATTTGATCACAACAGAATGTATCTTGTATATGAAACTGTGCAATGAAATAATGCACTAAGGCCAGTCTCAATGTCAGTTTCATGGGCACAGTTTCATAGACAGCCACGTCAGCTTTTCAATGAGATGAAATTGTGACTCTCAGTGCACAGTGTCATGGCACAGTTTCATAGACAATATACAACATTTACTCTTTTCATTTGGTTGTGATCAAGTGTGCCAAGGACTCTATAGCCTTTTTGAAATGGGAACTAAAATGAGTCTGACATAGTTGAATATGATAAATAAAAAATGTTGCATAAAAATATATTGATCAATACCATGTTTTGTACTATAAATAAATAGTTAAATATATGAAAATGATTAAATATAATATATCTTAATCTCTAGATGAATTTCGACGTCGCTCGTGCTTGTTCCAAATGTGCTCCACCAAGTCCTTCTTTAGTTGCCTATGAGCCGAACGATCTCGAATATCATCATCTTTTTGTAGCACCCTATCAAATGGAACATAGTCTTTAGGGGAGAATTCTGGCTCTTCGACGATCACTGTAGTAGGAGTCTCATTTAGATCAAGGTTCTCTTCAATATCTTCTACACGTTTTTCATCTTCAACTATCATATTATGCAATACAATGCAAGCTAATACCACTTTCTCAAGTTGACCACGATCGTATAGGCGAGCTGGTTTTTTTAAAACGCTCCATCGACGTCGCAATACTCCAAATGCACGTTCAATATCCTTTCTCTTCGCTTCTTGTTCCTGTGCATATAACTTATCTTTGTCGGAGATGGGCAAGGATATTGACTTCACAAATACAGCCCATTCTGGGTATATACCATCCGCAAGATAGTACCCCGTGTTGTATTGGTTCCCATTGACCATATATTGTACTCTAGGAGCTTGCCCCTTTAGTTCTTCGATAAATAGAGTAGATTGGTTCAGCACATTGATATCATTATTAGCGCCTGCAACTCCAAAGAATGCATGCCAGATCCAAAGATCATGTGATGCCACAGCCTCAAGAATTATGGTCGGGAATTTTTTATCACCCCGAGTAAATTGACCCTTCCATGCATTTGGACATCTTTCCCATTGCCAATGCATACAGTCAATACTACCAAACATTCCAGGAAATCCTCTTCTCTCACCAATTTTGAGAAAACGCTCTGCATCTTCCATAGTGGGACGTCTCAAATAACGCCCACCAAATACAGCTATAACACCCTCGATAAAATATTTCATCGCCTCCATTGAAGTTGTCTCAGCGATCTTTACAGACTCATCTAGATGATCCGCTGCGCTGCCCTGTGCCAACTGGCGAATTGCCGCCGTACACTTTTGTAGTGGTGTGAGCCCTTGGCGACCGACAGCATCTCTCCTTGTAGTGAAGTAATCAAACCATTGGCCTAAGGCGTCTACGACGCGTAGAAATAGTGGCCTAGACATACAAAATCTTCGGCGAAAAATATTAGGGGGATATAGAGGATTATCCGAGAAATAATCATTGACTAGAAGTTGATGATATTCCTCCCGTGGGCGGTTGATATATTTTCTCAGACGCAAATGATGATCAGATGCCTCTTCTGCAAGAGCTTCAACACTAGCCTTCAATACCACTGTAGCTTCACTGATTAATTCATCTAGGATGTCCTCATCGGCAATGAACTCATCCAAAAGGTTGGGGTCAATAGAATTGTTCAATGGATTTTGATGATCAACTGAGAACACATTGTCCTCGTCATGTTCCTCAGACATGATGGTGCACTCTGAGAAATGAGAATCACGCCAGACGGCCAAAAAATTGAGACACAGAAAGAATCACGCCATATGAGAATCATGACAGACGGCAAAAAGAAAAGAGAGGAGTACCTTCACTGCATATGTCGACAAGTAGAATAGAAAGAGATTCAGAAGCGTCTGAAAAAGATAGGTGCTACTACTAGCCATATATAGGCCACTTACTGTGAAACAAGCAATATTTGGCAGTTCAGATTCACATAATATGGAGCACTACATAGCAGTTCACATTCAGACTTAAGTGCCGATGCATACAGCAGTTTCACATTCAGACTTGAAGTGCTCATAAATAAATACTAGAGCTACAGTTTCACATGATAAATAAAAAGCCAGATGTTGCATCCAGCAACAAAAATCATCCAACAGCCTTCATCGTCTGAAACCTTTAATATTCCATCTTCTCGAGCCTTTACCTGTTAACAAATAGTTCAGCTTCAGGTTGAGAAACACATGTTATTCAGGTTGAGAAACACATGTTATTCAGGTTAAGAAAAATGAACATACTAACCTCATGCTTCTTCAGACATTTTCTTGTCCATCCTCACTACCAAATATTTTTTTCTCCATCCTCAGTAGTATCTTCTCTCGGCTAGCCTTTGCTACTTCAGACATTTGACTCGTCTCCTGAGCCAGCAATAAAGTGTAAGCTTCAAGTAACTTTGCTTCCTTCTGCTCCTTTGCAGCCTTGAGGTTCATCCTTGAGATCTCAAGTTGTGCCTCTGTCACTTTTTCACGCTCCTTCTTACGCTCTTCTGTAACTTCAACAATTTTGTTTATGTTTTCTCCAAGGATGACAATACCATCCATAACTTGTTCGGCCTTCCGCTTCCCTTTGCGTTCTGCCTTGGCTGCTTCTCTCCCAATAGGACGTGGTTCAACTCTATCATCAGTAGCATCATCTTGTATGCTCTTGCCCTTCTCTTTCTCTGACTGAGCAACATATGTGCACCATTTTGGCTCATTTTTAAGAATCTTCCACCAGTGGACTAATGTAAATGGCTTGCCATTCTTGGTCTCAAACCTCTGTTGTGCTTCATCCATCAGTTGGTCATCTGAGTACCCACTCTTATGCACTTTAGTGACTAAATTCCAATAGCCATTGAATTCATTTATGGTTTGGCTTAGGCGTGACCAATGGATCTTCAGTGAATTAGTATCCCTACTACGATCTGGATGGTTGTTCTTATTAAATTCTTTAGTGATCTGACCCCAAAATGAATCACTTTTCTTGCCATTTCCATATATAGGGTCTTTAGAAGTGTTAAGCCAAGCACTTGCCTACACAAATAAAATTTAGGAAACAATAATCAATAGTAATTTAGATATGTTATCACTAAGATAACAAGATTTATGTAGTGTCAATACCAGTCTCACTTCCTCATCATGTGACCAATATCTTTTCTTCACTGTCCTACTTGGCTCAGCATCATCATCGCCATCAATGTTAATGGTGACCCTTTCTTTGGCATATGGTGCAGGTGCTGGAGATGATGGTTTCAAGTTCTTTGTAACCCCAACGAAATGAGAATTCTCTCCACATGGTTGTGGAGATGGAAAATATGATTGCTGTAAGATATTTAAATAACCACCCCTACAATGTACACATACAGAGTTCAGAATTAGCATGAGAAAAAGTGGTTGCCATACTATGAAAGACATACATGTATACAGAGAACTAAAATCATGCTACATCCAGAATTCAGGGAACTAAAATCATGCTACATTCATAATTCAGAGAACAAAAATCATGCTACATTCAGAATATAGAGAACTAAAATCAGAAATTTAAGTGCTACTGTAGGCGAGAACTAAAAATAGAAATAAGAAATTACCGAACAAATGCATCAGAAATAGAGTCCTACTGTTATACACAACCAATATATTTGAGACATGGTTCATAACTATCTCAGCTAACATTCAGAATACGTACTATAATAAAAATTCAGAGAACAACGAACCACATCACAGACATGAAACAAAGACCTTTACAAAACAAAGACATTCACAGCGATTTGTAGCGTTTACCATGGATTTGGCATTTGATTTCCAGTTGGGGAAGCATTGTAGCCACTGCTACCTCCACATCCAGGCTGCCATGACCCAGTTGTTGGTGCAGGTGGCGATTCCATATGGGCCATGGTGTGTTGCGTTGGTGCTGCCGGCGGAGTTGGAGAGGATGCACCACCGCGGCGGCGCTTTGTCGTGCCACCGCCGGGCTGAGATCCAGACTTGCCCTGGCGGGGCATCTTCTCTTTCGAGGGGCTGATTCGCCCAGACTGAGGGCCGATTCACCGTGTGCCTTGCCTCCGGCTTCAATCTGCTAGGATTGCTCGCGATTTGGGGAGTTAGGGGATAAAAGGGAGGGCGATTTGGAGGGAGGAGGGCGTTTTGGCGGGCGATTTGCGCGCGCTCAAGGTCTGGAGATCGATTTGGCGCGTGAGCGAGAGCAGAGGGAGGGCGATTTGGAGTCGAGCTGCAGCGGATCCCGGATGAAACGGGGAGAGGGCCTCAGTGCAGGTTTCATCGAGTTTCTTGGCGTTGGAAACTGAGTTGAGGTCGTTTCGTGGCCACGAAACGATTATTTCCTCTCTCTTAGTTAATGAGCTGCCAGCTCAGCGAGTTTGCCTACATGGCAATGGTTTTAATGCCCGTGAAACGCTGTTGAAATAGCACTGAGACTGGCCTAAGAGTGGACAATTTCATTCACTCAAAAGCTGATGTGGCAGTCTAGGTAACAGTGCAGTGAAACTCTCCAATGAGACTGGCCTAAGCATTCTCAATATAAATTCCATATGAGTCGTAGTCTCATTAAATGTATGTCATATAGGCAAAAGCGCATGAAATTTATAAAACTAGTCACAGTGCAAGTTTCATAGCGGTTTCATGTACAATAAATATAGTGACATGTCAGCATTTGTGATGACATTGTAAGGTAATTATAAAGAGAGAGGGGGAAGGAGTTTCATCAAGATGAAACTGTGTATATACTGTTTACAAGACTATGAAACCTGATGAAATTTTTGCAGGGGTGCTAAAGAGTTTCATTTCATCCAATTCTACCCAATCCTATGCCTCACAAATAAATGTTTTGGCTAGCCTATGAAAACGTGAAATGAAACTTTGCATTGGAGACCTTGTTTTATTCATGAACTCATTAGATGACATGGCACTATTAGAAACTGCACAGTGAAACTATTCACTGGGAGAGAAAATGACTTGGGTTTCATGATAAAACCTAGTGTACACAGGTAGCAAGACTTTGAAAATTGAATGAAACCCTCATTAAGAGCAATTTCTTTCATCCCCACGCCTTCGAGCAAGTACAATAAGGTGATATGGGCATGTTAAATGAAGCGTCACATCAAATTTGTGATGAGTTGGAAGAGAGAGAAGAGAAGCGGGTTGTAAGCTTACAGCCTGCTCTTAGTCCGCTGCAACACAAATTCCAATAAATCTGGTAAGAAAATGAGAGAGATGGTTCAGGTATTAATGATGCATCCCACTTTTACAGCCAGCTACTGTATGAGTGGGCTACTAGGTTGGCTTAAAATGACATGGCACAACTATTTAGCCAATAACAAGTTAAATTATTAGCCTTGCTCTTATGCCACTCCCACGTAGTAGCAGCAAGTATGCTAGTACTTAATTTCGATACAATGTAAAATGGTTATATAATTCATATGGCATATGATGTCAACACCATGTAACAAATAAATTCTATGGCTACCCTATAAAATCATGAAATGAAATTGTGCATTGTGAGAAATTATTTCATTCATCAACCTAAACCTCTAAGAATGACATAAGAATCTTGAAAACTAGGTGATACCCTGCACGTTGCGTGTAAATTTCTTAAACAAAATTTAAGTTGAAATTTAAAAGTAGAAATACTAAGGTGATTGCATGGCAACATTTCTTTTGCAAATAACATTATACATGAAAACATATTCATTTTATTGAGATAGAATGAATGTTAAATGATTGATCCCCGTGTATTTCTATTGTGAGAATTGTGTAGCGTGGTACTCGCAAAGTCTAATAAGTTGCATGCATGCATGCTATTAGTCACAAAAAATCGATGGAAGACATAAATAAATGGTCCTAGTGGATGATAATGTGACGTCTGATGTAGTGGGTTCCTATATGATGTGGATAGCTTACATGTTGAGAGAAATAAAGTTAATAATTCTTAGCTGGGGTAAATCTATATAGGTGACATAAATAAATAAATTGTGTAACAATACTCTCCACCCAGAATGATCTTAAACGTTAATTGGCTCTTTTCCCGACCCTAGACCAGTCCCATCTCTTGCCTCTCTTCAAGAACAACATATTTAGGCATGTTTAGATCGAGAAAAATAGGTAAAAAGTATAAAAAAGTAATGTTTCTATGGAAGCGTGTATAGAGATAGAAATAAACTGACACGGTTCTCTAGGTGGATAACTTTTCACGAAAAGGAGACGCTTTTTCTAGATCTAAACAGGCCTTACTTTCTTACCGACGGTTCAATCGGTGCAACATTAAACACAGCCGTTTCCACCTTGATCTCTGCACTCAAACTCCATGCGCCTAAGAATCGAGGAAGGAGGGAGTAATCAACTTCATTCTCCACGTCGTGGATGTGCCAAGACCTCCTATATCTTGTGACTTGTGAAAGATAGTTTGTTTCCACATCATAGAGCCTAAAGGTTTACTAGTCTAGTTAGTGTAGCCAGCCAACGATGGACCACAACATATACAGAATCAAGTACTCCCTCCGTCCCAAAAAACAAGTCATCTTAGACGTTTTAGGACAGATTAACAAAAATGTAAAATGACCTTGATTGCCTCTATCTTTTAGCCAGATTTGGTGCTAACTGACTGTTGCATGCCTGCATACACATGCAAACCTGCTAAATCGGGTAAAACGACTTGTTTTATGGGACAAAATTTAAATCACAGAACGACTTGTTTTTTGGAACGGAGGGAGTATTGTTCAAATTTGTCCTCTTTTTATTTTCTCTATAATAACTAATCATGTTCATTTTGATTGTAACTTTATACATTTACGTACCTCGGCATTCCTTTAACTTGTGATTTACAATATAAAACCAAAATGGATATGCTGGATAAGCTATTAAAGACATTAAGACAGAATTTTGAAAATGTTAGGTAACACATTCCCAAGTTTGAATTTTTTTTCAACGAAATAAAAAAAGTAAACATAGACGACAGTGGGTAGGAATTCCGGGATGACCGGCCCAACCATCGAGCGTTAAACGGGTTTGGCCCGGTTTTGTGTCAGTTTACAATACAATAGACTTCGGCCCGCCCAGGACCCAGAGTCCAGTAACCCCGGGCCCGGTTTCGCGAAGCGCACGCGGAAGCCGAAGGAATCGGTATCCGCCCACCGTCATATTCTCTCGTTCCCCTTTCCCGATCGATCCCCATCCATTGCCGTAGAGCACGAAACTTTCCTCTCGAGTGTTCCAGGTAAAATTTTCCCCATCCATCCTCCCCACGATCGATCCGATCCCCGCGATTCGAGCCCTCGCGCATCGATCCGGGATACGGAGCTCTGTTTTTGGGGCATTCGGCTTGGTTATTTCGCAAGAGGGCAGGTTGGTTTGATGCGTGAAACCACCGAATCGCCTCTAGGGTTCTGACTCCCTTGCGATCTGTAGCGAGCGTTCTGTTTGGAATTTTTTGTGCAACGGTGGTTGGAGATTAATTGGAGCTTGAAAGAATTTGTAGCTGTTTGACGCGGCAAGGGCTGCAGAGGGGAGCATCTGGCAGCCATGGACAAGGGGCTCTTCGCCAACGACGGCTCCTTCATGGAGAAGTTCAAGCGGATGCAGGAGGAGCAGCAGAAGGAGAAGGCCGCCGCTGCCGCGCCCAAGCCTGCGAACCCCAAGCAGGGGTTTGCTGTGGCGGCGAACAAGAGGCCCTTCGAGCTAAAGAAGGCTGGGCCAGTCGCCACGGGCGGCAAGCTGGCCTTCAGCCTCAAGAAGGCCAAGGTCGCGATTGCGCCTGTTTTTGCGCCCGAGGATGATGAAGAGCAGGATGCGGCAGATGTGGGGAGGGAGGAGCCGGCCAAGCGCCAGAAATCTGTGAAAGCTGAAGCTCCTGCAGTGACTGCCCCGACGGGGGCTGTTGGTAATCATTTATTCATTTCTTGCTGTTATAGTATTATTCTTTTAGTGTTGAAGCGCTGTCTTACTTGGATTTATTGGCATTCTGTGGGTTGTACTTGCCATTGCATACAACTATGTGATAAGCCGTTTAATGCAGTGGTTGTGCTCTCGAACATCAGCAATATATTAACCTTTTCATTCCATGTATTTTAACCTTTGAATTTGGTTATTGTTGTAGATTATCGCATTGAATTTGATGCAAATCATTTCACTTGTTTGTGACATATCACATTTCTAAGTTTTTGAGAACAAAATACATTCTGATGAAAATAGAAACTACTTCTTCATTGCATGTTTATTTCTTGTGGAATTAATCAACCATGGGCCTGCTTGGATATCAAATATGCTTTAGAGTTTCGTGTGGTTTCTGAATATATCATAGCATGCGGAACTTAAACTGCACTGTTGCAACCGTGGTATTTTTGTAGTTTTTTTTAGAAAACCAATCATCACCTCTTTTGTTTCTAAAGTGAATCTTGCCTCACTTTCTGCTCTCAGTTGGCATTGTGTTGTGAACCATCGGCCCACCATCCATTATACAATGCTGTGCTGTTTTCGGTACATTCATTTTGTGTTATTAAAAATTTACCCATTTGCCATATATAGATAAATTGTTTGTTATGCATATATCAAAGCCAACTACAACGAAATATTATGTATCAAACTTTATTTAATTTTCCTGGGGTGGGTAGATTTTATAATATATATCTGTTCATAAAGGAAAAACACTCTCCTGCAAACCGTCAAACTTATCATGGTTTTCCTAGATACTGTAAAGGGTTCTTGTTTCCACAAAACAGTTTATTTCCCATATTTAAAAACTACAGTTTTCAGATACTTTTATTTTGAAATGCCCTAACATCCAAAAATACCCCAGCAGTATTGAATTCATGCACTTACAAACAATGAAATCGAGTCTTGATAGCATTTGATTGCAATATATGCCAATAGTGAAGTTTGTTGATTAGTACTTTTTTAATGATCAGTTACAAAGTAACCTTGAAAATTGCTTGCCATTGCACCAATGTGCTGTGAGGTGTGAATTCACCTATTGTGCTTGATGCATGCATTGTTAGGTTTACAGAAGAAACACCTTTCTCTGAGTATCTGTATTTGTATCAGTTGCTACTGGAAGCAGAAAGTTGTGAAGGTTTCGGTTTTTTTTCTTATGTATGCAGCTTATAGATTAACTGTATCAGCATTGCTGGGAAGGATGTTGATTGAAAGAGTTGGAGTGTGGCACTCTACTGCAGAAATTTGCATTGCCTTGTCACGCACTTGATATTAATCAGTTCTTTAAGTGACATGCAGCCCCACCACCACCAAATGATATGACAGTGAGGCAAGTTGCTGACAAATTAGCAAGCTTTGTTGCCAAAAACGGGAGACAGTTTGAGAATATCACACGGCAGAGGAATCCTGGAGATACACCATTTAAGTATGACTTCACTACTTATTTCTGATTAATAGTATCTATTTTGTGTGGTGTTTTGTATTGATTTACATCTTGTGTTTTCTTAGGTTTCTATTTGACAAGCACTGTCCAGACTACAAATATTATGAGTTTCGCCTTGCTGAAGAGGAAAAGACTCTTGCTCAGTCAAAAGAAGCTGAAGCATCAAGAAATGGTTTGTGGCTTAAAGTTTCTGTGTTTTTTCTATATTTTAGTTCTTATGTGCAAATCTTGATGTTCTATGCTCTTTGTTCGTGCAGCTAACGTTGCAAGCTCCAAAGCACCAGTTGGTCTGCATAGAAGCTCATTTGAACAAAAGTCTAATTATCAAACACCTGCATCAGCTTTGTATGGGGCATATGAGGGTAGTTCTTCCCAAGGAAGCTCATCTAGTTATGGTAAAATATACATACTTCATGGACTTTGTTCTCCCAGTTGCTAATAGTTTGGTTGTTTGAAACTCATCAAAGTCTGGCACTTAAATTGTTTTAGTGTCCTTTTTATTTTATTTATTGAATATTCTGTTTCATTCTTGTGCCTTTTTATTTTATAATTTATGTGATAGATGTATTGTGGGGTTTCTATTTTGAATAGCTGAACCCCTACTGTGTGTTATCTCCATGATTTCTGGTTTTGCCTTAGAAGTAAATACTATTCCAGACTTGAACTGTTTGATTATTATTATTATTATTATTATATGGGCTCAATGCTAGTTCATTTTGTTGTAGGTGGTGCGACTCCACCCTCAGATCCTGTAGCATTGATGGAGTTCTACATGAAGAAGGCTGCACAGGAAGAACGAAAGCGACCACCAAGGCAGTCAAAAGATGAAATGCCACCACCTCCTTCCCTGCAAGGTACCATTGCTGTACTGGGAGAATCTAGAGACTTTAATATTTATTCCACTGCAATCAATTCCTGTTTTGTAGGTCCTCCTAAGAAGGGACACCACATGGGTGACTTTATTCCTCCTGAAGAACTTGAAAAGTTCATGGCACGTTGTAATGATGCTGAAGCACAAAAGGCTACCAAAGAAGCTGCCGAGAAGGCTAAGATTCAAGCAGACAATATTGGGCACAGGCTTCTATCTAAGATGGGCTGGCGGGAAGGTTAGTCCTTGAATACTAAATAGCATAATTGTCAACAGTAATTCTCCTGTAAAAACCTTGTCAGTTTTTGTTTTAAAAAAAATCTTGCTTGGTCCTATTCGAGATCTTTTTGAAAACACTATAACCACCGGATGATGTTTGAATTTATGACAACAGTACAACACCCATCTGATCCTCGTTGCCTTCATTTCTGTGTATCTGTTTGCTATATCTGCTTGCTCTGTCTGTCTCCTATCTCCTGAGCCTTTTGTCATGTTCATCCAACGAACCTCCATTTTCATAAAATATGCTGTCAACACCAGAAACACCAGAAAGTTATTTTATGGGAGTTCCTTTTTCATCAGTATTGTTGTGTTCAATGCATCAATTATCAAGATTCCTTCCTCATGGGAACCTTTTTCTCGGTCGCATAGGCAGGCATTTAGCAGTGATGTGCACCACTCCACTTCTAGGTGTTAATTATAGTTTATTCTGCAGGTGAGGGTCTTGGTAGCGAGAGAAGAGGCCGTGCAGATCCCATTATGGCTGGAGATGTGAAGAAGGATCATCTTGGTGTTGGTGCTGTCCAACCTGGTGAGGTGACATCTGAAGATGATATCTATGAGCAATACAAGAAGCGAATGATGCTTGGCTACCGTTATAGACCAAACCCACTGGTATGCTGCCTGCCATTACCTGCTTTCCTGAGCTTTCAGTTATTTCTTTTCCTAATTCTTTTGCCATTTTGCAGAACAATCCAAGGAAACAATACTACTGATGAAAGGGAGTTCATCCGTTGGGAGATGTAAGGCACTTAATTTTTGCTGTATTTTTGCTCACAGAACTAACTATTGGTTAGGGGTTATCACTAACAGCATCGAAAGTTTTTATTCATCAGCAGAAAAGGCAAGAAGTTCACTTATTCAGGATATAAGCTGTAATTCCACAGATCTTAAGCGTCTGGGGGTTCTGCTGTAGTCTTTGTTTAGTATTGATGAATGTATTTTTAAATACACTTGCATTGAAATGGAGATAAGTTTCAAAACTGTGATGTTTTAGCTTTCTTTATGGATGATTTGATTATTCAACTTCGATTGTTATAAATTTGGAGATATGTGGCAAGGATAAGCCACAAAAGAATGCAAAGGTTCTATCATGTTTGGAATCGGAAGATTGCACCAATGTGATTTCATTTTAGTTTACACTAGTTGGTCAAAACATGTGTGCATGTAGAAGTTGTTACAAATTGGAACTGATTTGTAGTTTGCCTTAAGATAGTAGCAATGAGATAAACTGCTGAAGTGTGTATGTAGTTATGTACGGCTTCCAGAAGCAATAGTGAACGATACATTACTTATGGAGTGATGATCTGAACGGTATTCTAACCTACCTGCACTTCTTGGACTTTCGACGTGTTTAGATGATGTCTTCATTTGGTTTGGTGCATGAATTCGTCTATAAAGTATTGGTACGATGGTATTTTTATGTCTAGAGATACAAATTATCTTACGCCTTGAAGTATAGATACAGGTAGATACTAGGTAGTTAAATTAGGATGTTCAAAATGTTTGGAGGGTTGGCTCATGCTTGTATGGTATGGGAGGAAATTAAGTGATGAATGATCAAACGTAATCACGATAGCTCCTGCCTGAGGTTCACAATCACAAAACAGTGATTATATGCGGGAGCCCAAATAGAATAGTGACACGGAGAAAATGTAGGTCAAAATGCCACAAATATTGAAAATGGTGAATTTGAAAAAGAAACATTCTGATAAACTTTAAGATATTTTGGGAAATTATGCAACTCTAGTTGATATCTTGTGACGTATGCATGCAAAATTTCAGTTTCAAATTGATTTCATTTTAAAACACAAAAAAGGAATGAATTTAGGGAAATTTTTTATCTATACTATAAAGGACGAAATTTTTGTTTCGTCCTTCGTCAAATTTTAATAGGTGGGCCTATCACTCCTACACCGTCGGATTTTATGATGATCGAATGCTCTAAATTAATTTAAAGAGTCTAGGTTACATCTTACTCTTAAAACGTCTATACCATCGGTTTTAATGATGATCGAACGCTCTAGTTACAAGTAGTCCATATTGAGTACATCACTAATTTAGTAATTTGTTCAAAACATGTGCCGCCTGCGGCACTTCTGCTAGTTTATATATAAGGAGATATTGGCTCTAAAAAAGTTCTCTATATTACATCTTTTAAAATGTGATCAAATCTTTTTTTTTTGTATGCATGTATAAATGACCTCTCATATATAATTAGCAAAGTTTTTCAACGTCATTCTTTCGAGAGAGTCTTGAACATTTGATTTTGACATTTTATTTATGTTTAATATATTGTAAACTTACCCCAATTAATGAATTCCTTTAAGGCCCCATTCGTTTGGTGGGAATTGGAGGAATTAAAATTCATACGATTATATTATCTCCCATCCTATAAATAAGTCTATTTTTTATCTTCCACCGTATGATTATAATAGAGTGATCCTATCTTTTTATCTCTCACTCTATGATTATAATAGAGTGATCTTATCTTTTTATCTCTCACCTTATGGAATTCATTTCCATCTCACACCCTATGAATTTGGGATAGGTTTATTTGTAAACTTAGGAAAGTTGTGGAATGTGAAATTCCAAGCCACATAGTATAATTTATTACTAGGTTTCATTTTCTTTAAATTCCGACTAAACAAACTGGGCGTCAAAAGAATGTGCTGACTTTTGTACACATAACATATGCATAATTTTACTTTGTTGGTCATTAATAATGAAATATGACCTTTTTGAAACCGAAATAACGAACATTGATGAACGGACGGTCTTTCTGCAGCGCATGAATGCATTACATTACACAATCATTTACTATAGTAATTTCGTTAACGAAGAACAAATTACAGAACTACACTTTACAGAGAAAATTTCAGAAAACTACGCTACACTAAAACAATTGCAGGACAGTTTTTGGGAGTTATTTCTTGGAAGTGAACTTTGTTTCCTTTATGTATCATAGAACTACACTATACAGCCATTTTGTCAGTGCATATAGCAAAATTACAGTTTCAAAAGCATAGTTTTGTGAAATGGAATGATAACACAAGTGTGATTTCAATTTATTTATGGAAAGGGGCGTTGACGTCTGAACACGGTTGTGCTCCTACCTCCGTGCAGTGCCATTCCATTCCTCTTCACTTCGTCGTGCCCTCGGTCTGACCTCTGTTGATCCCTCAACACCTCCCCTATTTTAACATTAATCAATCAATTAATAAACCTCTTGACTGCTTCAACTCCCGATAACAATCACCTTCTTCTCCAACCTCGTGATCCTGGAAAGTACAAATCAAGAAACCCGCGTTCTTGACGCCAAGATCCTAATTGGGTCAATCGAGAGAGGAAAGGCATCGTTCTTGGATAGGCGAAAACAATTCTAGGGAGCGAAAAAAGCATCATCTGTGAGATTGTGGACCAAGGGGGAGAGGAGATGTCTCGGGGCGGGGGCCACGGCGAGCTGGGGCAGAGGATCGACTACGTCTTCAAGGTGGTGCTCATCGGCGACTCCGCGGTGGGCAAGTCGCAGTTGCTCGCGCGCTTCGCCCGCAACGAGTTCAACCTCGACTCCAAGGCCACCATCGGGGTCGAGTTCCAGACGCGAACCCTTACCATCGACAAGCGCAACGTCAAGGCGCAGATCTGGGACACCGCCGGACAGGAGAGGTTCGTAATCAATCGATCAACCGATCCATCAATCTTTTTGTTTTGTTTTTTTAGCAAAAATTACAGATAAGCATAGAGAAAAAAAAATTCCAACGTGATCTAAGAACTGATGGTGTTGCGTAGCTATGTGAGCGATTTTGTTATGCTGATGGACAAAGATAAGCGTAACAAAAGGCTTCGTTCCATCCCGTCAGTATAGAGTTGGGGAAACTTCAGATGTAGAGTAGGCAGTAGGTACAGGCCTACAGGATATTCACTCAGGTTTGGCTGGTCAATGGGGTTCTGTCCCTGGCGATGCAGATGGGTAGGTAGTTGATAAACAGAGTTAGGTGCCATGTTTTAGATTTCTTGTTTTGATGTTGGGCCACAGCCATTGGCCCTGTACTGCACAATCTCAATTCTCATTCAATGCCTCTGTTATGTCTGTTTCTTACATATACGGAGTAACTACCCAATAATCTTTGTTTTGTGAATTGGTATTGGAATGGTGAGACTGTATGCTCGTGCCTTGCAACAACTGCACAATGTTAAATTGGTAAAACTGCTGGAAATGAGGTTTATCATCAATTGAATTTCTTGCTTATGATAAATATTGTCAAGATAAACAGATCACAGTCAGTAGAATTTAACAAGCAGTGGAAGCAGGCAGTAAAATATCTGACAGAAAAGATTAGTTGTTTGCTTTCAGCAGCCAGGAATAGGGATTTGAAACCAACTAGTATAACAAGTAGAAAACACGCATATACAACTTGCATTCATGCAAAGGTACAGTTAGATTTTAGGCTAGTGCTTTGCTACCTTTCTTAGATAGGCTAGTTGTTTGCTAAAGCCTAAAAGAGACAAATTTTCAACAGTACCAAGATCATACCTGCAAGAAAATTATTTGTTCTGGGTGAGGAGTCAAATTAGCCCCATCACTGTCATGTGGAAAGTAAGGTTATTCCTCAAATTCCAGCATAAATTGCTCCAGCAGGGCACATTCCAAATGACATGCCAATGTAGCTTGCCATTAAAGCAACTAACCAAATAATGATCCCAGGCAAATATGGAACAAAACCTACCTGCAGTTTATAATGAGCCAGCGCTATCTGATATGCACTAGTTTCCCAACTGAGCTATGCCTCAGCTCAAGGAACTAATCATACCTGCAGTTGATATTACAAAGCAAATCTTTTCTCATCGGTAAAATTTAATAGGGATATAGGGAAACGAAAATGTGAACCTAATTGCATATGCAGTTGTGTGTTTGTTGCCTTTAAACTTTTAAATTGGAATAAATACATGATTAAGCACAACGTATGCACTATAAGTGGTGTCAATAAGGGGTATGTGTTCACCTAGGTGCACAGAATCCATGTCCATTGGTATATCCTCTGTTTTCAACGGAGAACTAGAACCTGAACTTCATTCTACTTCCAGTCCTTGTGAATTTTGGCATGCAATACAGGTGATAGGTGTACCAATTTATCTCAGTGCAGATGACATCAGTTTGCTCATGAACATTTTCTTAATTTTTTAGATGTAAGCGAATGGTATAGAACTAAGATTATTGCTATACAATGCAGTAGGCCCTGTTACAAACTGGAACAAGCCTGAAAGTATCACAGTTGACAGTTGCATCACAACGCTGAAATTAAATGTTGTACACTGGTATTTTAGCAAAAGTTTGTTGGATGTACTCTATCCATAGTGCATCTATTTTATTTGGTTTTTATCTTTTCATACACAAATAAGAAAAAGCGCATGATGGCCAAATGTCCCTGTTGAGTTGTGTATGTTACCATATAGTTGAAATTGTTTGTCCCTTGAATCATCTGTCTTCTCAATGTTAATGAACATTGAACAAAGCTATGTACTCATGTATATTATATATGCTAAATGAGCTAGAGACACTAGAAAGTTTTTTTTTTTTGAGCAAGAGACACTAGAAAGGTTTAGTTGTATCTGTTCTCAATATTCTATATATTATCAAATGTAAACGCAGAGTCACACTTTTCACTGCTAAAAAATGTCTACACCATGTCATTATGTAAGCATTCATACTATTAATATCTAAACCTTTGCTTAATGTGGTAACAGGTATCGAGCTGTAACAAGTGCCTACTACAGAGGTGCTGTTGGAGCTATGTTAGTATATGACATAACCAAGCGCCAGTCCTTTGATCATGTGGTTCGGTGGCTTGAGGAGTTACGTGGCCATGCAGATAAGAACATTGTTATCATGCTTATTGGTAACAAATCCGATCTGGGCACGCTTCGTGCTGTGCCAACGGAGGATGCTAAGGAGTTTGCTGAGCGTGAGAACCTCTTCTTCATGGAGACCTCTGCCCTTGAGGCCACCAATGTCGAGAACGCCTTTATGACTGTCCTGACAGAGATTTATCGGATTGTTAGCAAGAAAAACCTTGTTGCCAATGAAGAGTCTGATTCTAGTGGAAGTTCGAGTCTACTGAAAGGAACCAAGATTATTATCCCTGGTCAAGAGCCACCCGCTGCATCCAAGGCAACATGTTGTATGTCCTCCTAGGCACAATATTGTACCATGTTTCTGGTAGTTGGAGTTTCTGATTACTCATGCCATATCTGCACACTGAATGGCTGGGATTCTTGGGAGTAAAGATGAGAAGGTTTACAGGAACAGTTAACTCATATACATTGTAATTTTCTCTTTACTGCCCTTCTTTCTGTATCTAATCATGTGGTATAGTGCATTTATTAAGAATCCTTCCCTTCAGATAATACTTACAGCCTTCTGTTTTGATATATTTGTTCTTGCCCGGCACGAACATGAACTTCATACATTTTCTGCACTGTACATGGTCCACGGTGATAGCAGAAAATCTTGTACCTGCGTGGCTAGCGGATACCAAGAATCAAATCTGCTTCATGTAATATTGGCGGCGGCCACGCCCCGCTAAGATTTATTATGCAGCACCGTACAGCAGCAGAACATAGCTTTGTCTCAAGCATATCGTTGAATTCTTTTTTTTTCCGATACTTATTTGAAGGAAACCTTGTCGGAGACTGGGATTTTTTTTTTCTGCTGGAGGGTAGTAACTTGGACGCTTTTTTTTTTCCTCACATCCAATGTGCTGCAAGCCGCTCATGCAGTCATGCTCTTTTTCAGATCATTAGTGTTGGAGATATGGCAGGCTTTCTTTGAAGTTTGAACAAGTAGATCCTATTAGTCTGGCACATCCTTAAGCAAATTACACAATACGATGCAGACACTCACAACCCATGCACCCTCTTACGGGGAGTCAAACTTAGGACCTGAGGTGCTACTGAGACTCTTGTAGCCACTAGGCTACAAGCCTGATTGGGAAGGATTTTCTTAAAAAAACAAAATCTAGAACCAATGCGGTCTAGTGAATCGTCCAAGAAGAGCCCCTTGTTTTTCCCACTTTCAAGTAAATCTTCTAGATGCACAAAATCCAAAGTTGGGCTCCCTCCAAAGTTCCATATATAAGTGGATCTTTCAAGGTAGCCTCAAGTCCTCACAGAACGATGCAAGAATATCCTTTGTCCCATGCTGAAAACCTGGAAACAATGAGTTAAAAGAATGGCAAGTGTCTCTATCTCTTCTCTGATGTGAAATTAAGAATGATTATGTATATCCGTATGATATGATGAAGATACATATGACAAGACAACACTGCGCGTTCAATATTTATGCGTGACTTCAGCTCCGAGCAGGAGGATACTGAAGCTTGATTTAAATAGAAAAAAACAATAATGCTTGTCTGTAATCTTTATGTCAACTTTTAGTGAATATAACAGCTAAACAATAATGTGTGTGAGTAACTCAATAGATAGGTACACTTCTAAACAAGCTACTCAGATAACGGTTTCTTTATTTTTTAGTGCAAAACATTCACTGTTATGGTTGAATTTTAAGAATCCACAAACGACATCTTCCTTTATTTTTATGGTGTTTTTATAAACATTTCTATGGAAGATCGGCTTAATCAAGCACTTATTACAATGCAATTTCTCAAAAAAAAATGTGATGCGCTTTTGTTCTTGCTGACATGAAAAGGATATTGGTCCATCGCTTACACAGTAAAATAAGCTGAAACATAACTTATCCAGTAGAGACCTGGAATTCTCTCTTTTTCTTTAACATAGTGCCCGTAAGTTTCTTCTACAAATGAAATTGCTTCTCCTGATATATTTTTTTTGTAGGGGCTTCTCCTGATATTCTTAGGGCAAGTACAACAGTGTCTACGGCTGCTGTCTGTTCGGCACAAATAGACAGCTTGAACAGACAGCTTGTACAACTGTGCAGACAGCTGCTGTCTATTCAGGGTGTTTAATGCATCCTTTGACACACAAACCATGATGATCTAGTGCATACTTGATCTTTGTAGTCATTTTGTTCATACATGAGACAATGCACAGTACACTCAAATTTATTTTTCTTCTCCATTTATTTTTCTTTCTTTCTTTTTCTCCCCTTCTCTTTCTTTTTCTTTTCTTTTTTCCTTCTCTCTTTGTTCTCTCCGCCGACCAGCCTCTTTCTAGTTTCTTCTCGCTCTCTCTCGCTATCCCTTCATCCTCCTCTCCTCTCGCAGCACCAGCGCCGACGCCTCCCTCTCCCTCCTTCTCTCTCCCCGCCGTGGACCTCGCCTCCGCGTCGCCGCAGCCTGCTCTCCAACCTCGCCTCCGCGTCGCCGCAACCTCCGCCGAGCGCGAGCGCCCCAGGTTCTTCCGCTTCCTCCTCCACCGTATCCGGTTCCAGGTCCACCTCCACGACTCCACCCCACGGCGGACTCCAAGCATTGCGCCGGGCAGGAGCCGCGGACGAGGCGGGGGATGAAGGCAGGCCCGGCCGTCGGCGGCGCCAAGAGGCAGTGGCCGGCGCGGCTCGTTGAGCAGCAGTTCGAGGCGCTGACGCCGGAGAAGAAGGCGGATTCCTCCGGGGCCACGCCGTCGTCTAGCGCGACGCCGCCGGTGCAGGCGCGGCAGCAGGCGCTGCGAGCAGGCCTCCGCTCGCCGGCCCCCTTCCTCTTCCCCCTCTCCAGCAGGCGCGGCGAGCAGGCCAGCTCTCGCCGGGCCCCTCCCTCTTTCCCCTCTTCAGCAGGCGCGAGGAGGACTTCTTGGTGCCCAATTTCATTTTCTTGGTGCTCGATTTGGACTTCTTGATGCTCGATTTCGTCTTCTTGGTGCTCGATTTGGACATCTTGGTGCTCGATTTCATTTTCTTGGACCTCGATTTGGACATCGTGGAGCTTGATTTGATCTTCTTGAGCTATGCCGCACCCAAGCGGAGGGAGAGGATTTGGGCGCCAACCTTGGGCGGCAACGAACTCCTTCCCGCGCGCGCAACGGATCCCCGCCGCCGCCGTCTCCCCGCAGCAGCTCCTACAACCCGCGCCGAGCCGTCGCTGGAGTCTGGGAGCACGAGCCTCCCCCATAGACGAGCGAGGCGACGACGCCGTGGGGACACCGGTCGCGGAGGGTGGTTTTTGAAAAAAGGGAGTGCATGGCGACGACAGTCGCCCACCCGTTGTACATGCCCTTACCGAGCTATACTTCTAAATCGGAAGGTTCAGTGGTTCCAGCATTCCACGAATGATCTTGCATCTAGCTGCAATTCCCAAGGCAAACCCCAGTAGAACTTGGATCGTTTCCGTTCGAGTCCAACCTGTTGTTGACTTTGCATTCTATACCGGTATTGGATTTTGGTCTTTCAATCTACTATATAGTATAACTATATAGGAGATCCCCACTAAAAATTTCTCTCAACTCTCATGAAGCCACATCATCACCTCCCACTAAGACACGTCATCACCTTCCACTAAGATACATTAACTCCTTCATGACAAAATTCCCAAGCCATTCTCTCTCAATAAAATGAACATATTTTCATGTATAATGTTGTTTGCAAAAGAATGATGCGATGTAATCACTTTAGTGTTTCTACTTTCAAATTTTGTCTTCAAATTTGTTTAAAAAATTTCCGCAGCAACGCGCAAAGTATCGCCTTCACTAAATAAGTGCAACCAACTATAAGTCACCAAATGTGAGAAAAATTTCTCAATAAGACTCCAAGTAATCGAAAGGTTTATTTTCTCGATAATTTTAAAATTTGTTCCATATATTACCATAATTGTATTGTACACAAGTATCCCTTAATCAAATAATTTGATGTCGTCTCAAAAATAAAATTGTTAAATTTTTCCTTTTTTTAATATCATCTAATAATAATTGTTAAAAATTATAACAAACATCTCGCAGCAACGTGCCGGGGGGGGGAGAATAAGAAATTCTCGCCTCATACAGTGTACTACTACCACACAATGTGAAGCTGCTCCACAATCTGAAATAGTTGAACTTTTGTATGTTTAACAACTTCTGCAGTTGGCCTAATTATAAACCCTTTCCACTTGCAGAAGGTGCACACCAAACTAAGGCCACTTTGGGATATGAGTTGGGATATATGTTGCCTGCATGTTATGGATGTAGAATTGGCTGGTCCTGAAAAGATAACCATCCATCGTTGGAGACCGCAGTTTTCGACAATAGAAAAGAAATGCAATTTGTTTTGCTACATTCCTTCCTTAGAAACGTACTATTTCCATCCTAGTAGCTGTAACAGTGTTCTTTGATGATTGACCCTGATGTTCAAAAGGTGATGTTGATAACAACGTACTCCCTCCGTCTCAGGATACAAGGCACGCACGTAAATCAAAATTCAAACTTTGAAAACTTTGACCTACGATTAATCTTGTATAGCAAAAACTTTGTCTCACAACAATAATATAATTGTATTCATATTTAAAAGTACTTTCATATGACTATAATTTTGTTGCTACAAATATTATATTATAAAAAATATTAAGAGTCAAATGTTATTGTTGGAGACTGTGCCAAGTTTGACCGCGCCTTATATCCTGAGACGGAGGGAGTACTAGTTAACCTGTCCTTTGAAGACTGAATCTTGGTGCCATGGATCCTGCCAACAAATTGGACCTTTTAGTTGACACAAGTTGAGTTTCATGGTAATAAATTGCTTGACACATCAGCATATTTGCTGATTTGCCATGCTTAATATGAGGGGAGAGAAGAACAGAGTTTCATGGTCATGGCTCTTCATGCATAGTTACTAAGCCCCATGAAATTGGATGAAACTCCCACCGAGACCTTTCCGTTTCATCCCATGACACATTTGATCACAACACCATATAGGAATTAAATGATGCAGTATGTCTATGAAACTATGCACTGGGAGTGATAATTTCATTTTACTCAAAAGCTGATGTTGCAGACTAGGTAACAGTGCCATGAAACGCTCCACTGAGACTGACCTAAGACTAACTGGTTGACTGAGAGTTTCAATTTTCAAAAAACTAGACATGCAGTTGGCCTAAAAATATGTGATCTGTTTGGTTTGGCAAATATGTTCAGACGCATATATGATTGGATTTGAGAATAACATGTGATTCTCTTCTACAATTACCTGATAATACTTTCTAATTTGACTCTGAAAAGACATGGATCAGAAAGCTTTCCTTTTAAGTTTCAGAAGCTCATTTTGTCCTTGTAAACTTCGCTCATGTCTCCATCAGCCTTGTGATAAGTTACTATTTTGCAGTCAACTGTCAAGGAAACAAATGAATAATTTTGGTTCATCTTATCATCTGGATAACCGTCATACCAATACGTTTCTGTCGGAAGCTGGAACAATGTAGAAACAAAGCTCTCATCTTTAGACTTCAGAGTTCAAACAAACCAGTTGCATTGGAAGTAATGGCATTTGCCCTTGCGAACTTCTTGGTATTTTCTTCCCAAAGGTATAAGATCACCAGAGACAACAAAAACTGTCACTACATGACCAACATCCTTCTTTGTAAAACCAGATGTATCCAAGCTAGGAATTGAAATAAATTGCTTTAGTTCGGTTCATTCCTAAGGTACAGGAGCGTACTTCTCGCAAAAAAAAAAAAAAAGGTACAGGAGCGTACAGAAAAAACAGGGAGTAGGTTCTACTGCAAGAGCGAGGCTGAATTCATCGGCATGGATTGGAAGATAAAGCGATCGAAGAGCGTTCCTAAGCTGAAGAACTCATCGCCTACAAGTCCGACAAAAGGTAATTAATGTGTTCCCAGCCTATGTTACGATGGAAGTAACCCTTATGGTCTTCTTGTGTGCCATTGCCCTTTTTTTTGAGATTTGAGTTTTTTTCTCTCTTTTGGTTCATTGCAAATGAAACATTTGTGATGAAAGTTCCATGTGATGTGGAAAATAGGTGAGAAATGATCTTGCATATATAAATTGGTTTACATATTTCCTGGAAAAATATTTGGTCCTCCATATCCAAAACTTTATTAAATGTTACTGGAAAGAAATGAAATGTATCCCGCACAATACAGAGGGCCAGAGTAAGCAATCTTATTCATGTAGTAAGTCTAAGCAAGACAGCAGATTTAGACCATAAGTCACGCTAGATGTGTTGATCGGTCGGTTGACCCTAGTAGTTAGCTTGTCTTTGGAGATTCCAAGGTTGGCATGCAATTTCGTCGCAAAGCAGGGATTCGGAATTCTTGGAATGTCAAAGTTTGACAGTCTTTGCTGGCTCCTACTACAAGAGCATGCGTGCTGGTTAAGCTTTTCTAAAACTTTATGTCACTTTCTCCGAGAATTTCATCCCGTTTCCTATTTATCCATCGGAGAAAACGTTTTTTTTTTACTTTGATCATCAGCACATAAGTAATTAAGTTGATTGGCTATCAAGATAGGTGATGTGCTAGACTCAACATTAAAAGTATTTTATACTGTAATATTTACCTGAAAATGTGATATTTTTATTAGAAAATGACAGTACTTTGTTTGTCACCTTATAGATCCTACGTACAAATATCATAAATGTCAGGTTTTAAGTCGAGTGCGGAGTTTATTTATTTCTAAGAAAGCAGTCGGTGCAGTGGACTGTTTGAATAAATTTCCTAAGAATTCGGCCACAATTTAGCGGATAGTAGTAATTTTCAAGAATTAGTATATTCCAACAGGGGCCACTGGGACCGGAGCTAATGTTATTGGGGCTATGCAGTCATGCAGTGCACTTTTGGGTTGCACGCGCCGGACGGAGGGCCTACCCACCAGGTCTTGCCGTCGTTTATGACTCCGGCGGTTAATATAGACAAAATAATTCGCCCCTACGGGCTAAAGTCAAGAATCTACATGGAGATGCGCATGCACAGAACAATCAGATTAAAAGCGACCAGATATGACATTCTCCGAAAACTGACAGCACTTGTATCATGTTGGGAAACAAAAGGGTCCGTGGAATAGAACAACACTGGAACAGACTTGATGTGAATCGGACCCTTTAGTTGACATGGCACTTAACTGTGAAACCTCGGTCAAAGGTCGAATGCACATCAGACCGACGCCCAGGCTGGTTTTTTTTTCCTCCAAATAATTTTCAGCTTGTCTAGAGATAAGGCGTTATGCATCTTCCATCTCTCTTATAGATGTCCATGCAGCCCGCAGCCCGTTGGCCCGCCCGAAGCACGGTTAATTTGGCCCGGCCCGGCCCGGCCACCGTGCTCGGGCGTGGGCCGCCACCCCAGCCCGTGGGCTGGCACGGCCCGGCACGGAGTTAGCAGGCCGGCCCGGTAGCAGCCCGCTAACTCCAGCTCCACACACAAGTAAGAAAGTGAAACCCTAAACAACAGCCAGCAGCCAGCCCATCACCCCCACCCAGCCGCCCCTTCTCTAGTTCTCTCGCTCCCCCCGTTCCCTGAGCTGCTCGCCCGCCTCCCTCCCACCCTCGCCATGTCCGGCCTCCCCCAGTCCACGGCTTCCGCCTCCGGCCGGCCGCCGTCTCTTCTCCCCGTCGAAGCCCCGCTCCTTCCTCCGCGCTCTAAGCTCCAGGCGCGACTCCCATCTTCTTCTTCCGTGCAAGGGCGATGCATCTCCGTCGGCGCCATGGCTCCCCCTCTGCTTCCTCCGAGCGCGGCGGCCGGCGGACCTCCGGTGGCGGCACGGCTCCCCCTATCCTCCCTCAGCGTGCAGGCGGCGGATCTCCAGCGTCGGCATGGCTTCCTCTCCTTCCTCCGCGCGCGGCGGCCAGCGGATCTCCGACGGCGACGCGACTCCCGCTCACCTCCCTCCGCGCGCAGGCTGCAGATCTCCAGCGTCGGCAGGGCTTCCTCTCTCCTTCCTCCGCGCACGGCGGCCGGCGGATCTCCGACGGCGGCACGACTCCCCCTCTCCTCCCTCCGCGCGCGGCAGCTGACCTCCGGCGGCGGTGCGGCTCTCCCTCTGCTACCTCGGCGCGTGGCTGGCGGATCTGCAGGAGGAGGCGGCGCCCTCTCGGGCTGCGGGCGGCCCGGCCTGGTGTGTAGTGCCGGGCTAAGTCGGGCTGGCCCGGCCCAAAATGGCACGACGGGCCCGGGCTTGGGCCGCCACCCTAGCCCGTGGGCGCGCCCGGCACGGCCCGCAGGGGCATAGAGCCGGGCCAGGCACGACCCGTGAAAGTGCGGGCCAGGACGGGCCCGTGCCAGGGCCGGGCCGGGCGGCCCAAATGGCCATCTATAATCTCTCTACACACTTATCACAAGAGAAACTTCTTCCTCTTATGTTAGCGGTGTCGCCTCACCATTCTTATCTTACGGCTAGGCTCAGGTTGCAGCACCTCCTAACTTATTCAATTGCCACCTCCTCTAGCAGCACACAAACCATTGCCACTCCCTGATTATCCTCATCGGTACCCACTATTACGTCGTTGACCATTCTCTAGATTTGCATGCTAGTGAATCATAATTCTTCTAATCAGTTCTACATGTTGGATACCATTGATAGTGATATAGAATTAGTTTGCAAGATCCTTATGAATAGCTATGTTCCAATTAGGATCAACTTGTATAGAAAATAAAATAGGAAAATATATAAGTTTATATTTTGCTAAGAAAAAAATCCATTTTGTGGTAGTGAGTCATATCTATACTTCACAGAATACATAAATTTAGTTATTCCAAAAAATACATAAATTTAGCCGTGCCAAAGTCATGATACACATATATCATATTTAAAAGAGTAATTGAATTGATAAAAAGACCATGCCAAACTTTCCACCATTCAGTCAGGGCAATTCTAGCACAATTAAACGCCTCAGATTCCAAATTCTCCCGCATCTCATATCCCAAGGACTTTTTTTTGTCCCTCTTCCATTTTGTATGTATATATAAACATGTGCATCTCCCCTCTGCTCTCTTGTCCCCATCTTCCCTCCATTTCTCACGCACCACCACCGTAGTCCATAGCCAAGAAACCACCAAGCACATCTCGTCGACCTCTGCCCATGCCGAGCGACCAACCGGAGCCGCTGGCGCTGGCGCCCTTCGAGCTCCAAGCCGGCCCGGCGCCGCCGCCGGCCAGGAGCGGCGGCGGCAAGATGCACCGGCTGCTCAGGTCGGCCTTCAAGCGCGGGGACTCGGGCTCGGCGGGCAGCGGGGAGGACGCGGACCATCTGAGCCGGTCGGCATCCGGGTCGTCGTCCTCGGCGGCGAGCAGCGGCCGCCCTCCGTCGGGAAGGCGCATCGGGCGGCGCTGCAGTGACGGCTCCGTCGACGGCGACCGGTCCAGCCGCGAGAGCTTCGAGCTCAACGGTGAGACGGGCTTTCCTTCCTCTGTCTTGCGTTGCCTTCGGTTCATCTCTTCTGGAAATTTTTTAGCGATTTTTTTTTAGGTTTTGTTACCTAACAAATTACACTGGGGTTATATGTTTTGTCGAATTCTGTACTTTCTAAAGTGAAATTTAGCGAATTTACGTTGTGCAACAACCTGTACTTGCCATTGGGTTGTCTACTTGTGGCCTTGTTTGATGCTGGTACTTCCAAGGCTCTTAAAACTTGTTGCCTTTGTTTAATCATAAATTGGTCATGTACTCACGACAAGGATGCTAGGATTATACTATAGTGTATTGTCGTAATTTCCGACGATTCAATGACGCAAGCAGCTAGATTAAGCATCAAGTCTCCTTTGTTTTCTGTACTTGTGTAGTTCGTAAATCAAAGAAAGGATCGTCATCCTTGGAAGTTGCATGACCTTGTCAAATCTGTGTCGGGACTCGGGACATTATCTTGTTTTGCTTCTCTTTGTTGCTACAAGCAGTTTATATGAATATATCTTTCATAAAACAAAGAAGAAAATTGAAAGAAAAAAAGCACCCCCTGTAAAACCAGTTGAACTTGAGGATGTCCCTTTCCCTCTTGTTGTTTTCTGAGCTCAGAAAGTCTAACAAGCAGGCAGTCTGGCAGTGGCCTTTTCTGCCAACCCTTTTAAGGTTCCAGAGCATGATAACAATACCTTGGGCCATGATAATGAATTAGCGGTTTATATTGCTCTGGCTGGCAGCACCGCAGCAGTAGTTAGTCCCTTTCATACAGTGGAAAAAAAATGCCCGGCATATCCAATGGGCCGGGAGAACAATGCATGCTTTTGTTTTTGTGTGCTCCCTACACTTGGCAGCGCAGGTAATAGTGAAAGTGTCCAAAATTTAAGATCATTAAACACATTACCTTTTATGCAGTTATATACTTATATATGGCGAAACCTTACTTTCTAAACTTCAGCATGATATGGTGATAGCAGTTGTATTGTATCCCAGTCACAGATTATTGCCTCTTTGGAAAGCATGCTATTCGGCTTTTGCATCTTTGAACTGCCACGGCTTGCAAGCATGTCTTGAGCTTGGTGACTTTCTGAAGGTCAAAGCACCACATACCAAGATCACATCTCTTTTGCTAGATTACTTGTGCCGTCTTTCCGCCTGCACGTATTTTAGCAGTTGTTGATCCTGGATCCAAGGCTTGTTCGAATGATTGCATTCTTGTTAGTTGATTCTTTGCACAAATTTCCTGCCTGCATGCATAAACTAGGCTGCAAATTGACTTTTAAAATTTTGCCTAGTGGCTGACGATGGTCATGAGCTCAAACGTACAATTGTCATATGCATTGTACTCCAAAATGGAGTCTCATCTACTGCTGCATTGCACACTCTCTGAAATTGTTTGCTGACATGATATCTATGTTTCCCTGACCTGATGAATAAACTGAAGGTTCCAAGAACAGCAAGCTGCTGTCCGCGCTGCGCGACGCCAAGATCGGCCACGCGCACGAGCCGTTCCCGTGGGAGAAGAAGATGAGAGAGCTCCTCCCCGTGCCGGCGGCGAGCTGCTTCCTCTCCCTCCTCCTCCTCCCCAAGGCGACGGACGCGTCCAACACGCGGTACAACTCGCTCGACGACACCCTGGCGCGCGCCGACGCGTGGCTCCGTTCCTCGCAGGCCTCCGGCGTGCCCGTCGTCTTCATGAGCGTGCAGACGGAGGCGCTCCTGACCAAGTTCTCCGGCGAGACGGCGCTGTCGACGGTGAACGCCGGGTCGCCGTCGGACCTCGCGGCCATGGCCAGCGCCAGCCTGTACGGGTTCGAGGACTACCACGGCGTGGACATCGGCGTGGTCCGCGCCGTGCGGCTGTGGTACGCGGCGGCGGCGGGGGAGGCGGCGCTGGAGCTCCGTCTCCGGCAGGGGGACACGCGGCTGGGCTTCGCCATCAGCCGCACCGAGGAAGGGTTCATCCACGTGTCGTCGGTGGCGGAGGAAGGCACGCCGGGTGCGGCGGCGGCGCGGTCGACGGGGCTCCGGGAGCTCCACCGCGCGGCGCGGGCGGCGGGGAAGCTGCTCGTGGTGTCGCGCGTCGGCGGCGAGAAGGTGCTCCCGTGGATGGCGTCGGCGGCGGGCGACGTCAAGTGCTTCGACACCGTGTCGCTCAGCCAGAAGCTGTCGCTGCACCGCCACGCGCTCCGCCCCATCACGCTGCACTTCCTCATGTGGGACCACGACCTCGCCGCGGCGATGCCCGGGGACGACGACGACGACGACGCCGAGAAGCCGCCGCCGGCGGTGGCGGAGACGAAGGCCGACGAGATCGACGGCGACGGGCCGGGGATCGGTGGCAAGGACTCCAGGGACTCGTCCTTCAGGTTCCAGAACATCGGCCTCCCCGACAGCTGGTTGTGAATCATGGCGCCGGAACTAATTAATATGCGGCATTGCATGTTTCTTTTTTTTAATTTTCTCAAACAAAAAAGGTGAGAACTGTTAATTATGTAAGCACGATGATAGTCGTAATCAAGCGAGCTGATTACCAAGTTGTGTTGGCAATATCTAGTCATGGTACGTGATGTGACCAAAGATGTTCGTCATACCTTAAAGGTTCAATTCGAAATCCAATTAGAAATTTAAGAATAGAGCCATCTTGGTACCGGTCATTCAAACCCAATCCATCCCGGTTTTAGGAGCACACATGGCATTGGGACCCACCTGTCAACCATCGAATTGATAAGGTTAGATTTAGTCAACACAAAAAATATTAATTAATGTTACCATCTATTCCTCTCCCTGAATGAGAGTGGAGAAACGTCCCCACTTACCAAAACGGCAACGGAAGATCCTGAGCTCCAGCTGCCGTCAGCAGTCGACATTGATGTAGTGTTTACAGTAACATCAGCTTGCCAGTTACGAGTACGATTAAAAAAAAAAAAAAGCAAAATCTATTTGGAGACCTCTCCCGATTGCCTTATCGGGAGAACCCTCCCATCTCTTTCCTTCCGCACGCCACTCTTGCCCGCACGTCGTTGTCTTGTCTTCTTCTCCGCGCCGCCGCCGCACTCCTTCGCCGAGCCGCTGCCGTCGTTCAAGGTTAGGGTTTGGGATTGGGGTTGGAGATCTGTCATCACCGGACATAAAGGGGGTGCCTCACCGGACACAAAGGGGGTGCCGAGAGGCAGGTCGGCCCGCGCGGTGGCCAATGGTTGATGGGCCAGGTGGCGGCCAATGGTTGGTGGGCAGGGCGGCGAATCGCCGCCGGCCACGGGTTGTGGAGGCAGGCGGTTGAGGCCAGAGAGAGGCGAGGGCGTGATGCCGGCAGGGGATCTGGTGGAGCTCGTCGGCGTCCACACCAGCAGATGGAGATTAGGGTTGGGCACTGCGGCAGGCCGTGATGGAGGTGCGAGAGCGTCGGAGCCAGGGGGGTCTTCATCAGAGATTTCGCATCAGCAGAGACACAGGAGAGGTTAGGGCGACGGCAACCGCTGGCAAGGGAGGGCTGCGGCGGCACAACGACGAAGGAGAGGCTAGGGCGACGGCAGCCGCTGGCGAGGGAGGGCTGCGGCGGCACAACGACGAAGAAGGCCGTCAGGGAAGGTAGAGAGGGGGGAGGGGTCGAGAGGAAGACATGAACTTCCAAAAAAAAGTTATCGAAAATAAAATGTCCAAAAATGAAAAGTTAAGTTGCCAAAAATAAAATGTACAGAAATGAAAAATTTTCCTAATTGGGAAGGTGGCTCCCCCTAAGATTGAATGGAGAACGGTCTCCATTTAGCCAAGTCCCTTAAAAAATTTGAAACACTGACACAACAGCATCCTCTTATATGCCCATGCATCAATTTGGACAGAGACGATTTTGTGATGCAAATATAACATACTAGCAACACGAACGACAGAAACATACTTTACTTTTTATATAGAGGTGGTCTTGTGGAGGCACAATAGTGAAAAGAGACATCAGTGAAGGCTTCCAACAAACATACTCTGCAGCCTGAGTCATTCTAAACACAACCTAGGATGTCCTGCTTATACAAACGGAACGTGTCAGTCCGAGTCCAGTGCGAATTTATCATGTACACCACCACACATACCACCGCCCTTGTCTAGATTAAGTGATTAACATCCTCCAGACAGAAGAAAAATAACAACTAAATGCAGTGGACTATCCAACAGAAAATAAGGGGTAAGATGACTACAACAGTTTAGAAGATACAGAAGATCAATTTCCAAACATCTTTGTTGAACCCTGTGAGCAACTACATCTTGATACATTATTACCCACTAGCTATGTTACAGACTACACACTCAAATGGGCTAAAGGTCCATAAGAGTCAACCGACACAATTATACTGTACAAAATTGACAATCTGAACAAGCCTCAGGCTGAGAAGTCCCTGCTATCAAATGTGGTAACTCCTTTACATCTGGGCGGTAACAAATACTAAGGCCATGCTGAGTATGACAGTGTGTTCATCGTTAATGGCCTAGCACGAGAAAGCTCATTACAAGTAAGTTCATGGCGCAGTAGAGCCTGCAGAAAGTGAGCCGTCCCTTAGCTGCTGTAGACAGAGTTGGAGTTGCTTTTGGATCATCTCAGCAACCATTCGCAGCCTTCCTTGGCCTACCTCCCCAGCCACAGCAGACCCGTTCACAGTCTCCACAGCTCTTGCAACCTTCTGCTTACATCTTTCCCACTCCTCAAGTTGCAACCAACAGGCTCTCCCACCATGGCTCCCATCCATTGCAAGGAATGCTATATGATTGTTGTCCCCAAAAGAATACCGAAGTCTCACAGATACGCAATATGGAAGCCAGGCAGCTCCACCAGCTACATTCATGTGAGGAATGAGAGCATGGTCAAGTACAAATGTCAGGGCAAACTCTACGGAACTGTGGGGTCTATCATGATGAATGTTACTCTTGGCTAAATTGCTCTCTGTGTTATCAGCTGAAGCTGACCCTGAGTGATTCTCCAAACAAAGCTCAATCCGAGCCCTCTGAGCAGTAGCAATGTCCCCGTGAGCCTGGGAAAAACCTTTCTTCCATGCAATCAGCTTTAAAAACTCACGTAATACCGAAATGGGCAGTGTAAGCAAAGTGATAAAAGAAGCAACTCTAGAAGCATCGTATGGTTCAGAGGCAACACGCCTGCTAAAATAGTCGCATATTTCATTGATTTCAGCTGCTGCTAGCTCTTCCTGAGCATTGCTCTGAGCCTGGTGTTGCTGTTGCTGGTGGTGAAATCTTTTAACACTCAAAACTTGTAGAAGCAGTTGAACCCGATGAACACTGACCGCAAATACATAGCCTCTGCAAGATGAAAACAGAACCAGTTTATTGGCAGTTCCAAATGTAAATACTTAAATTGAAAGGAAAAAAAGGAAGATAAGTCATTTGAGCTGCTGAGATCACTATTACTCAGTTGCAGATCCAGCTAGGGTGCTCTGTGTGCCCAGGCACACCCAAAACTCCTATACATCCCCACAGAGTAGTTATGCACATTATATAATTTATAGTTTACAAACTCAGCACTTACACACTAGTAGAGGCCTCAAGAATATGTTCTCTAATCTTCACTGGGGCCATTATCCTTCTAACAAGTCCTACTCAACACGCAGCAACTTGGCATTGAGGCCCACTAACACTCAACTCTCAACGAAAAAAAAAGACTACTTCATACAAGTGCAATTAATGTGTGTTTTTCTTTCCAACAGCAAGTGAGACACACCGTGTGTGCTCATGCACATAGACCACAAGCGCGGAATTGATAAGGATTGGACTCCAATTTGATACCTCATTATGGTGAGAAGATGATATAATCTCATTAGAAATTTAAGTTGTTGACGCAAATAAACATGCTATTTATGAATAGGTGTATAAACTTTTTAAGTTATTGACCCAACAGCAGTGAGGCAAGTGTTAAAAGAGTTTTTCCACAATGAGCCTAGAAAAGGATAAGTTGAGAAATAGTAGTGTAGTTATGCTATAGCCAATCATCTGGTCTTTATTGAGAGGGATATTTTGCTACAGGTAATTTAGGATAACATAATTAAGGCTTCCATGGCCACGATGAAGTGTATGAGTTAAGAATTTAGAGTATTGGGATTCAGTATCTATATAAACTTCATGCAGAATAGAAAACCAAGCATTACTTTGTCAGTGACTATTATATAGATACTGAATCCCAATAGTGCAGTGGAAAAGTAAATTACATACTCCCTCCGTTTTCCAAAAAAAAAAAAAAGCCAAAACAACCTACGTTTTGGAATGGAGTAGATTTTAAACATCATGATGCTAGAGAGTTTTATAGTTTCTTACCCCACATAGAACCGGAGCGCAGGCTGCTCTTGATCCAAATTCAAGAGTGCCCCTTCATTGTCCTTTAAGATTGATCCCAGTATTTCTTTCAAAAGTTCAGGCAATTGTGCAAACAACCATAGAACACCAAGGTACTTAAGGATCCCTCTTAAAACTTTTTTCAGAGCTGCCAAAGGAACCCAGCCACCACCATATCCACCATCATCCCCAAGCCCTATAAAAGCCGTGTTAATGTCCCCTTTCATATGAACAGGGAGACCAGCTCCAGGAGTAAGTCGTACAGAAGCCCCACCAATCCCAGAAGCAAGAGCTGAAGAAGCCAATATGGCATTTCCTGCTCGACTCAAACTGGCTGCTACATGGTTAGCAACACCAGAAGTTGGCCTGGACATAGAAACACCAGGGGTACCACTTAAACGACTTGCACTTGGAGCAGTTTGTGGAGCTCCAGCATTGTTATTTAAGTGTCCACTAGCCTGTGTAGCATTCATGAAGTTAGGTTCAAGAGCATTTAGACCCTGAGCAACATGTTCCATTATGAAAGGTCGGAACTGTGGGCATGGCAATGATCCACCAACTGATGGTCCACCTTTAGGCGGGGTAGCTGGCTGGAGCCAAACCTGATCCCCAGCAAAGCAGCGCATGTCAACAGAAAATTTCTTGCGATATATAACGCGTATCCAGTATGGCCCACGAAGTACAACAGAAACATCAAAAGGCAGTAATGAACTGGGAACAAGTCCAGGTCCACCCCGTCCAGCAGCTGAAAGCATGGCAGCAGCATGGAGACTATGACTGCCTAAATGGGTAGCAGCATTTGAGGGGACAGGTGCATGATGTATGGTTGATGAAGATGACCCATTCGCTAATGGACCTTGCGTAGGGAAGTTGGCCTGCTTTGGCATAGAGCCATATCCAGATGAAACAGTTACAGGCATCCTTGCAGGACGAATTGCACCTCCAAGTGCAAGTAATGGTCCTGCTGTAAGACGAATGCAATCCAAGAAAGATGCTACCTCTCCACCATTCACAAAATCCTCAAGAAACTGCATTTATGCAAGATTGATTAAGAGATGGACTAAGCACATAAAGGTGAATTTTATTGCAATATCAATTATCAATTAAGAAATCTCACAAACTTTATGCCTAAACAGAGAGCATAAGTGCTTGTACTCAGGTTTCAGCTATTTATCAACAGATACATGTTGTGAATGGGTAAAAGCTAATTGGAATGACCCATCCACCACTTCCAGTAAAGGGAGATTCATGAGCCAAAAACAAAAAATGCAGCACTAATTTATAATTCCGGCCCATATCAAATGATGCAATTTTCAATAGGTAAATGATAAATGTATAAGAAATACTTCATGACTTCTCATGAAAGCAAAAGTTAGCAAGTATTCAACTGGGCGCATGCAAGACTACAAAACGCCGTTTTGTCCCAAGAAGAATGTTGAAGAAGTTTTAAGAGTAATGTTGACAGTTAGAATTAATGTGCGCTCCAAAGCTTGCTAAAGCATGTTGAGAGGTCTGACGGGAACTACTAAGAGGCAAAAACCATCACAACAGAAAAGAGGCAAAAGAAATAATTTTATTGTTTCTCATCGAAGCCTTAATGAGAAGTTGAGAACTGTATGAATCCATTTGAGTTACCAAAATATTAGCAGTGAACTTTCAATACTGAAATATATTTTAAGTATTGATGGTAAACTTGATGTTGAGATATTTAAAGTGCATATCCAATCCAATATGATCAATCTGGGGAAAAAATTAACGGGAAGATAAGTATGGTTGAACCTTTGTGTGTGGCCAAAGCTGATCAGGAGAAACATGCATTGTACAACCACCCTTAGCAATCTCCCATTCAACAACAATGTGCACCATAGGCATGGTGCCATAACTGAACCACAAACTCATTAGACCGACAGCTTCAATTCTGAATGTCTTTCTCATCTGCTCAGATAGCTTGTCAGAAGAATCACTGTTGCCTTTATTGACAGATTGTGATTTCATCTCCCTGGACAACTGATTGTCATCTAACTTGTCATCAACTTTCACACCAATAAGTCTCCTCATTCCGCAAGCAAAAGAGCGAGCATTTGAAAGTCGTCGTAAATCTGACACAAGCTTCTGGACACTATCTGCTTCAACAGTGTTGTAAGTTAAAACAACACCATCAGAATCAAACGAGATGTGTGAATCCATTTCTGAGGTATTTGCAATGCGAATACCGACACCCCATTGTGTTGTGGTGCTTCCTCCATTGAGTTCCCAAAGTTCCCTGAAATGTGGATCATTTATCCTAACATCCCAAGACATGCTTCCGGCCTTACCAAGGCGCAAGCATATATGTTTCCATGAATCATCTTGTGCAAAAGGTAATCTTAACCAAAGATTAGATGACGGTGTCCGCAGACCAACTTCTTCCACATATGGAATAGCAAGCAAATCCATCTGAGCAGTTAGTTGAGCATGTTTGATGCATAAGGAACAGTGCCTTATGACATGTAGTAGCACAGAAGCATATATAGTTGCCGGAACACAATTATTTCTTTCCGGAAGAACATCTCCATAGGTGAGGGTAGGTCTTGATTGCAAATTAGATGAGTATGCCTGCAAAGTCAAGGGACCCTGCACTGATTCTGATATTTTTCTACGCTTTCTTGGCTCATTAGGTTGCAGTCCTTGTAATGAAGGGATACTTGGTAAGAAATCTGAAAGAGAACGTTTCCTAGATGCACCATCAGAGCCAGCAGTGATGAGCTTCTCTATTCCTGGCGATTGCAGAAGTAAGAAAATCATATTTGCAACAACAGATCTAAGAAAATCATATTTGCAGCAACGGATCTATAATACAGCCTAATCTAGTTCACCACAATTTATCAAAAGATTTACATCTGGTTCTAATATATAGAAGAATATTTTGGTAAAATACCTCCTGCTGTAGTTGAAGGTCTAACCAAGTGATTAGGCAGAGAGTTCCCAAGACTGCCTGAATGGGAGCTTTGAGCAGGGGTTTGATTGCTGCTATTATTGCTGGAAGGGACAAGATGAAGTGATTTATTTACATCTGCAATACATTATCACATAGACAACTTAGTTAGCCAAGGTCATGATAAGAATTAGAACCTGACAATTTGGTCACAGATACAGAGCCCAAGAAAGAAACGGTATTGTACCTTGTAAATGTCTAAAATTACTTGGGAAATAGCTGTTCAAAGTGACACTAGGATGAACTTTTGAAGTATTATTAACTTGGGTATGAGATAAGCCTCCATCATGCATTGGTGAGGCAGCCCTAGCATTTATTCCTTGAATACCAACTGAAAGAGAACTCAGATGAGATGTAGATGGCAAACTAGATGGTTGTAAAGAATGGTTCTGTGCAGGAGTAGAACCACATTCATATGCGAAAACCTCATCCACAATAGACGAAAACGATGGTGAGCAAGCGGGAAGTAGTGAAAGAGGCTCAGTTCCATTCTGGACAGGAAGATCACTCTCCATTATATCAGCAGAGCTCATTATACTTTGTAGGGCCTGGAGCTTCACATCATAAGGATTTGTAATTGACTCATTTTTAAGAATTTGCATCTGCCCAACATTGATTTTGTTACATCTAATAGCTTCTTTAGCATCTGCATTTGCATTAGTCTTATCACTTGCATCACACTCTGTCTCAAGCAAATGAAAAACAGGCCTGAAGTCTTTATCAAGTTGCATCAAGAGATAATAGGCATTTGCACAATGTGGAAATCCCATGACCATTGAATCTGAACCATGTAATATGGTCTTTGGAATCTTCAGAGTGCCCTGAGACTGCTGGAAGACCTGGAATAAAAACAATATTGTTTAGCACTTTATGTTTGCAACAAGAAAACTTTGGCATGCTCTTACAAGTCATCTGATAATAGATCACTGTGCAGAGTGCTTCTCTTCTCAAAGGCTAGAAGAATTTTCACTTCAAGAAAAGCATCATTCGAAGTAAGAAAAGGTACAAGCATCTACTGCTGCTAAATCATACTTAAAAGGATGTCATATTCTGATCTCCAATATAATGATCTGCTTAACAACACTCACAAAATGATTCGAAAAAATTATTCCTGAAAGAAATCATATTGTATAAAAATCAACTAATCATGTTCATCATTACATGTCACCAATTTAAATATTGTAAGGATATTACTGATCAAAAGTTCAGCACAGTAATTGCATGCATCCCATATTGACATTTCAATGTTATGCAAGAAGCACTATATGGCACCACATCTCATAAGTGAAAATTTTCAGAAATTATGATAAACACAGTAACAACCTTAAGGCCAAAAAACCTTCCAGCTGCTGCAAATAGGTGGAGGATGCTCCTGGTCCTTAAGCTTGAAAAAACCTCTGTAGCTGAAGTACTCCTTTTGTTTAGAGCTTCTTCACAGTCCATAAGCGCAGCAGGTGGTAATATATTTTCTGGTGATTGAAGGAGAAAGCGGCCACTTCTATTGAAGAGAAAAGAGTTACACATTTAGGAAGTTAAAAGTCTAAACCAGAATTCTACATATAAATAAGTATATCATTATTTGTCTTCAGAAAGAAAAAGAAGTACCATTCCTATGTGATATCTGTCAATTTTTTAACAGCTATAAAATATATTATGCACAAAAATGTTTACATAGTATTGCAAAAAGTTTATTTGAGCTCTGAACATCAGGACGTATCTACTCTACCCCAAAACATGCCGAGTTGTAGACTTGCAGGTGGTTTTGCTTGCATGGCAAGAAGAATTCCCTTCAAATGCAGGACAAGAAGATGACCCAGTAAACCTCCCGTCACTTCCTTTCCAATCCTCGAGTAGTGACGAATATAGACTCACTTCTTACACAATGGGACTAATTGAGTTAAATAAGCTTTGATTTGCTATTATGGACTTTATTTTTTTTACTATTAAACAATATTTTAATGACTCTAAACGGAACTCTAAAACACCAATCTGACACCAGGTAGAATAGACATTTAATGATTGACATTGATGAAATGGCTCTTATCACACATTTGAGTAATGCAATTGTGGTTCAGAAGATTCTATAACACAAAATAGAGTTTACAAAGAATGGTTGGATGTTAGATCCTAGAATCAATCAAATACTGACACACCTGATATTTATTCCAAGACTAATATATGCCTGTCCATATGCCCTAACTTGAAGCACTTCATTTCCAAAACAATATGAGAAGTCCTTCTTCCCTGCATTCTGCACAATTCGAAGCCATAAAAAAGGGATCAATTTCATAAATAAGTATGCTGCTACAGCTGCAACAAGGGCATACATAAGAAAAACAAATCTTTTAAGAATCAGATGCAATCGGTGGCTGAACAAAATCTATCATCCCATGTGTGTGCCTCATTTACAAGCTATATGTTTTGGACATGCATTATGACTTATGAGCAGAGTATTTTTGGCACAACAATTCAGTATGATTCATCATATTAGCAAGTTATGACTTATGTTAGCAAGTTAGACACACACGCGCGCGCGCGCACACACGGGTGCACATAGACACATAACAATTCAGATTTTACACAACAAGAGATATCACATGCTAAAGCAAAGTAATCACAATATCAGTACTCTTCACATCACTCAAGCAATTTATAGAAGTCCACCACAACAAAATGTTGGAATATGCATGTAACTCCTGGTTTAATGAAAGCTTATGCGTCAACAGATGCTAGAAGAAACATCTAAAATACAGTTTAGTCGATAGTAGAGAGGTAAGGCCATGCAAATACAAAAGTTAATTAACTATTTTCTATCAGTACCTTCTTTGGGTCCTTCGCTGCTGTGACATCTCGTTTCAGGACAACATCTTTTGGGGACTGAGAAATTTGGACATTTTTGCACAGTTGTCTCTGAATATTAAGAAGGCGTGTGTGCCTGTTGCACGCAATTGCTCTCAAAATAAGTTGTTCAACATCAATGCAACTCAGATCAAGAGAAAGATTCGCCTCTTTATCCGTAAATGGGTCAAGTACAAATGAACTATGCTGACACTTTATCTGCATGTCTTGACCTGCCTCAATTTTGATAAAAGGAGATGAATCAGGTTCTGCTGTGCTCGTGCTCTTTTCATCTAGCCAGTAATTAATTTTCAGGCCAGGTATCTTAAAACCACTTGGATCAAATTCCCCATCTTGAACAAGCTGCATCAGAGAAACATTTCCAGTTTGTCCAGTGGCACTGTCAGAGATGAGTTCAGATCTTATGGCATCCTTCCACCTTCCCTGTCGAATAATATTAGCCTGCCTAATAATAGTGTCCATAGCAAGAGAGATGCAGAACTCATGAAGTATAGCATACAGCAATGTGAAGGGATTCTCAGAAGCTGCCATTCTCCTTTCTATATCATCACCAAGAGCAAATCTCCTAGTTTCATCAAGCTTAATAGGACCTTTCTTCTCACCAACCAGTAACTCCATATGCAATATCCTCCATAAGTCTACATGACCACGGTAACCTAGTGTGAGAAGAACTTCAAATTCTCCATCCACACGGAAAACTGCTATTCCATCAGTTACCGAAACATTGGATACTTCTTTAGGTCTTGGTGTCACAAGTACTTTGTACCGCACGCTAGCGTCTAATTTCCGCAGAGCACGTTTTTCTTCATCCGGGGAAAGCTTATTTTGACTTCCTATGTCTTCAATGCATCTTGGCAGCCTCTGATAGCCACCTGTAAGCATGACTTCAATAGCAGAAGGAACATCAAACATAGGAGCCCGAAAGTTAGGCAAACCATCGTGCATATAGTACAGCGAGTCAGCTGTTTGAGTGAAGCATGTTTCATGGCAGTCAAGAGTTGAGCCGAGCTGTTGACAATAATGGACCAAAGGGACCTGCATAGATTGGAAGTAGTATGTTAATGACAAAATACACTGTAATTCACAGATTGGAAAAGTAAATCAATGACGAAAGTGCTGAGACTTAGTTTTTATCATGATAGCAATGGAAAAGATTTAATATAAAACCAACATTACTGCATTCTATACTTAATAGAAAAGAAGGGCAGAGTAAACGGCCCTACAGCCAACCGTACAAAAAAAATTGACAGATAAATATAGTGTAAGATGAGACCACAGCTTATAACAAAATGTTTATCATCACAATTGACCAAGTTACAATGGGGCATATCTAATGTAATCCATTGGTTAGGTGAAATGATGCAAAATGCATGAAATCAACTTGAAAACTTGTAAGGTCGCTGAGGAAGCACACTATTGACCAGGCTAATATCATATTCAAGATTTATCACTGCTAAGGGCTAAAGGAAGCCTTACAGTCAATAGTAGCTTTCAGCTTTCATTGCCCCTTTTGTCAACTCACTGCTTACTAGACATTCTCATTTTTCAGTCCTAGGGATCATAAATTTGAAAACTATATATATATATATATCTATATTGACTAAATTAAAGACTCCCTGGGGTTTGTTGACTAAATTAAAGGCTTCCTGGGGTTTGTTGACTAAATTAAGAGCTCCCTGGATGTTAATAAAAAAAAATGAACCATGGTGTGAGACTCCCTGGGGTTTGTTCTAAGAAGGTGCCGCTTTGAACCCAGGCTGAAATGGGGGTTTCAACGACTCCCATAGTTGAAGGCTCTGATCGGCCCACTGCGAGAAGCTTGGCAAGAGCTATTCTAATAAAAGGTTAGAATATTTCATCTTGATTTGATTAGAAAGAAAAATCGGTTTGCATGGTTACATTACGTCTGATCAAATATGCTACCAAAAAAACTGCAACAGTATAATGCTGCAAAGAAATAATCTCTGTGTTGATTTTACACTCCCCTGGTGAGCACTATCTTCAAAATGGAGTACACTACAATGTAAAATGAATTTCTATCACTTGCTTCATCTATACCAGAGCACACAGTGAGAGGCGCCAGAAGAATAACATAAGTTTCTAGAGCCAAGCAAGGTCAATTTCTTCACACTACCATTGAACCAAATCAAACTAAACAAATAAATAAACTGCCAGATTTAACTGGATTACTTTTTATCCACTAAACATTATTAATATTACAGTGGGAACTGGACTAAAGATCCTACGAATCAGGAGGAGCAAACCTGCTAGCACAGTCCATCGACAATCACCAATCTTCACTAGCCCACTACACTGCAACAAGCCAACAACTATAAATGGTCTTTCTTTAACCCACTAAGGCTAGATAGGTGAGACCATGCCACTACAGCAACAAGCCCTAAAATACCACAACTAAATTTCTTGTAATATTAGTACTAAGTTGGAGCCACTCACACCAGTCAAATTGAATTATTGACATGTTACCACACTGGAACCATGGCGAGGAAACTATGAGAGTGAGGACATAGGACTCCTAAGACTCAAATTAGGTGGCACCTGCTGGCACCACTTGGCGAGGACGTGGAGGCGAAGCATGCGCTGGCGTGTTCGTGTGATGAACTTGAGCAAGTCGATCTTCTTCTCGGTGTCGGAACGCTGCCAGCCGCCATTGGCTCCGGCGCCAAGGCCCTTCCCCTCAGCCTCCGCCTGCGACTTCTCAACAAGCTCCCGCAGCGCCAGGTAAGACTCCTCCGCCGCCCGCCGCACCACCGCGCCCAACTCCACCGTCTGGTGGCCCAGCTCCCCCGCCATCCCCGCCCGCCCCGCAGCTAGGGTTTCAGCGCCCCACCAGCTTCGCCTTCTTCAGCTCCTCCTCCTACCGGAACCCCGCGCGCGCCGGAGACGGAACCCTAGCCCCGCCTCGCCAACAGGCGCACGCGAGGACCCGGAGGAATCGCGCGGGGTTTCCGCGCGCCGCGCCGCGCCGCGAATTGGGGTGGGGTGAAGCGGGGAGCGGGACTGAAATTGGAAACCAGACTGTCGAGGATAGGGCTCCGGGAGGCGGCCGAAGCCGGCGGCGAGGCAGGATGGAGGTGGGGCGATAGGGTGGAGGCGAGAGAGGGAGGTCGCCGGCGGCGAGGCGGCGGCGGCGGCGGCGGCGAGGGGGTCGGGGGTGAGGCCTCTCCTCGACGCCTCCTCTGACCTCTCGCTCGCTTCTGCGATCGGTCGGGACCCGGTGCGTGCGAGTGCGCCCTAGTCGACGGGCCCACGCGAAGACAGGGTCTTAACGGTTATACGCCGTCCGATCGAGATGCATCGACGACTAGATGGAGATGCCGCTACGAACTGCATTCGCCGTCTCAGAACGAATTCGGGCAAACCGACCCAGGGTGTGTACGAGCAAAAGGAATAAATACCGTTTGTATGAAACTGATAAAAATGAACTGACATCGAGCTGGATAACTTTCCGTCAAGGCCTTGTTCGTTTAATACCTTTCTCAAAGGTATTGAAAGATATTGAAGTGTATTGAGAAGTATTTTTACTTGTTAGGGATTTAATACGTCCTAATACGACACAATTCCCCTCAATATGACTGTAAACGAACAAGGCCGGAACGGGAAAAAAACCATCGGAAACGTGCAGAAAACTTCTAACCAGTTTTAATTTTATAAGTTTTTTCTTGAAACTGAGAATGAAAAAGGAAAAACAACCTAAATTATAATAAGAGGTGATTTGAAATGTCAGAAACGAACTAATTCAAACAGAAACATGAAACATGTCGATAATAGTTGAAAAAACCGATAATCGAATCAGAAACACCGAATCACATGAACACTTGATGAGCTCAACATACAAATACATCAAACATACCACCATGCAATGATGCATAACTAATTATAAGCATCAACATTCATGATAAACCATATAGGCAATGAACAACAATAGCCCATAGCTGAATAATTGATGATCATGCATCATACATGACATACCACAAAGTTCTAGTTCAATTCTCAAATGACAAGAAACCAAGCTCACATAATGACAGGCTGATAGCAGCAGCCAACATAGAACGCAATCTAATACACCATGACACTAACAATTAATGCAATTAGTTTGATACACCACCATAGTCTTATATGCTGATACAAACACATGACGACATCTCTCCATGGCCAGCAAGTACATAACAACAACCTACATGTTCTCAAAGTCCATCAAATCCTTTGTATCCCCCCACCTCTTCATCACTGCAGCTACTTGATCCTCCTACAATAAGTCAAAAAATTAGACTATAAAACAAGATAATTGACCAACGACTCACACAACAAATAAAAATGGAAGAAAATTGGAGTAAGAAACTTGCAAATACATGCCTCACTTGCCAGTTTTGAAGCAATAATGGCCTCAGAACTTCTAAATCAATCATAAGGACAGCAAGAAATAAATTAGCACAGCCAACAGATATGATCAATCCTTGGCGCATATCAAAGCTTTGACCAATTTTGGATCAAGACGACTGCGAAACGAATCAATTACATGGCCACCAGCCCTAAATGCGGATTCAGAAGCAACAATCAATTACATGGCCACCAGCGCTAACTTGCATATTATGTGCAATTAATATCAAACCTTCCAGTAAGCCTCAAAGGTGGATCAGTCATGTATTTGTCCATATCATTTATGTTATCCAGATCAGGCCCGCTTTATTTATATAATAAACTAGGTGATTCTCCACACGTTGCTGCGGGATTCGAAAGAGTTTTCGATAAACAATGAATCATTGTGGTTGTTTAGTTGCTCGTAAAAATAGTGCACTTGTAGACACTACCCTGAGTGTGAGATATTGGTACCTGGGGGCCCCTCACCGACCAGGATAACACTCGCCCTGGGCCCAGGTCTGACAGCAATGTGGGCCGACTCATGGCCCGGCCCACAGATCAGCCCGAACTTGCTGGACAAGACTATGAAGACTTAGCCCGCAAGGCGTGCGGCGCGACACCCGAATCATGCGAGATATGCGCGACCCAGCTGGCAGATCGCGCCTGGATATCTTGATGATTATGTTGTAACCGACTCGGATTACTTTCTAGCTGTAAGCCGGTAGGATTAGATCTCAACCGACTTGTAAACCTGGGTCGTCAGCCTATATAACGCGGCCTAGGTCAACCCCCAGAGGGCAGTTGATCATCGTGTTCCCCATTGTAACCACTCACCGACTCGTCATTGCTCAAGAGCTTTGACGAGTTCATCAATACAAGACACCACCGTACACAGGACGTAGGGTTTGTGCCTCCTGACCGCATGAACCTGTATAAACCTGGCGTCTCCTGTGTTACCTCGAGCTCACTAGCCTTGCGATCACCCTTGCCAATAAATCTACCACTTGGGTACCGGCAGCCCCCTAGTGGATTGCCGGTCCTAGAGTCCGACAGTTGGCGCGCCAGGTAGGGGAGGTCGCAGGACATTCACAGCCAGCTCGATGGCAGCTCCTTCCGGCGACGTCATCTTCCCTGAAGCCCTCGAGGGGATCCCTGAGCACCTCGAGGGAATCAGCTTCTTCGCTGAAGTCCACAGCAGCGACACCTCCGACTCCGGTTCGGTCGGCAACGCCACGTCCGACCCGACGTTCGACGTACTTCCCGATCCGACCGGAGCTGACGACGAGGATTCAGAGGCACGCCCTCAGATCATCATCCCGCTCTTCCACCGCCCAGGCGTGCTGGCCTTACGGGACAGGATCCCGGACCTGCTGCCTCGGCGCAAATTTCCCTCGCCCAACGAGATCGTCGCCAGGTTAGACCACATCCACAACACCCTATCCGACAGCATCGCCATGTCGGAGGAGGCCCTCCGTGGGTTGGCCGCTCGGTTCCCACTCGGCTTGAAGAACGCCGCTGCTACATACTCGGATGGCTCGTGCAGGCCGCTGGCCCAGATCCCATCTGAAATCCCAGCCCACCCAACCCATCTTCCAGATGGAGGCGAATTCCAGGTCACCGTCAGCGTTCTCCCCCGGTGATAGCTGACCAGGCCAACATGAAAACCTACAACACCTCTCCACGACGAGAAGTGTTCGTATCTGAAGATAGATCCACACATGATGGCGAAACCGACTCCATGGGAGATCGGCGGCGACAGCGCAACCAGAGAAGGCACGCTAGTGCGCGCGGGACGCTCAAGCAGCGGCCGCCGCTGTTGCAGCCCCTGCGGCTGTAGCACCCCAAGGGCAGCAACCCCCTGTAGGTGACCTCGCCAACGACAACGCCGTCGGCGACGACGATTAGCGTTACGACAATGTCGATGACGACTACGATCAGCGCAACGACAACGTCATTGACAACGAAAACCAACACAATGGCGGTCAGCATGACCCCCGTAAGCGCCGCGATGCTCGTATCGCACCCAGAAACCTTGACGCTGACTTCCGCAGAGCCTACAGGACGCCTCAGGCAAACATTGCTGCTGCCCTAGCAGAGCTGGAGCATGTAGCCGACAACCCGGCGATCCGCCGCGCAAGAGAACGACTCGAGGCTGCTCAAGAGCAAGTCGAGAGGTTGTATCAGTCCGGACGTGGCTATTCCGGCCGGACTGGCAGTAACCGCTTAGGCCATAGTCGGTCGGGTCAATACAGATGCCAACAGAATGAGCCCCGACTTCAGGCGGTGAACGAGGAAGTTGACCAACACAACTCTAACGTTGAAGACCCTGAACATGGCGATGGGCGCAACCCGCACAACAGACGTGAGCCCCAATACCAACCCCGTCAGCCCGCCGATCGACGGGCAGATCAGAACCGGCAGCCCGCTGGAGATCTCCGCGGTCGCCTCGAACAAAATGCCCGCGATCTTCGGCCAGGCCTCGAGGACCGCCACGCCGCACGCGATGCGCCCGGTACGACGAGGACTACGGCCCCCCGAACCGGCGCGGACGCGGCGCAAACGGCAACGAGGCTGAAGTAGCAGAAGAAGAATGTCGCGCCTTCAACGAGCTGATGGCCCGTGACCGCTATGATCAAGAGTTCGGTGCTCTGTTGGCGCTGTTAAATGACACACTTTTATCCCTGTTTAGCTTCGATAATTGCATGAAATTAATGTCTAAACTAATGATCATACTCTATAATCAGGACATTCATATATGCATGTGTTTTTAGAGTATTTTGATTTATGCAGGATAAATGATAAAATCAAGATGGATTTGGGCTAAATTCGAGACAAGCTCGTCAAATTCCTACCTACTCTCGCTAGTTCAAAGACATACTTGCTCGCAAGTACGAGATGACATCAACAGCTTCAGACTACATCAAGCTGACAGAGGAGTGCAGCGCAGCCATTGCTGAGACGACTCCAGAGAAGAAGAGGGACCCGAGATGTCCAACCATCCCGTGTACCATCGGTGCACTCGTATTTGAGAGAGCACTCTGTGATCTTAGCGCAAGCGTGAGCGTCATGCCAAAGGTCGTGTTCGAGAAGCTACGTCTGCCAGAGCCGGAACCGACAGCCATGTGTCTCGAGCTTGCAGACAACTCAGTTCGCTACCCCAAAGGGATTGCTGAAGACGTGCCCGTGATGATTGGGAATCACTTAGTCCCTGTGGACTTTGTGTCTTTGGAAGTGTTTTGTTCTTTCTTGTATGTGATCAAGTGCAGGGATTGGACATCGGAGGGCAATGCTGATTTCTATCAAGACTTACTCGAGGACGAGCAAGGTTTAAGCATGGGGGGATTGTTGGCGCTGTTAAATGACACACTTTTACCCCTGTTTAACTTCAATAATTGCATGAAATTAATGTCTACACTAATGATCATACTCTATAATCAGGACATATTCGTATATGCATGTGTTTTTGGAGCATTTTGGTTTATGCAGGATAAATGATAAAATCAAGACGGATTTGGGCTAAATTCGAGACAAGCGTAAAGCGAAGGCCGGAAGCCCACGAGAAGAAGGCCTACTGGGCCCAGGTGCCCAGGACATGGACTAGAAGCCCACTCATGCCCAGATCCAGCCCACCAAACTCCAAGATTGCTTAAGGACTAAGCAAATGAAGATAAGATCAAGTTACTTCGAGTTGAAGGCATGTTCAAATGGAAAGTCATCAAGAGATAATTTTATCCCGAAGTAAACGATGTCCAGGGCCCACATGCATAGAAAGGAACATTCCAGAACCGACCATGAAGCTTGGGGAAAAAGATGAAGCCGAGGCGGCCCAGGAATGGGCCAGGCCGCGTGGCCCAAGGCCCTCCTGGCCGCGCCGCCTGTTGGTGGTCGTTACGATACGATTTCGCCACCAACATTCCGTCATATTTCAGGCTCATCTTGCTCATAACAAAGTGAAATTGGTTATTTCTAATGAGTTCCATAAGTTTTGTATAATTTGTGAGTGCAGGAGCAAGCAAGAAAAAGATGAAGACTTTTGGACCCAAAGTCAGGCCGGCCGGCCTAGCATAGGCCGACCGGCCCCCTTCTGTGGCCCTTTGCCACGTCAATGATCCAGGAGATCCCAAATATAGTACCAAAGATCCTGAGACGTGAGATCAACATCGGTTTGATCCAAGGACCCGTAAGGCCTAAGCTATACTTGCATGGATTGAAGGGCCACAAACCTTGGATTCTCGGACAGCTTTGATCCAAAGCAACCGTTACCGACCTCAGGGAGCAATCCAGAGCATCCCTGATGAAGGCAGTGCCACATGGCAGCCAGGCCAGGCCGATCGGCCTAGCCTAGATCGGCCGGCCTCCCCCAGAGGCCGCCACCTGTCCCCCTTCGCGTGACAGTTAAGCAGAGAGTTAGCTTATGCTTGACGCCTGCAACCGCCCTTGAAGACTATAAAAGGGACCCCCTTCACCTTGAGAAAGCATCCATCAATCCATCCAAAGGAGAGAAGAGAAGTCTATAGAGGAGTTTTCATCTTTAGAGTTAGATTAGGGAGAGAGTGAGTGAGTTGCTTGGGTGACAGCCAAGCTTTGTAGAGAGAGTCTGGGATTTTCTCTCGGTCTCTTCTCAACATTTCCACCCCAGAGGAATATACTTCAGGAGTTATCTTCGGTAAGTCCTCGGTCTCTTGTCTTTAGTACCTCACTAGTTTACGAATTACTTTCAGCAATCTATCTTATTTATATTAGATCTGCAGGTACCTAGGTCTGCACGAGTGACATCGACTCTGTTTGGGGTTTCCTCTATAGCCCTTCGCGTTGGGTGGAGGTCAGTGGCTGAAAGCTTAGGCGTGGTGCCTATGCTGGCTAGCCATCTCAGGTTGTGTTGCACCCCACGAAACTGCAGTGGTAGGCAGCAGGTGGTGACAGTCCTGTCTGTCCTTTGTACTCCACCACGTTCGGGTGTACTCATAACAGTAGTGCTGAGCCCGGAAGAACCCCTCTCTCACCCCGTTCTGAGTTCTTCCCGTTCTAGCCATCGAAGCAGATCAGATTAGATATAGATAGTTTGTCTGGGGTAACGAGTAGCTAACTAAAGTCAAGCTCTCTACCCGCTTACCTTGTGCTCCCTGGTGGGTCCGGTTAGAAAAGTTCTAGCCTAGTCGCGTCTACCGTTCCTTGGATTCGATATCCAGGTTCTTACTCCCCTGGTGAAAGGCTACATCGTACTCCGTGCGCTTGCGGATTTAGTTAGGCTAAGGAGTGCCAACACCGCCCAGGCCATTCCCGTGCCCCCTCGCCTTCCCCTTTGACCTAGGGTTTCCTAGGGCTATATATAGCTCCCATTTCATTCGAGAGCTATCAATTCAATTTCATTCAACGCCGAAGGAGCAGAGAAGCTAGAGGGACACCTCTCGGAGAGCTGAGGGTCGTGCTAGTTGTCTAGGGTTTGCCCTAGCCGACGTGGGAACCCTGCGAGGAAGACCACGTCGGAGTTCTGGAACTAGTTCATCAAGATCAAGGTAGGATCCCAGTGGTGATCATGATGTACATTTAATCATTCATAGTGAAGTCTATTTGAGTTTCCGATTGTTCTTAGCGATCAAGTGCCTCTCTCTATGATTTTGCTCGTTCTTGGGTTTGCTTCTTCTAAGATCTATTATCAAGATAAATCGATCAGGATGTTCTTTTAGCCGTGGTGGCTAGGGGCTCATACCGGATCTACCAGGGATGTTCAACACGTTTGTTGAACGTGCCCTTGTGATTCATCTCACAGATAGAGAGCGTCGTGACGGGACGTTACTCGTGTATGGCGATGATCCTTGGGGCTATGATTTAAAGATGCTTTCAATGAGATTCTCATCTTGCTTGTCTCACTACTTTGCTCAGAACTACAACGTTTGCATGATCTAGGTGATCTAGATTGATCTTTAGTAGATTAGATTGATTCAAGTCACAAGTGTTTCTTTGCTAGTTAGATTGGATCTTGAGTCTTTAGTTCCATGGATTGATAAACCTTGGGGGAATACTCTCTTGAGGGAAGAGCTACAATAATCCATGCGCTTGCGGTGGATCTTGGTGCGCATTCGGCGCGCCAACAAGCTTTTCTGGCACTGTTGCCGGGGAACTAATGATCAAGTTTTAATTTAGCGATGCAATCGTAAATATTTTCTGACTTTTTCTTTAGATTAGATTTGTTTCAACTCTTTTCTCTAGATTAGATTCATTTTTGACTTTTTGATCTTTTAGATTAGATCTGTTTTAACTCTCTCTCAAAAATTCATCCACAGATTCATCTGAGTTCGCTAAAACCTTTTTCTTAGATCATGTATATACGTTTTCTTTTCATTAACCGCTAACAGGAGATGGACGGCTACCTCTCCAACAAACCGAAAAATTTTGTGGATGATCCAGAAAAACTTTACAGGCAAAGAAGACGCGAAGCACGACTGAAGAAACTGGAGTTGGGAGATTCAAGCAAGACCGAGGAATCGTCCTCAGAAGACACTCCACCAACATCACCTAAGGGAGAAGGATCGAACGACAAGATGGGAGACGAAGCGCAACCGGAGCGTACAATTGGGGAACTGTTCATCCCGAGCATTGCAGATCTGCCCCTCATGAACCTCAACAACATTGCAAGGACCGTTCAAGATCAAGATGCCGACGCTGAGGATGGTGCAGAACTCGCCGTTCACTAGTAAAGAAGATGCTAATCTTCGTATTCAAGCTTTCACGCAGCTATGCCTCACTTTCGACATGGAGGGGTGACTCAAGATCAGATGAGAGCAAGGCTCTTCCCGTTCTCTTTTGAGGGGAAGGCGCTACAATGGTTCTACTCGCTATCACCAGGACATAGTGCAGAACTTGGAGCGACTGATGACAGCATTATTGAAGGAGTACTACTCGCCAGGCAAGACACAGAATTTGAGCAACAAGATTCGCAACTTCGCGCAATACCCGACAGAGATGATCGTCGAAGCCTATAAGCGCTTCAACGACTACGTCCGAGCCATGCCTCACCACAAGCTCCAGAGAGAAGATCTCGTTTAGAAGTTCTATCAAGGGCTGCAGCCTTCGTCAAGAATCATCATCGATGCATCCGCCGGAGGTTCGATGATCGATCTCACCCCTACTCAAGCTTTCAAGTTATTCAAGAAGGTGGCAGACAACGATGCATGGGCGTCATCTGGGCGCCTAGTGCCAGCCCCGCAGTCCGGGAACGCAAAAAGTGTGTTGCAAGTGGATTGTGAACAGCTGCTCGAAGGAAAGATCGATTCTCTCATGAGGAAGTTCAAGAAGATGGAGATGGAGAAGAAGGACGCTCAACATCTAAAGGCAGCCGAAGCTAGGTCGACATGTTAAGAGTGTGGCGAGTACGACCACGTCTAGAAGAATTGTCCAGAGGAAGCTAAAGTGCTCGACTACATCAAGAAGGGAGATTGGTACCCCCAATCCAACTTCCGCTATGGACAAGGTAGACCTCAATTCAATGCAAGCTCTTCTATTCATAATGAAGTACCTCTACGTATGTAGTTGAAGGAATTCATAGAAGAGCAAGGCAAGGTGAATCTGGCTACTGCAAACAAGTTTAAAGCTATGGACAAGGCATTAGAGAGCATAGACGCAAGAGTTGCAGAGGTCGGAAGCTCGAACCACCAAGTAATCAATATGATGAAGATGATAGAGACACAGATGGCCCAGCTTGCCGGACGCCTACCAAGCAATGAAGGAAGATTGCTAGGACAGCCCATACTCCCGAAGACAGCCAAAGCTATTCAGACTCGCTCGGGAAAAGAGACAGAAGATCCAGAGTTTTCAGCCGGAGCAAGGAAGCCTAAGCCAGCCGCTGAGGCAGAGATGACAACAAAGGAGAAGGAGAAGGCGCCAGCTCAGGCATCGGAGATTGAGACGCTCGAGCCAGAGTTTGAGATGGTTGGGAGCGACACGAGGGTTCTACCGAAGAAGCCACACTTCCACAAAGGTAAAATTGATGAAAACTTTGAGAAATTTGTTGAAGTGGTGTGCAGGTTGACCATCAATATGCTGCTCTTGGATGCTCTACAAGTTCCTACCTACTCTCGCTAGTTCAAAGACATACTTGCTCGCAAGTACGAGATGACATCAACAGCTTCAGACTACATCAAGCTGACAGAGGAGTGCAGCGCAGCCATTGCTGAGAGGACTCCAGAGAAGAAGAGGGACCCGGGATGTCCAACCATCCCGTGTACCATCGGTGCACTCGTATTTGAGAGAGCACTCTGTGATCTTAGCGCAAGCGTGAGCGTCATGCCAAAGGCCGTGTTCGAGAAGCTACGTCTGCCAGAGCCGGAACTGACAGCCATGTGTCTCGAGCTTGCAGACAACTCAGTTCGCTACCCCAAAGGGATTGCTGAAGACGTGCCCGTGATGATTGGGAATCACTTAGTCCCTGTGGACTTTGTGTCTTTGGAAGTGTTTTGTTCTTTCTTGTATGTGATCAAGTGCAGGGATTGGACATCGGAGGGCAATGCTGATTTCTATCAAGACTTACTCGAGGACAAGCAAGGTTTAAGCATGGGGGGATTGTTGGCGCTGTTAAATGACACACTTTTACCCCTGTTTAACTTCAATAATTGCATGAAATTAATGTCTACACTAATGATCATACTCTATAATCAGGACATATTCGTATATGCATGTGTTTTTGGAGCATTTTGGTTTATGCAGGAGAAATGATAAAATCAAGACGGATTTGGGCTAAATTCGAGACAAGCGTAAAGCGAAGGCCGGAAGCCCACGAGAAGAAGGCCTACTGGGCCCAGGTGCCCAGGACATGGACTAGAAGCCCACTCATGCCCAGATCCAGCCCACCAAACTCCAAGCTTGCTTAAGAACTAAGCAAATGAAGATAAGATCAAGTTACTTCGAGTTGAAGGCATGTTCAAATGGAAAGTCATCAAGAGATAATTTTATCCCGAAGTAAACGACGTCCAGGGCCCACATGCATAGAAAGGAACATTCCAGAACCGACCATGAAGCTTGGGGAAAAAGATGAAGCCGAGGCAGCCCAGGAATGGGCCAGGCCGCGCGGCCCAGGGCCCTCCTGGCCACGCCGCCCAGGCCATTCCCGTGGCCCCTCGCCTTCTCTTTTGACCTAGGGTTTCCCAGGGCTATATATAGCTCCCATTTCATTCGAGAGCTATCAATTCAATTTCATTCGACGCCGAAGGAGCAGAGAAGCTAGAGGGACACCTCTCAGAGAGCTGAGGGTCGTGCTAGTTATCTAGGGTTTGCCCTAGCCGACGTGGGAACCCTGCGAGGAAGACCACGTCGAAGTTCTGGAGCTAGTTCATCAAGATCAAGGTAGGATCCCAGTGGTGATCATGATGTACATTTAATCATTCATAATGAAGTCTATTTGGGTTTCCGATTGTTCTTAGCGATCAAGTGCCTCTTTCTATGATTTTGCTCGTTCTTGGGTTTGCTTCTTCTAAGATCTATTGTCGAGATAGATCGATCAGGATGTTCTTTTAGCCGTGGTGGCTAGGGGCTCATACCGGATCTACCAGGGATGTTCAACACGTTTGTAGAACGTGCCCTTGTGATTCACCTCGCAGATAGAGAGCGTCGTGATGGGACGTTACTCGTGTGTGGCGATGATCCTTGGTTGTTTGACCGGAGGCTATGATTTAAATATGCTTTCAATGAGATTCTCATCTTGCTTTCTTCACTACTTTGCTCAGAACTACAACGTTTGCATGATCTAGGTGATCTAGATTGGTTATCTCTATGCTTTCTCTTGCTACCTCTGACGTTCTTCAGATTGATCTTTAGTAGATTAGATTGATTCAAGTCACAAAGTGTTTTTTTTGCTAGTTAGATTGGATCTTGAGTCTTTAGTTCCACGGATTGATAAACCTTGGGGGAATACTCTCTTGAGGGAAGAGCTACAATGATCCGTGTGCTTGTGGTGGATCTTGGTGCGCGTTCGGCGCGCCAACATGCTCCACGAGACGCTGACCGACCAAACCTGGAACCAAGGCGCGCAGAGCGTGTGTGACTTAGAGTGGAGCCCAGCCGGCTCCCGCGCTACGAGAGGATTCCGGGCGACGACGACAACTTCGACGGCTTCGTCGCATTCACCCCAAGGCTGCGGGCCGTAGTCTACCCAAACGGCTTCAAGCCCACCCAGGTGGAGAAGTACAATGGGCGTTCCGACCCAAAGCTGTGGCTCAAGCAGTACCACGCAGTGGTCCGAGTGTGCACGGATCTAATGACCAAGCAGCCACCTACTTTCCAGTCATGCTCGGACCTGAAGCTCTGCTATGGTTCGAAGGCCTCCCCCGCAACTCCATCGACAGCTGGCAAGATCTTTGCGTAGTGTTCTCCAAGAATTACCAAGCCAGCTACACACCCCCAGGATCATGTTATGACCTTGACAATGTCAAGTAGAAGAAGGGCGAAAGTCTCAGAGACTACGGCAACCGCTTTTTCGACAGCCGTAACAAGCTTACGGACGTTACAGATCGGGAGGTGATCGACGCTTTCCGTCACGGACTCACCCAGCCAGGGCTCTTTCGCACACTCTTCAAGGTCGACCGCAACGATGTGGGGGAACTCATGGACGTCGTCAATCTTGAAGCTCGTGCTGATGAAGCCGAACAAGCCCAGTTCAAGAACAAGGGCAAACAAGTCGACGAGGACGACCATCCCGACCATGCCAAGAAACATGAGTCAGCAAGGGCAAGAAGGCAGGGCCCTGAGCCCTTGGTAGCCGTGGCCAAGGGAGAAGGGAAGACTGTGACATCTCTGATGTCTAATCATCTCGTTAAGGCTTAATGGACAATTAAACTTGTGGTTTTGACCAAAGTCAACGCATGAAATAATGGATTAAAAATTCCATGCACCGAACCTTTAGAGCTTGAATTGATTTGAATTCAAAATTCCGCTTAATAACTTAAAAATATGTCAATAAGAGAGTTGTCCCAAATTTTATAAGGAACAATTTTGTTAATTGGTGGTTTTCAAAATTTTGAGTGGAAGATGCTCTACATCATGGTCAAACGGCAGTCAAACCTGTTTTTCAGCCAACACTTAGAAAATTTTCTGTCTGGAAAGCTGAAGTTTTTCCTAAAAGTTGAGGCCTGCCATTTGGAATTCCATGTATAACTTTTCATGAACTTCTCTCTAAGTTGAATCATTGATGTTTGGACTTTCCCTTGGTCATGTTCTCCATCAAGTATTCACACCCTAAGCATTTTAAATTTGCTTGGGAAGAGGGTTAAGTCGAATGAATTCCTGGCAACTCAGTGAACTTTGACCTTCCTCGGTTGGCATGGTTCAAATTCGAATTTTCACTTAAGAACTCAAAAATTCGCCAATACAAAAGTTGTTCACATTTTCATGGGACACGACTTTGTCAATTGGAGCTTGATGAGATTTTGAGTGTAACCAGCCCAAAAACTCAGTCGAAGTCAGCCCAGCCGCAAAAGTTCACTGCCGGCCGACACTCAAGTTCACCAGTTTTCATTTTAGTTTTATCGCTGATCTACACACTTTTTCTATGGTCACTCTTTACAAAAGTTGTAGAGGTTACTATGGGACACAACTTTTGTTTTTGGAGAATTTTGAGTTCAGTTCAAAATTTTCGAGAACAACTCAGTTAAAGTGGCACCCCGTAGCTGTTCGATGTATGGCTGGCGCTCGAGGGCGCCGCGCGTTCCAGCCGACCATAGTCGCTGCCACGTGGCGTTCCGTGCCCCACCGTCTCGACAGCCATCAGGCCTCGTCCTCCACGTGCTCGACGTCCGCGCCATCGCCCACGCCGTTCCCCCGCCTCCTTCCGACCGGACGCGACGCGCCGCCGCCGCGCACCACGTGACCGACGCCGACCCGCTGGCACCCAGCTGTCTGCTCGCCGCCCGCACGCCCCTGGCAGCATGGCACGAGCGCCAGGTGGTCACCCAACCCCCCGCGCGTGCTCCCTTCCTCCACACGGCATGCGCCCGACCTGTCCCCGCCCGAGCGCCACATGCTCGCCGGCAAACGGCCGTGCTCCCCGGCCCTCCGACCGCCGCCTTGGACACCAAGGGACGGAGCCTTGCTCACTAAGCTTCACCCTTCCCTCGGCCGCCTATAAAAGTCCCGTGCCGAGCTCTATCCGTCGCCTCGCTCTCTTCTTCCGCTCGGCCGCCAGGCTGCCGGAGGTCCCCCGCGTCCATGCGTTCCCGTCGCCGTCTGAGGCCACCAGCGCCTTCCCCTGGTGCTACTCCATCTTCCCGAGCTTGCAGCCAGGCGCCATCGCCGCCACTCTCGCCCGAGCACGAACAGGAACGGCTGCCACCCGCCCCCTCCCTCGGCGAGCCTTCTCCCGGCCATCTCCGGCCTCGCCTTCTACACCAAACCGAACCGTGGTGAGCCCCTCTACCTCCCCGAGCCATCTCCCCTTCGAATCGGCCTGTTCCCTAGCCGGAATCGAGCTCCCTAGATCTCTACCCGCCCAAGGACTTCGATCTTAGAATTAGATAGAATCTGGGGTTCGTTCTGTAAAATGCAGGGGCCTGGTCGCGAGTCTTTAAAAGTTGCAGGGGGTTATCCGGGAAACTGCGACTTCAAGTTTAGATCCGAAACCAGTGAACTTATCAAATCCGTAACAAATCGTAGAAAAATCAGAAAAATGCAAATCCAATTTTTTTGTACTCCTGGTACTGTGCTCTACCTTTCCTAGAAAGCATGTATAGGTGTTTTGTGCTTCGTTTTTGAAATAGATTCAAATCTGTTCAAACTTAAATTTGTGCATAAATTGAAATATGTAGCTTTGTTTGAGTTTATCTTTTTATATGTTTCTTCTAGAGTCATGTTTAGGCTCCTGCAAAAAGTTGGCATAAAGTTGCACACTATATTTGTAGTTATATTTATTTAAGCTGTCAGCACACATTTAGATCTATAATTCTTGTAATTAATCTGTTCAGTAATTAAATCCCAACTTTTTGCAGAAGCTTGTGTACCTCATGTTGTACCTGCAATAAATAGTTGAGCTCAGTTTAATCTGTTTAGCTTGCTCTTTTAAATAATAACAGTTTAACCTTACTAATTTAAACAACAAGATCCTTTGATCTTTTTAAGCTACCCTTTGGCATGTGAGCTTGTCTAGACGAGTATAGCCTCTGGTAATTTTCTAAGGACCAATTGATGATAGTGTGATTTACTAGGATTTGTTCTTTATGTTAGTGTGCTGGTATTGTTGATTTATTGTGGTAGATGTATAAATGCTTTTGAGTTGGTTTTTTGTCAGTAAATCCATGTTGATATGGACAGCACACTGTAATTTTCTCACATGAAAATAATACACCAAACTACCAGAATAAACTGTTAAAGTTTGATGTGTAAACGGCTAAATAAAAGAAGAAATCACATGTTTAAATTAATGAAATATTTTGATCACATGTCGCCACCACACACCATGTTGTTTAATGCTAACAACAAACTTGAGAACATGATGTGTACACAATCACCATCACAAACCCAAGTTTCTTTTTATGAGTAAATACAAACTTAATTAAAGAAAGGGAAGGTTAGACAAAGTTTGTCCAGGTGAATGTGCCAATCAATACATCCCGGTTTATCGTGTGAAACACGATGCTCGATATAACATCATTCTCTTATGCATTGCATCTCATATAGGAACGACTCTCGCCGACAGAAGCCACAAGCCGATCCCGGCGCAAAGAAGAAGGACGACACGAGGAGAAGCCGAACGTCGTCGCAAGCAAGTCAAGATCCGAACCAAGTTCGGAAGAGTCAATACTAACTTAGCTCGGGATTAAGGCAAGCCCCGGAGCATATCCCATGTTTCGAATCATGCAACTATGTTTTGTACTCTATGCTTGTGCATTTACGTTTCAGGCATTGATTGAAACCTTAGTTGCATGATCCCGGCAACCTATGCTTTGCAATACTAGTATGATAGGTCGATAGTTGCCATGCTTTAAGGACACGGTAAAAGTCGAGTGATTTCCTATCACTCGCGAGATATAGGAATCAACTGCTTTACTTATGTTGGAATCATAAGGATGACGGACGGGGATTTTTGGTCATGTAGATGCCCCGTCTGTTTATGAAAAGTTGCTAAGGTCGAAGTGTGCCGGCGATGTTGGTCAAGTATTTGAAAGCACTAAGCACTTGTTTGGGCATGGGACCAGTAAGTTTAGTACCTTTTCGGAAGGGGGCGTGGCCTTGTCCTGCTTTCCCTGGGATTTATCCCCCTGTCGCTGACACGTGGCTCAAGACCGAGGCCAGCCGGCTACGGCCGCGAAGTATGACCGGCTAAGGCTTGTGTCCAAGGGGAGTGGGCTCGGATTAACAAACCCGGAAGACATGGGAACGGCCTGGTTAGCGTCGACGCTCGGGGTTGGTGCTTTTCCGTGTGTTTAGTATCCACCTTGCAAGGTTAAAGTCGGTTCGAACTGTCTGTTTCTCGCAGCTAATGAGACTACTTGATCTCTTGCCGCACCGAGTAATGAAAGTGGAACATGATGATGGTAAACTTGCTGCTTGCTTAATTGTTTGCCCCACTTGCTTGGTTAGAATAGGTTGCTTATCTAGAAAGATTTAATTGAACTAGAACTTGATGCTAAAATGTTGAAAGCAAGGACCCACTCTTAGTCGCTCTTTGGCAAAACAAACCCACCAGCCAAAAGCCTTGCATGTCTAGAAGTTGGTGTTGTAGCTGACACCCGACGGTTAAGTCTTGCTGAGTATTAGTATACTCAGCCTTGCTTGTGGAATTGTTTTCAGGTAGCGCCCTTGAGGAGATGGTTGCCGGTCTTATCTGGCCAACCACCCTTCCTCCTGGTTGGACCGTTGTGTGGGACGAAGATGCTTCCGAGTGATGTCACGACGGCTTCACGTGACGTCATTCTATTCGAATAAATTAGTTTATTTCCACTGTTTTTGAAAACTCCGATTTAACTGTTGCTTTATGCTTGAACTCAGTTTGTAATAAAGTACCTCATGCGGGACCTATTTAATATTCGTGGATTGTTGTAATCTTTGGGACCCACCTTCGAGTGGGTATTTGTACGGCTTGTTTCGATCGAGGTACTGTTCGTGGTTGCATCGGGCATCGACCCGACAGACTCTCAGGTTACTCCGATTTAATTGCGTGACGACCAATGGAAGGTTAGTGCACTTAAGTCGGATTAATTTGGGTGGTTCTGCCACAAAGACAGCTTCCCACTTTCTGCCAGAGAAGTTCCACGACACCCTCAACGACTTCTGCCCCTTCCACAAGAATGTCACGCACTCACTGCGCGAATGCCGCAACCTCCTACAGGAGCTTGGCATGCTCCCCCCACCAAAGAAGCAACGCGTCCAAGCAGGGCCATGCTACAATGACGGCGACCGACCATACAATGGTCGCCGTGACTACAACAACCGCAACGACTACAGGCGGGACGACCGCCTGTACCACCATCCCAGGCACAATGACGACCGTCGTCACGACGACGAGAGGCGGCGCGAAGAACCCCGCAGAGAGCCGGAGCAGCAAGACAACCCTAATGTCGAGTTCCAGCCCGCCGACCGAGAGGTCCACGTCATCATTGGTGGCCCTAGCAAGACTACACGCCGGCAAAAACTCCAAACCCGGGAGGTCAACCTCGTTTCCACCCGGCCAATTGAGTACCTCTAGTGGTTGGAACTGCTGATCTCCTTCAGTCGCAAGGACCACTGGATCCATTTGCCAGAACCCGGTTCCTACCCCCTGGTGGTCGCCCCGGTGGTGGACCGCGTCCTACTCTCCAAGGTACTCGTAGATGGGGGCAGTGCCCTCAATATCATATTCACGGCCACGATGAACAGCATGGGCTTTGACTACGACAGGCTTCAGGAAGCCACAGACCCCTTCTTCGGAATAGTACCGGGCAAAGCAACATTCCCTGTCGGCCGAGTCACCCTGCCAGTCACCTTTGGCACGGCTGACAACTACCGTACGGGGAATATCCACTTTGATGTGGTCGACTTCAAGAGCTCCTACCACACCATCTTTGGCAGGCCCATGTTGGACCACTTTATGTCCATCCCCAACCACACCTACCTCGTCTTGAAGATGCCAGCCCCTAAAGGGGTCCTCACCATCCGAGGAAATGTCAAGATCTCCTTCGAGTGCGACAGCGAAGCGATCCGACTCGCTGAGCTGTCCCAGCAAGTCGGCAACAGCGAGATCATGGTGGCCGTCGCAGCCAAGACAGCAACCGACCCAATGGAGATCCCAGAAGCAACGCTTGCAACTACCACGCTGGAACCAGCTGAAACGCCAAAGGAGGTCAGGCTGGGCCTCGACGACCCCAAGAAGACGGCCCTCATAGGGCGCAACCTCACTCCTAAATAGGAAGACGCGCTCACCTCCTTCCTCCGGGCCAACTGGGACATCTTCGCATGGAAGCCCTAACACATGCCAGGAGTCCCGAGGGAGAAGGCTGAGCACTCCTTGCCCTTGGACCTGATTCCAGCCGCCAAGCCGGTGAAGCAGAAGCTACGACGGTTCGCACAGGATCGCAAGGAGGCCATTAGGGTAGAGATTAATAAACACTTAGCCGCCGGGTTCTTTAGAGAATGTAAGCACCCAGAGTGGCTTGCAAATCCTGCACTTGTCAAAAAGAAAACCGGTGAATGGAGAATGTGCATTGATTACACCGATCTCAACCGCTACTGCCCCAAAGACCCCTTCCCTCTTCCGCGGATCGACCAAGTTGTCGACTCCACCTATGGCTGAGTCCTTCTTTGTTTCCTTGACTACAGTTCTAGGTATCACCGGATCTTAATGAAAGAGTTCGATCAGGACAAAACAACCTTCATCACGCTCTATGGCATATACTGCTATAAGTCAATGACTTTTGGGCTAAAAAAGGCAGGCGCCACATATCAAAAAGCCATCCAGAGCTGCCTCAACGACCAAATAGGGTGCAACGCTGAAGCTTATGTCGACGATGTCGTGGTCAAGACCTACGACGCTGATAACCTAGTCGCCGACCTACAAGAAACATTCAACAACCTCCGTCGCTTTCGGTGGAAACTCAACCCAACCAAGTGCGTCTTTGGAGTGCCCTCAGGCAAGCTCCTAGGGTTCCTAGTCAGCCAACGGGGAATAGAGGCAAACCCTGTAAAAATCAACGCTATACGCAAACTCCTAACGCCAACCTGCAAAAAAGATGTTATGAAACTCACCGGCATGATGGCGGCCCTTAGCAGATTCATCAGCAAGCTTGGAGAAAGAGGCATGCCCTTCTTCAAGCTACTGAAAAAGGCTGACAAATTCGAATGGCCTCAGGAAGCCGAGCAAGCCCTAGCCGACCTCAAGGACTTTTTGGTAACTCCACCAGTCCTTATTGGGCCGGCACCCCAGGAACCTTTGCTCCTCTACATAGCCGCAACAACTCACGTGGTCAGCACGGTACTCGTCGCCGAGAAACAAGAGGTGGGGCACGCCTATAAGGTACAACGCCCAATATACTACGTCAGCGAAGTGCTGGCCGACTCAAATGCGCTATGTCTTGATGAAAATTATAAATTTTTATGTTGCTTTTGAATGGATAAGACATACATCTAATGAGTAGAAAATGTGCACCAAATTGGTAGAGGCCAGACTTTTTCCCATTATTTAAAAAATGTTATTTCTCATTTCTATGTTATTGCTTTCAAACCCACTCTTAGTGCTTGCTAAAAATCATATCACGATGGAGTACTTGTATTTGTATTACAATATCAACTAACTATGCAAGTTAGGTAAAAATCAATTTAGTTTTCCATAAGCCAATTTCAAACTTTATAAATTTCTCATCAGCTAATTTTCAGATTTAAATTCACGTTTGAGAATTCAAAATGATGTGCGCCACATGAGAGAAATATCGATTAATGCATCTTAGTAGGGTTTTAGTGCATCTTAGTGGAAGGTGATGATGTGGCTTCATGATAGATTAGAAAAACCTTTAGTGGAGACCAATTATATAAGTTATATAGATTTTCTTGTTCATCATCTTCATTCTCCATCAATAGATCATCTTCTCTAGGATGTGCTGATCTACTCTTAGGATTTGAAGAAGATGGTGCAAAAATAACACGAAATTGATCTGCTCTTAGGAAAGGTAGGACGTAGAGATTTAATAAACTCAACAAAATACTCAATATAAGATATGTTTAAAGGGTACTAATGACATGTGGTTGGAGAATTTGGTGGGGAAGTAATAATATTTTTAAAATTGGTATGTAAAAAAATTAACAAAATGGCGAGAACTTATAGATATTCAAATGGGCAAAGAAATTGTGCTGACCGGCATTTAGATCAGCCGCCAGCACAAATCGATCTATGCTAGTGGGCGACATAACCTAGCCACCAACACAAATGGATCTATGCAGGCATAAGGTTGTCAGCGGTTTTTGTTGGCACTCCTTAGCGTCACTTTTTAGCAACGCTTGAGAGCGCTCTGATTTATCGTGTAGCTTGTAGAATATTATTCCGCAAGCGCACAGAATAGATCGATGTAGCATTTCACCTTGGAGAAACCAGGGTATCGTATTTATATTTCTGTAGGGAAGCAATATGGTTAAAGAAGATTGTTGAATGAAATGATAAATCTTGTCAGAAATACCAAGCCACTGATCTTAGGCAAAATACACCTAAGTGTAGGGATAATGATCAAATGAATGACCGGATAGAAGGTCTAAAAGACCAGCGACACAGGAGCCTCAAATCTATAGTAAAGGAAAGACGTTGGGAGAGAGACCGGACCTAGGACACTTCCTACCCAGAGCAAGCCGCTCTAACCTTAACCTAAACTCTAGCTTAGATACCGGGGCAGAGCTCACTTCGACGGCTAGTACGGGAGAACCACGCAATAAGGTGAGAGATGGGGGGTTTCTCCGGGCACTAGCAACTTCTGTTATGAATACACCCAAACATGGTGGAGTACGAAGGACGGACAGGGCTGTCACCACCTGCCGCCTACCACAACTGTTCCGTGGGGTGCAACACACTTTCTAGCTAACACCATGCCAGACACTACGTCTGTACATGAGTGTTAGGATTTCTCTTGAGGCCTGTCAAGAGAAATCCCCGTCCTTCCAGAGGCGTCTTACGGCCCTGGTCGAGGCAAGAAAACCCGCGAGATGGATCCCGACAGAGCTAAAGCAAACTCTAAACTAAAGCTAAGAGAAAACTTCTATCTCACAAAGGAGGCAGAGAAAGGCTAATACTTAAACTGTGAAAGTAAAGAAGTAGATATATTAAATATACTCTAAAAGATACAATAGCTTTACCAGAATTTCGAAGACTCCGAACTTTCGAGCTAAGCTTGACTCGACTCGATCCTACTCCGAACTCTAATCCTTATCTAAGAAATGGAAAAGGTGGAAGAGCTCCTTCAAGTGCTTCACTTGAGTCTTGTGTTGTGTTGTGTGTCTTGGAGTGAAGAGAAGGGGGCCTTTTATAGCCTCTCAGGGTCGGTAGCTGGCGTAACTGTCACGCTACCGACCTGAGTAACCGTCATGCCAAGGCTCGTCGCGTGAGGACGCAGCAGAGGGCCGGCCGGCCTATGGGAGGCTAATCGGCCTTCGCAGTGGACATCTGTGATTGCTTACTGAGGTCGGTAAAAGTTGGATCCGTGGCAGTTGAGCCAGTTAGGGGCCGGCCGGCCTAGGGTAGGCCGGTCGGCCTGCCTCTAGCTCGCGTTTGTCTCTCCGTTGCACCGACGTACTCCTTGGACGGTAGGATGAATGTCTAGCTTAGAGTTCACACGGATCGTGCCCGAGATTTGCATGCAAGTGGGCCCTTTGATCCATGGTTAGGCATGTTAGGCCTCTCGGGTCCTCTGATCAAACCGTCTTTGGATTCAACATGCACGATCATGTTCTCTGGTTCAGCTGTGCTCTAAAGAAGTGGATCGACCAGACATACCAGGCCGGCCAGCCTAGGCTAGGCCGGTCGGCCTCAGGGCTTGTGCCCAATTTAGTCGCCTTTTCACATGTTTTCACCTGCAAACACAACTCATCCAAAACTTGTAGAATTTGTGATAAATAAACATTTTATGCATAGAACTTGGTGTGAATCTCTATTTATTCCCGAAGAGTTGACGGTCACCAAGTGCTTCTAATGACCGTCAACAGTTTTCTCAACCTGTTAGCATAAATCTGACAGTTTCTCAATTCTCGCCAGCACAAATCAGGTTTTGCCGTCCACATAAAAGTTTTCTAGCATAGTGTCGGCTGGCTTGATTTTCATGTATTGAGTTCATGGCTCTCTTGGTTTTAATGTGTTGGTGTCCATTTTCTGTTACTTAAGGCAGGGTCGACCGCATCTTCCTCGGCGCTGCACCAGGGGACGCGTACATCACCGTTGATGTCGGGATGGGCTTCGTTGTAGCCCTGCTGGACTTGATCGACTTGCTGTGTGGCTCCTCATCCTTGGGCAGTGTAGAGTAGCGGGGACCAGAACCCGAGTCTGGCTCGGGTAGTAAGTTTGCATGCATTCAAGCTTAACGTACTGTAGATTATAGCTAGCTTGTCAATCATAATGTCCGTCCGGAAGAAAGCTCCATCATGGATTTTTTTTAGATTAAGGGACTGGCTACTTTATTTGCTAGGAGGATTTGCATTATTGTACTGATGATTAGTTGTATTGGTTGAGTGATCAATTGGGTCTACAGCCCCTACAGGACATGCATCCATCATCCGTTGTGATCAGTCCAGCGTACATGTAACACATCATAAAGAGAAAAATACAGAAAAAGAAATAAGAAGTCTAAAACCATTTTGTCATATCAATGTGGGGGCTTGTTTGTTTTCAAATATTAGTTGCATGAAACTATATACACTACGGGAAAACTCTACATTGGTGATTGCACATTAGTGCCGGTCAAGCTGGAGCCGACACTAATGTCGGACGTTAGTGCTGGCTTCAGGGAATAGTGCCCCTCGAGCCACGTTAGTGCCGGCTGGGGGCCCCTCGAGCCACGTTAGTGCCGGCTCTAGGGAACAGTGCCCCTCGAGCCACGTTAGAGCCAGCACTAATGTCAGACGTTTTTGCGAATTGATCTCATCGAAGAAGCTCGGGTCAGGGCAATTCAAGAATCTATCTGCGGATTCTTGCTCGATGAAGTCATAAATAAGAACGGAGAATTCTATGGCCACTACTACACAAACCACTTTCACAAACGGGCTATCACAACCGGTTTTACATAAACCGTTTGTGATGCATACATCAGAACCGGTTTAGAAGCAAATAGGGGTAACAAATGATAAAACCGGCTGTGATGTTCACTTTCACAGCCGGTGGTTGGCTAAAACTGGTTGTGAAAGTATCACAACCGGATTTTAACAGCACCCGGTTGTGAAGGTGAGTTCGGACCCGAAAAAATTATACAATCACGTTTAGAACGCCCAGCTCCCGTCCGCCCCCTCGCTCTCTCTCCTCCTGTCCGCCTCCTCGCTATCTCCTCCCGTCCTTCCCTCGCTCCCGTCAACGCCTCTCTCTCCCTCCGCCTCCTCTCGCTCTTCCCACCGCCGCCAGCAGGCCTCTCTCTCCCCGGCGGCCGGCCTCTCTCCCCTCCACCTTCCTCTCCTCCTCCCCGGCAGGCCGACCTCTCTCCCTGGCAGCCGTCCGTGCCTCCCAGATCTCGCTGTGCTCCTCCCTTCCCCCTTCGCTCGCCCCTCACTCGCGACGGCAGTGAGGAGCGGCGGCGGGGCAAGGTGCGGCACAGGGCAAGGTGCAGCTCTGGTGCGGCAGCTGGCGGCGCGGGGAGCAGCTGCGGCGGCCACCGCAGCGGGATCCGGTGGCGGGCACGGGATTCGGCAGCAGGTCCGCGGGATCCGGCGTCCCTCTCTTCTCTCTCCCCCACCGTCCACCGGTGGGAGCGCGGGATGCGGCGGCTGGCGGCGCGAAGAGCAGTTGCGGCGGCCGCCGCAGCGGGATCCGGCGGCAGGCACAGGATTCGGCAGCGGCCTGCGGGATCAGGTGTCCCTCTCTTCTCTCTCCCCCAACGTCCACCGGTGAGAGCGCAGGATGCGGCGGTGGCGCGGGATCCGGCTAGCGTGGGAGGAGCGGCGGCGGCGACAGCTCTAGGGAGCATCGGCGGCGGCCGTGCGAGGAGCAGCGCGGAGGAGCCTCGGCGGCCGCGGCGTAGGGGGCGGCGGCCGCGTTGGGAGCGGCGACCGGCGTGCGGGGCCCTTTTTTTGTTTTTTAAATAGGCTTCACAGCCGGTTTTGAACACCCGGTTGTGATAGTCACAAGTATCACAGCCGCTATATCAGAAACGCCCCTCAAAACCGTTTGTGATGAAGGTTGACAACCGGCTGTGATGGGCTATTGTGTAGTAGTGGGCGATCCCTACTCAAGGGTCGCGGCACTTGATAAGTGTCGTCACTTCCGTTGAGATGTATCGTGCATGTTTAATTTGTAATATCTCAAGTACTACAAGTATTTTGTTGGGTCTTTCAAATGTTGTGTGTATATTATGAATTCCATCTATTTATATATATATATAATATTAATAATGTGATATATATCGTCGTAATGTAGTATGAACGCAAATAGTGTCACTACATAGACGCATTTGGTACAAATACGAAAACGTATAAAGAAAAGAAAAGCAAAAAGAAAAAAGGAGGTTAGTGCAGTTTAGTGCCTTCCTTCCCTGACCAATCAAGCCGGTCAATTTGACCGGCACTAATGTGCTGCATGTTAGGCGTGCCGTGTGACCGGCACTTATGAGGGGTTTTCTGGCCATGATAAGAGATACAACTTCAAATTAATGCCTTCTCAAAACAAGTGTATATGGCACGTGCACGTACTACTTATAGTATATATAACAGTTTAATGCATAGTAATTCATAACTAAAGGAATGTTCACTATACATAAAAATACACACATTCACAGATGCACTGAGCACAACATTGAATCAACTAGCAAAGGAGGCATGCAGCAGCTTACAGGCCTGCCAATTATAACATCGGCTGCCTATCCTTGAGCCGCCGTCGGTAGTGGATGGTCCTCGACATGGCCTCGCCCGAAGGCGCGGACGTGGTCCTTGAGCGAGCGCTTGTGCTTGAAGTCGGAGCCGCAGGCGCAGCGCCACCGGCGGCCGCAGTTCTTCTCGTGGGTGCGCCAGTCGCCGCGCACGGCGAGGGCCTTGCCGCAGCGGCGGCAGAGGAAGGGCCTGGCGCAGTGCCGACGCCGGTAGTGCGTCTGCAGGGTGCGGAAGTCCTTGAGCGGCCGCGCCCGCGGGTGGTCCACGTGGTTCCGGCACCCCGGCGCGCAGCAGAAGCATGGCAGCCGGAGCATCGCCGCCGGCTGCGCGCCGCGGAGCGAGTCCGGGCCGCGCCGGTACTGCGAACCGTGCCCCCACATGTGCATCTGGACATGTGTAAAAAAAAAAACAAAGAAGAGAATGAAATGCAAGAATTATGTTACCACGCAGATTTATTATAAGCTAAAATGCTACTCCCTCCGTATCGAAATAGTTGTCGCCATTGACTTTTTTCGCAACGTTTGACCATTCGTTTTATTCAAAAAATTATACAAATATCAATTATTTTATTTATGATCTACTTTATCATCAAATGAATTTTGAGTTTGACTTATCTTTTCGTATATTTACAAGAATTTTTTGAATAAGACGAATAGTCAAAGTTTGCGAAAAAAGTCAACGGCGACAAATATTTCGATACGGAGGTAGTATATACTATATACAAACACTACGGTTTTGACATGATGTTCTTAAGCATTGGGATAATTCTCGATGGTCATGCATGTGAAAAACTAGCCAAATCAAATGAAGTGCAAATTTATAAGTCGAGAAGCATGTAAATTAAAATTTGTTAAGAAATAAAGCCTAGAGAGTGCGTAGTTGTTGCATACAACATAATCAGATCACATCCATATTTTTGCTGTGATCATATTTAAAAAGAAAGAAAGAACGAGGTAAATGATGTACATCCCTGTGGATATGTAAAAGCATGTACAAGTACGTGTAGTTGCTCTAACCTCAAGTGGTACATATATTTGGATACATGCCGTATGTATGTTCTGTACTCTCTATATATACACATGAAATACAGCATCTTCTCTCTAGGATTTTAGAATCATGGTCGTCGTCATCGATCAGTAGTGTAACTACTCAAAAAATAGATAAACATGATATCGATCTATTTTAGTATAGCTTTGGTCATTGCTAATTAAGAATGCAGGCGCATATATATTAGTTCCCAAGAAATCTACAGCCATATGCAGAATATGCTATTAGCATGGATGCATGGCATATGCATGCGTGATCACCTTCAGGATTTGCACACAGTAGCTTGGGGAATCTTGTTCAGTACGTGTATCTGCTATCTGCATGAACATAATAATAATTTGCACATGGACACTGGTAGAGCTTGGCGCGGGCCATGGCTCTCTCTCTCTCTCGTTTGCGTGCGTGCTTGGATCACGTCATTCCATGACAATTGACAAACATACATACTACGAAACAAGCACAGAGGCCATGATGATGGGACGAAGCACTACATTTGCGCTCTCCAAAATAGTGGAACCTCATAGATCGAGAGGAAGTACACAGTACACTACCAAACATAGGTGAACCACACAAAAGGCTTCTGAACCGGACCCATGATAGATGCTAAAGAAATGGTCTCATGATCTGCCATGCATAGCCATGGCCCGCGCCAAGCTCTACCAGTGTCCATGGCCCCCATTGCACATGCATTATTATGTTCATGCAGATAGCAGATACACGTACTGAACAAGATTCCCCAAGCTACTGTGTGCAAATCCTCAAGGTGATCATGCATGCATGCCATGCATCCAAATGCATGTACTAGCTGCTAATAGCATATTCAGAAGATCATCAGGCGATCTTCTTGTTTTATGATCAAACAAACCTGCAGGTTGTTGTATCTGCTGAATGTCTTGCAGCACACCGGGCAGGCGAAAAGCGTGGGGCCAAAGAGGATCTGAGCTGGGGTAGGGATCCAATAGTTTCCCTTCGTGAGCTTCCCGATGGCGAAGTACTCCGAGCAGCAGCCATCACCAGCAGTATCATCCCCTTCTGATCCCAGCTCTTCAAAATTTTCCACCTTGTTGTCGCCAGCACCAGCGGCAGCAGTAGCACTTTTTGTGAGGTCGTTCAGGGAGAGATCACGGTTTGGAGATGGTGGGCCAATTCGGAGTTTGATCTCCACGTCCTCCATAACCCCCGCCTCTTCCTTCTTCCATTTCTGATCACTGTTATGATCATGGTTGTAGTCATGGCTTGCAGGTAGGAGGCTGAGAAGAGGGAGTGGTTCCTTTGTGAATGGAGGAAGAGGTGGAGAGACCAAGCTTCTTTTGAACGATAAGTGCTCTATGTCATGAGGCTTAAGGAAGGTGTATGGGTTGGCCATGGGGAGCTTGAAGAGATTACTTGTTGGACTGGATGAGCCCACTGCGCCCAAAAGCTAGCTATTATACAGGGGGCGGTGCTGGAGACAGACTATCATCTGTGATTTGTTTGAATGAGCTTCAGCCAGACTTTTTGCATCTATAACCTTGCAGACCTTAGCAATCTTAGCTTCTTGCGATCCGGGTTCTCATTCAATCCTGTGCACCATGGTCTTTTATTTCAATCTGTTGTTGCTTTTCTTTTCCCATGGAACAATGCATATATGCCTGAATTTATGTGGTTGTGGCCCTACAAGTGGCATGCGGTGTGTGGATGAATGGATGGTTAATTATTTCTTGGGAAATTAGTAATTCTACCCCAACTTTGATCTCCAACTGCACCTTTGTCGTTTTCACCATTGCCCCTACTGGGACACATTGCTCCTAGTTTTTACCAATATAATTAAAGGCAAGTACTACATTGGTACTAGACAGTCTCATGCATTGACACGTCTTTGTTTTTTTTTGTCACGTAGTAATCCCAAATCCCTTTATTTTGTGGCTGGCGTAAAGGAATATTGTGAATTGCATAGCATCCAGAACTCATACACTAGTAGAGTAGTAGTCTTATAATCCTAAAATTTAGCTTATGCGACGATCATTTTGCGAAACATCTATCCCTCCCTCCGTGTAGCAATGTACTTGCTCGTAACATGTGCTCTTGCATTGCCTGAGAATCATATAAATGTTACCATTTTATATTAATAATAACATCAAGCATGAGAAAAGCATGATGGTTGAATCATTTAACAGGGGTAACATGAATCTAGCATCGTTGTTTGTCCATTTTATTCATCTCCGTACCTTTTCTATTCATAGGAATGCCAAATTGATTTTGTGAAACAAAGTTATATGGTTGCATAGAGTGAGACTTTTAAATAATGATTTGTACCTGCATTTTTTTTCCGCCTAGTATGTGGGGGGAGAATGTTCCTGTCAGACATGGAGGCCTAGGGCCCACACGGACGCAGGAAATACTCCAAGGAGGATATGGCAACGAGTTGAGACCGTGGCGCAAGGCAACACAGGACTCTACGAAGCATGGAAACTAGTTGGTAATAGGATAGCACTCGCATAGCGAGGCTTGCTCGGGTTACTACTCGAATTAGACTAGGAATCCACCCTTGTAACCCTGTCCGCTAGTATATAAGGCTGGACAGGGACCCCTCTCAAAAAACAAGTTCTGAATCTCAAGTCAGAGCACTCCTTACAATCAAACCGTTAGAATATAGAGAACCTCGACTAGTCTTGGAGATCATCGATCAACAAGACAAGCCTGTACTCAAATTCACCTTAATACAAGATCAGCAACAGGACGTAGGGTATTACGCCTAATTGGAGGCCCGAACCTATATAAATCTCGTGTCACGCAATCGTCGAGTTCCTGATTCTACTCTCACTCCACCGAAACTCTACTGCCTAGGGATGCCCCTTGGTAGGACTGCCGGTAAAACACCGACATCTGGCGCGCCAGGTAGGGGTGATCGTCAAGAATCTCATGGAGAATTCGACGACTTCACAACCAAACAAGATGGTCCGGGAAGGCGCTGCTCTCGGAACCAAGCTCAAGGAGATGATCGACGACAGTGGCTCACTCTAGTCAGAAAAGGCATAGCCAAGCATGGAGGAGCTCGTCGAAGATTTCGACAGAATCCAACTTTCTGACATTGTCAAAGGGCAAGTGCTCGAATCCAAATCACTCTCGAACTCCCCTCAAGAGATCCTCTCTGAGTCCGGTTCGATTTCGACGAGTAGTTCAAGCACCCACCCAACCCAAGCCCAAGTCGAAGTCCAGTCCGAATCCTCTTTAAAAGGACTAAAAGTGGCAAGACAATTATTGGGTCGACAGATACTAATCCTAACATCTGATCTGCCATATCAGTCTGGCACACCTCTTGCGCTGGAAGCGAAAGGCGATACAGAAATTGCTACTACAAGCTCTAGCGCTAGCTTCGACCCAGAGCGTGAACTGTTCATGGATAGTCGAGTCGATAATGAGCGCCATGACAATGAACTCTAAGAGCAAGTATCCGCAGATTCAGAAGAACTGGAAGGAGAATCAGAAACGCACAAGGCATCTAGAGGAGCCAAGAACGCGAAAAGAGCTCAACGACGGCTCGACGCACGAAATTGACAACTAGCAGACGTCAACAAAGAATCAGTCAAGGGAGGTCAATATATCTCTCCTCTAGCCAATGCTATGGAACTCCAATTTCAGTTACGGTCACTACCCAAAACGGCTGCGGTCGAAAAAGCTCTCGAACAAGTCAACATCATGATCAAGCAACTCGACACGGCTGGCGTCATCCCTCAAACAAGCAAGGCCAATGCTCCAGTCAAAAGCCAGGTGGTCAACAGCAAAGCAAGGGCGCTCAATACAAAAAGCAAGAATGCAACACCAAGCCACGCTCCTAGTCGACTGGCTGGAAGTTGATTCCAAGGAAGAAACAACGACGCCATGCAAGGTCAACTAGATCTTCGACAGTACCTGACTCCTAGAAAATTGATAGGACGACCAAGGGGTTTACTTGATCAATGACCAACTTGGCTGAGGCCGAGTTGGAGAAGCATTGGTCTCAAAAGCACAATCTTTTGTCGAAGACTGACTCTATTACCGCTGACAAGCTGAGCGAGTCTGATGCTTTTTCGTTGGAGCGGGAGAAACTTGAGCAGTCAATCCTTAAGCTTCAAGCCAAGAACAAAGCTCTTGCTGCCTCCAAAGCTGCTCTGTCCTAGCGAGTCGTGGTGCTTGACAGGGACAAAATCCATATGGAGACCCTTGTTTATGCCGCCAATGAAAAGCTGGAGAAGTTCGATGAACTTCAGAAGAAGGACCAGCTTGATTTGGAATATCTCGACAAGCTAACCGAATGCGGAATCCTCTAGATGAAGCTCAGGGATGCTGATGCGGATGCAGTGCAGAATCTTTCCTCGCTGAAAAATCTTACTGAGAAATATCAGGATTTGGAGAAAGCCGCAAAACTTGTTCCTGACTCCATTGATCTAGAACCTGCTGGGGAGAATCCTCGGTCTCTCATTGAGAGGCTGGAATGAACCAGATCGCTAACAACGGCGCCAAGCAAGAATGAACAGTACCTGACTTCGACAGTACCATGCAATCCTAGGACGACCAGCCATGGCAACATTCATGGCAGTACCTCACTACGTGTACCTCATCCTTAAAATGCCTAGACCACATGGCGTTCTATCATTTTAAGAAGATCTCAGGAGGTCATATGACTGCGATAGGGAAGCAGTCGAACTCGCTTCAACTACTCAAGTTCCCAGTTCAATGGCTGAGGTATTTGCAGCAGTTCAAAAGCTAAAAAAGACTAGTCTGGAGATTCCAACGCAGGAGCCCGGCCCTTTAAAGGTGACAACGCCCAAGGAGGTCGAAACCAAGCAAATCGAATTGTAGGAAGGAGAACCATCCAAGACAACTACGATAGAAGCAAGACTGGATCCCAAATAGGAAAGCGCGCTCGTCAGTTTCCTTCAAGCTAACCGAGACATTTTTGCCTAGCAACCAGCAGATATGCCAGGAGTGCCAAGGGAACTGATCGAGCATAACTTAAATGTAGATCCAAAAGCTACACCAAAGAAACAGCGGCTACGACGATTCGCCCAAGACAAGAGAGAAGCTATCAAGTTTGAAATTGCAAAACTACTTGCGGTCGACTTCATAAAAGAAGTTTTCCACCCAGAGTGGTTAGCCAATCTAGTCTTAGTCCGCAAAAAGAACAACGAGTGGAGGATGTGCGTCGACTATACGGATCTAAACAAGCATTGCCCCAAAGATCCATTTAGACTTCCAAGGATCGACCAAGTTGTTGACTCTACGGCGGGCTCAGTCTTGCTATGCTTCCTAGATTGCTACTTTGGATATCATCAGATCACGCTGAATGAAGAAGATCAAATCAAGACTGCGTTCATCACTCCATATGGCGCATAAGTATACAACAATATGTCCTTTGGACAAAAGAACGCCGATGCAACTTATCAACGAGCCATTCAACTCTACTTCAAAGACCAATTGCATCGCAATGTCGAAGCATACGTGGATGACGTAGACGTTATGACAAGAAATCCGGACAACTTCATCGCAGATCTCGAAGAAACTTTCAATTCACTACGAAAGTACAGATGGAGACTCAATCCCACCAAATGCGTATTTGGTGGAGTGATCCAAGATTTCTTTTACTACTCTTTTAAAACAGAGCTAAAAAGAGTAGTAAAAGACAAGTCAAAGACTGGATACTACTGAAAAACAGTCTAAAAGAAGGAGACAAAGGAAAGAGGTCTTACCAGCTTTGGAGGCAGCAAGAGCTTTGTTCTTGGCTTGAAGCTTAAGGATTGACTGCTCAAGTTTCTCCCGCTCCAACGAAAAAGCATGAGACTTGCTCAGCTTGTCAGCGGTAATAGAGTCAATCTTCAACAAAAGATGGTGCTTTTGAGATCGATGCTTCTCCAACTCGGCCTCAGCCTCCCGCAGAAGATCTGACTTCTCCTGAGAGCTTACTACAACACCCTAAAAGGGAAGAGAGGGTAAATCAAAAGATCTTAAAGCAAGAGAAGAAACAAAGATTAGTAGTAGAGTACCTTCAGATAGTCAATGCAGTCATGGGCATAGTTCAGCATTGACTTACTTTTCGTCAGCGACAACTCTACTCGTTCCTTCCCAAGCAGAGGATCTTCAATATACTTCTCTGGGATCTTAAAACCGGTGACCAAAGTACTCGAACCAATGACAACACTCGTTGGCCGCGACAGGGGGATCGACGTCGACGCCAAACCAGTCGACGTTCCGAGCAAAGCAACATGAAGCACTCGACCCTCAGCCTGAAAAAGCCAGCAAAGTCACAAAACAAGACGCAAAGAGGGGGACAAAGGAGAAGAGATAAGGACCTTGGGAGCAGAAGCAACTGACACCGCCTCGGGTCGCCTATCACCCACCAACTCCTCATCACGAGTCATTTCAGAAGAAAGGATCTCCTCTCCCACAGACACCTTCGGCTCCTTTGCAACTTCCGCAAAAGGAGGAACAGCAATGGTCTTCTCTGGCGGCGGTGCACTCTCCTGACGAGCACTCGTCTCCACCTTCCTGATAAAGGAAGAAAAACAACTCGTAAAAACAAAGGCAAAAACAGACAATCACTTCAGAGAAACTGAAAGGTACCTTGCAGAAGACGTGGTCGTAAACTTAGGTAGGCCAAAAACCAAGGGTTTCACCCTCTTGGCACCCGGCCCAGCAGAACCTGAGGAAGCCACGACTGACTGGTCAACCACGACTTATTTTTTCACAATAACCGCCGAAAGCGGGTCTGACTTCGTATCAGAACCACTCCCGGGGGCTCCAACATCCTGTCCTCCCTCAATGACACTGAGAAGCAAAAGGAACAATCAAGAAGCAGTCAAGAACAACGAAAAAAACACTCAAGACAAGAAGACAAGACGAGAACAGTACCTAGAATCCACCGCCGGGGAAGCACTCGGCACAACTTTCTTCCCTCTCGACAAACTCCTCCGACGACGCTTGGCACTGGAGGAATAGCAGCCAGCTCAACAGAGCTTTACTTGGAAGCATCTGGCACTGATGGCCAGGAATAAAACTTCTCCACATCCTCCTGGGAGAACAACAGAGGAAGATCAAACAAAGATCCCAAAAGCGCACAAGAAAGAAGATACGACGAAACTTACCAGCTTGGGAGAATGACCATCTTCAAAAAGCTGAGGAATAAAGGGTTTCTTAGTAACCCTGGGAAGCATAGACTGCACGCGCAGCATCACCTCCTCCTCAGATAAGATCTCGGGACTCAGACGGGAGGGATCATCCACTCCTTTGTACTCGAAGCCCTAGCCTTCCTTCCGGGCCAGCGGCTGAACTCGCCGCTCAACCCAACTATACGCAACGGAACCAGCCGTCACTCCAGCTTCTTTCAGCTCCGCGATCCGCTCATACAACTCTTTCAAGTGAGCATGATCCACCTCACTGGTAGGCTTGTTCCAGCGGACATTCTTGATGGGGACCTTGCCCGTACTCTGAGAAAGACCACTCATCTCAGCAGGGACATACCACCAATGATCCTTCCATCCAGAATTGTTGTCCTTCTGATGGTAGTCAAAATACTTCAGCTTGGCGCCCTGTTGCAACTGGAATCCAGCTCCACCAACTCGCCAAGTTGAATCATCAGAGGGATAAGGCAGTGGAAAATATCCCTAAAAAGCTCAAAGTGGGGCCTAATCCACAGGAACGCCTCACAGAAGTGGAAAAAGTTGGCAATATGAAAAATCCCATTAGGATTGAGATTCTGCAACTCCAGATCGAAGTAATCCAGGATCTTGCAAAAGAAATCGCAGACCGGGAAGCCAACTCCTCGCTCAGCAAAGAGAGAAAAAGATATAACCTTGCCTTCAAGATTCGCAAGGAAGAGGTCATCCGCCCGCGGCACCTCCCATCCAATAGCAGCTCTTGATCCAAGAAGGCCCTTCTGAACAAGATCCTCCATATGGGCCTCAGAGGCTGCAGAGGCTCCAACAGATTTATCTTCACTCTTCTCCGCCTTCGAGAGACTCGAGTCAAGTTCCTTCACCTTGCGCTTAGAGGAAGAGGATTCACCGGTAGACTTCTTCGGGGGTGCCATCTCCAAGAAAGCTATGAGTCGATCTACTCTCAAAGGATAAGGCTCAACTCAAGAACAGGCAACGGTGGCGCAGGTTCTCTCGGCGGCAGGAATAAAGGCTCAGGGTAAAAGTAAAACCCTAAGGGGCCACCCTTTTATAACCACCAAGGGGACAACAGTTACCCTTTTCTTTTAAATAAACAAGAGATTCCATCCAGCTTTTTGGAAAAAGAATCTTTTACTCGAATCCTTTATTTTTGGGAAACGTCTTGAAAATAAAGTTTTCCTGTAAAAATCCTTTTTTTCAAAATTTGAGGCCTACCATTGTTTATTTTATCCTAAGAACACGAGTACCTTAGATCCTTTTTACCTTAGATCCTTTTTACCTCTCTCAAAAAGGAGTGGTTCAAGGCTCGGGGGACTACAGGGGGCTTGGGGGACTACAGGGCAAATGGATCACTAACGAGAAGTTTTTTTAAATTTCTACCTAAGATTAGAGATTTTTTCAGGACCTTTAGCTCGAATCATCGATTCAAACTAAAGCTCGGGGGCTACTTCATATGAAGTGCGATTCCAAAATCGCACTCTAAAAAATTCAGAAGAACACCATAAGGGCTTGAGCACCTCACAGCCTCGTCCTTAGAAGAACTGCAGTCCAGGCAGGAAGACCAAGAAGTACTCGAACCAGCGGTCCAAGCACTCTCAAGACAAAGAAAGAACTCGACTATGAAGCGCTCGGAGGCTTGTCGGACATGGAGGCCAAGGGCCCACACGGACACATGAAATACTCCAAGGAGGATATGACAACGAGTAGAGACCGTGGCACAAGGCAACATAGGACTCTACGAAGAATGGAAACTAGTCGGTAATAGGATAGCACTCGCATAGCGAGGCTTGCTCGGGTTACTACTTGAATTAGACTAGGAATCCACCCTTGTAACCCTGTCCGTCAGTATATAAGGCTGGGCAGGAACCCCTCTCAAAAAACAAGTTCTGAACCTCAAGTCAGAGAACTCCTTACAATCAAACCTTTAGAATATAGAGAACCTCGACTAGTCTTGGAGATCATCGATCAACAAGACAAGCTTGTACTCATATTCACCCTACGTAATACAAGATCAGCAACAGGACGTAGGGTATTATGCCTAATTGGCGGCCCGAACCTGTATAAATCTCATGTTATGTAATCGTCGAGTTCCTGATTCTACTGTCACTCCACCGAAACTCTACTACTTAGGGATACCTCTTGGTAGGACTGCTGGTAAAACACTGACAGTTCCATTTGACTACTCCCCTGTGTTTGATATAGATGCATTATACTTGACTTGTTTACCCTGAACTTGACCATGTAAATCAGCGAAAAAAGTTCGACCAAGCAAGTTCTAGGATGGAAATTTCTAAAATACATAAAGCAAATTCTATACGTACTAGCTCCTTGTATTTTTTCACTCTTTTAAAGGATCATGATCTATTTGTACTATGCCGGAAAACAGAACAAACATGATATTACATCTTTTTTATCATTAGACATCAATCCTCCTATATAGATGCACCCCACTAAAGTCATTAACTCTATTTTTCTTTACATGCAAGCTATTCACATCATCTCCCATCAATTCTTTCTTCATACAACCTGTCACTACTGTAGAAACCATTAACCTCATCGGCCCATCCGTGCCAGGGCAAAACACCCCGCTTCATTTAAGTCAATGAAAGCAGTTATAAACGAGCCAGCTCTCTAAGTAAATGCGTCGGCCCAAACAACAACCGGTTAGAATGAGTGTCCATTATAACCGGTGTGGAATATGTCGCTTAGAATATTTCTTTTTGTGAATCGGTACCGAAATAAATAGCTTTGCCTGGAAATTTGAACCATCAACCTATCAAAAGTTGCAGCGCGCACGTAGGGTCTGTGCGCGTGCAGTTATGACAGTTTGACGACGACGCCCCTTCGGCAGCCTGGACCCTTCGATGGCCTGCTTGCGATACAAGTTGGTTGTCGACGATCGCCATATATACTCAGGGCATTCTTGATCTCGATCGATCTCTCGCATATTTCATTCCGTATCCTTCTCTCACAATTTGTCACACAAAACTCTCGCAGGCAGTTTGCAGGTAAGCGCCATGGCCGAGGTCACCGACAGGACTCCGAGACCGCACGGTGGCTACCCCAAACTCATCCTGTGGCCTAGCCCGCCGGTGGAGGCAGCGGATGTCTCTCACCATGTCCTCAAGGAGCTCTTCGTCTATGGCAGGGAGCAGACGCAGGTGGCGGCGGTGATCGTCTCTATGAGGACGATCAAGCCTCCCAACGTCACCGTTGCCACTGTGGTGCCCTCCATGCCGGGGACTGGCGGGCAGCGAACATCTCCTGCGATGACGACACCAACAACACATTCTTCATCAAGCTGCCGTCGGCAACGGACGTGTGCAGAATTTCCACGGCCGTGACTGATGGTGGTTCAAGGAGTTCGTGACGTTCCGTCGCGTCCTTCGTCTCAACGAGTCGGCGGATCTGACGGCGAGGGCCACGACAACGAACTTCGATATTGTTTTTTAAATTTATTTGTTTTTCAATATTGTTTTATGTGATGATCGATGTTGGTCCCTGAATCTATTAACCGTACTGGCTTCAATAATAATGTAGTTTAATTATTAAGTATGTTTATGTGATTATGTTGGATTAGTTTTTTTACGATTTGGATGATTCTTTTTTCGATTTGGTTGATTCTTTTTTTATTGGTTTTTTATTTGGTTGGATGACTTTTTTTATTTTTTATTTGTCATTCTAAGCGGCGTAGCCTGGACCGCTTGGAATAAGTCTCATATTCTAAGCGGCTCATACTATGCTACTTAGAATAATGTCCTTATTCTAAGCGGACCATGTTGAGCCGCTTAGAATGAGGTGAGGCTATAAAATAAGCCACACAGTTCCGATCAAACTCTATCCACTCTTTATTTTCTCCCACTCAGCCCGCAACTACAGTAGGTAGAGCTACCCGGCCCGCTGAAAGGACCAACACTAGGCCTAGAGGGGGGGTAAATAGGGCCTGTCAAAAATTCCTGCAAATTTTTCACGAAACTGTCAGATGGTCGGATGATCCAACGCAGTCTCGGATCTTCCGATACCCGGAAGATCCGACACTGTGTAGGATCTTCCGACACAGAGAGGTAACTAACTTCGAGATTCAAAATCTAACAGGCTATTCAAGATTCCCTTTGAATACAAAGATGCTAGATGAAGTAAATAAAAACCTAAATATGATCTTTAAGGTCGAACAACACCAAGCACATAGATCGGGCACAAATAAGGTGATGAACAACAAGAACAAAGGTGACACCGGATTTGTTACCGAGGTTCACTCCACAAAGGAGCTACGTCCCCGTTGAGGAGTTCACAAAGAATTTGGTTGTCACTAACCCCTTGCCTCCCTCAACCAACCACAAAGGAGGATTGAGTCACTTACTATTGATCTCACAAAGAGATGGGTAATACAAACTTTCCGATGCTCAAATCACAAAGGAATGGGAGCTACCGGCGACGCTTAACCGTCTAGGAGCAAAGCTCCAAGAGTAACAAACGCGAATCGACAAATTAAGCTTGCTTCAAGTGCTTCTTGAGATGAACAAGTGGAAGCTCACAAGTACTCAAAGGTCACACACCAAATCTTTCTCTCTCACTTAAACCTTAGGTGAATCAATGCAATAATCAAGTTTTGGGAGGGAGTAGAGAGTGGAATTGAATGCTTTTGGAGTGTGTTTGGTCGTGGAGGAAGCAAGCAATAAATGAAGGGGGTGAAGGGGTATATATACCCAACTCCCAAAAACTAGCCATTATGTGTTCTGCGAAGGGGTATCGGATCTTCCGACGGGGTGTCGGATCTTGCAAAATTTGAATTTCATAAGGCTGAAACACTGAAATGAGGCTAAGTCTGGAAAGATCCGATGCAAGGGTCGGATCATCTGACGCAAGTTACGATACAAGTTCCGACGCATGGTTAGGATCATCCGACGAAAAAATATTAGAGACAGAGTGTGCCGAAACTTAGGGGTTGGATCATCCGATGGAAGATCCGACGAGCGGCCTTGGAAAACGTGCGCTCTGAAATTTTGGCTAAGTCAAGAAATATCCGACGCAAGGTTCGGATCATCCGATGAAAATTAAATTAGAGACAGAGCGCACCAGAACTTGTGGGTCGGATCATCCGATGGAAGATCCGACGCCTGAGAAGGAAACCCAAATCTGTCTAAGTGTTGAAAGATCCGACGCAAGGTTTGGATCTTACGATGGAAAAAGAATTTCAGACAGAGCGCGCCGGAACTTAGGGCCGAATCCTCCGGCCAAAGATCCGACGCACAGAGAACTTTGAGAAGTTTGATTGTGTGTGTTTGTGTCTCTTTTGGGTGTTTGTCATCTCAAGTATAAGCACTTTAACATACTCAACTCATCAAGCACGTCCCCCTTGATAGTACGGAGATCCTAAACTCAAATTCAAATCGTAAATAAATTTAAATCATCCGTTAGAATCCATCACCATACGAATAAGAATAGGGGACCTTCTTTTCATCTTTTCTTTTCTTTTGATTTTGTTCCTGCACAACTCATGCAAAGCATCATATCCAAATTTATATCGTCATCAATTAGCAAAACTAGATTAAGTGCCTAGATGCATTCTCCCTCGACGCCGGGGCCACATATCTGTCGTTGGCAGTTAAGTGCCTCAGCATCTCCGCGACTCGCGTGGCGGAGGCCGAGGCGGCGCAGGAGGCCTTCCTCCGCTCCATCGCTGATGACGCCACCAGATCCGCGGGCGGGTTGGCCGGATCCGCGACGGAGTTGCGAAAAGCGATGGCCTCCGCCTTCCTCACCGCCGTGGAGCAGGTCGCCTCCGCCACCGGGTGGCACGCTGGTCTGGCCTTGGCTCTTGTGGATCTGGCTCGTACGCTTGAGGATCTAGCCGACGCCTTCGTTAGCAGGCGCCGCTACCGCTCCATCGACGATGGCCTTCGCCGGGGTGATGGCGGCGATGGTGGCTCCCCTTCGACCTATCTCATTAGCTCCGCTGCAGTTGCAGTGTAATTCGGCGATGTAAGTGTCGTGGGATTACATACTTTTGTTATGAACTAATTGCTGCCATTTTGGTCCGTTTAGGGCTAGGCACGTTCCTGCAGCTACCACGAGCTAGTCGTTTAATTTCTTCTAAGTTTGTGATGTTTAATTATATGTTCATGTGTTGAAGTGATGGTAGCTAGCGATGAGCTGTGTTGAAGTGATGATGAACTGTGTTGAGGTGGCTAGCGATGAAGTGTGTTAAATTTATGTGCAACAATTCTTGTATATGATCTTCAATGGTACTAGCTATATATATCTTGTGTGTTGCTGTGAATGTCTAGCACGTACACGTTCGCATTCTGTTGAACGTGAATTTGTTTTGTGTGTAATTCGTTCATAATGATCCATATATAACTAGCTAGTATTCATTCGAGATCAAATGACTGAAACGAACGAGTTTTTTCTTAAACGTTCGTGCCATCATCATCCGGCATTAGCTAAACCGGTAGCAATAGGTTAATAAAACTAAGCGGCGCTTAACAAATCGATTAGTATACGTAGTCATTCTAAGCGGTGCGCAGAACGCCGGCAAGTTTAAGAAGTCATTGGAAGCGGTCAAATAACCGCTTAGCATGACCCCTTATTGGCATCGACAAAAGGTAAGTGGTGTCGACGCCGGCGCGGATGAGGTTTTTGCGCCGCTTAGTTTAATGATAATTTCTACAGTAGTGTATCCACGTCGTCTCCCACCAATTAAGGGCCATTATATAAACTATTAGTGGTCTACATACAAGCTATCAACATCACCTCCCACTAATTATTTCTTCATGTAACCTATCAACATCATGTCCAACCAACTAAAGTTTATTATATAAACTGGTAGCTATCAAATCCTAAACTATCATAACATCAAATTTAGTTTTGGATATTTTTTATTTTGTATTAATCAAAACCGGTAGTGATTTATAGTTTATTGAAAAGCTCTCTCGAATTCTGGGGAATCGTCTAGTTATATACATAGTTTCTTCCGAAATGATTATGCCTGCTGACATGATATCTTTTCAGCTTTTGCAATCAATGGATCAGGATACTGAAAGTTCATATATGCTTACATTTTTATTATCCATATACCTACCGATTTTTCTAGTAGTGGCACACAATCCGTTGGGTCGGTGATATGATTACAAGGAGAAAATTCAGGCAATGCTTCATTGTGCCTGAAGAACTTCACAGTAACGAAGCATCGGTGAAGAGTTCGAAAGGGGCAACGACAATGATAGATAAAGCTGAAAGGATCCGTTGAGTCCTCTGGGCGATTATTCAGCGACATTGTTTTTCCCAGGAGATGCCTCTGACGTGTTATTGGGACCGCATATAAACCCTGCAAGCACGCATCCTGCATTGCTGCGGGGGCCACATGCAAGTGACGTGTCGGCCCACCAGTAGCAGCGTATGCAATGATTCCATGGAAGAGGTGGCGTTGGGCAGCATGCACATGATATATTCTCCTCCATTTTGGCCTTGTTTAGTTCCAAAATTCAAAATCCAAAATGAATGTTTAGACACCTAAATGTAGGTAAAAAACAAATCGCATTATATAGATGGACTGGAATTTGCGAGACGAATCTAATGAGTCTAATTAGGACGTGATTAGACACTAAATTGCTACAGTAGTGCTACAGTAAACATGTGCTAATGACAGATTAATTAGGTTCGTTAGGTTCGTCTCGCGAATTCCAAACGTAATCTGCAATTAGTTTTTTAATTAGTCTATATTTAATACTTCAAATATGAAAAGATTCCCTTCCAAAATCTTTTCACCGCGGAACTAAACATGGCCTTTATCGTAGAGATGTTATCACTGGACCAGAAACGATTTGTGCTGACATTTTATATTTACCGCGTTGGAGAAGAATTTGAACCCACCTGGTAAACACCCGCTAGCACAGATGCATTTGGCATTTACTGTGGCGGCGGACAGATGTTACGAAAATAAGATATCATAATAAGATATCATTTTTTGGTAAGAACATAACACTTCATCTTCATTGGTTATTTAATTATGCACTCGTCATGAACAATAACTCAAAGCTATATATCATCTTAATATTTTTTTTGTTATGAAGTGCCACAAGCAACCTTCCGGATCTGTGCTGTACATATGCATATTATGAGTGCTAGTTCCTTAGAAATAGTAGAAGGTACATGAACTCCGAACACGTAAGTCATATATATCTGGCGCTGGACAAGCCAAGAGCTCGCGAGCTTGCTTGGCTCGTTCGTGGCTCAGATCGGCTCAGTAGATTTTTGAACGAGCTGAGCACTTATTTTGGCTCGTTTCATTAAGGAGCTAGCTCGAGTAGCTCGCGAGCTGGTCACAAGCCAAGCAAGCTAGAAAACTAAAGGCTTAGTAGGGAGCCGAGTTGTTAAAGATGAGCCGAGCCGAGCCAAACAAGTTAGCCGAACCATTTAGCTAAGTTACCCTATACGTAATAATTTTTGAAGTTTAGAACTTTATAATTACTATATTATATATATTATATATATTAAGGTAATAATTAAACTTTTACACCTGACTTGCCATCCAAACCAACTGGATCGAGCCATTAATGAGCCAAGCCGAGCTAACATTATTGCTTGTTTTGTAAACGAGACGAGCCGAGCTGGCTCGACGTCCAGCCCTATAAGGCATTTGAAAAAAAAATGAAGAGTAAGATCAATGTATTATCTTTATGTGTCATGAATAATCATTGACGTCCAGCCCTATAAGGCATTCAAATGTCTACCGCCCCTAGTAAAAAACAGATGTCCAGAACTTACATAGACAACATCTGTAGCAGGGATATGGTGGTTCATCGAACGCGAGATTTGTCATGTGACAGGCACACATTTTGACCACGATGGCGTGTTGGCGGTAGACGAGTGCAAGTCTTCGTGGAACTAGATACTATCTGATTAGCGTAGCAAAAACACAATTATCTTTAAACAATTTGTGTAATATTATGGTTATGTACTGTGGAACCCTTAATAGTTGTATCATGATAGGCTAATAATTTATTTATATTTGAATAATTTATGTAATATATTAGTCATGTCTGGCGGCAAATAATAATTTAAAATTTTGTTGGGAATAAAATTGTAACAATTTGATAAAATCATATTTTAAAAAGGATTACGCTCACGGGCGTTTATGTCAGCTGATAGCACATAATGAAGTAGTGTTTGCGGGTGGCGCTTGTGCCACCTGCCAGCACACACGTTTTTACTGGCAGCTGTTTTAATTGGCCCGCCAGTACATGCGGGTGGACACCCACCAGCAAAGATGTCTATTTGTGTTGGTACAAGAGTGCTGACGGGTGCAGCACCCGTTAGCACATATAGCAAAATGCCGTCAACACAAATCTTTCGATACCCGGCGTTCATGACCAGCCATGTATGTGTCTTTTTGGGCCTATCACACTCAACACTTTATTGATTTGGGTTCCGAAAAACCACACCAAGATATACCATGCATGCACTGTATGAGTTGCATCATATTTATACTTCTACGGAAGTACGGAGATGCCAACACCTTGAAGATTGTGATATGATATAACACATTTGGAGCCTAAGAAACATGCGCATATGGCTAATCATGCATGAAAACCAGGAAAAAGAAATATCACAAAGCCTTGCACGACGTCCAGAGATGATGATCATTTCATATATACCAATTTACTTGTAGTTGATCTATCTGAGGGAAGCTGTACCATATACAGAGTACCTGTTAGCATGTGATGGCACAAGGCATTTCGTATATACGCAACTCTATCAATATATACTGCATATGATCAGGCGACAAATTGACAGGGATTGGATGAGAAATTAATTATGCACAGTGGCTTCTTTGTTGCCTTTCGGTACTATGGCTACAGTGCGAGCGCTACTCTATTATTCCGACACCCTGTAGGCATGTGACTATAAGGGTTGAACAAGTTCTGATGCTGTTTGAGCCTGGGCATTATCAGTACCCGGTGCTGCTAGGTAGGTACAAGTCCGTTCTTTGTTGCCTACCGAGGTTGGGCAGCTAGTTTCCGAAACGACAATATATAGGACAGCCAGAGAGATGGCGCGCGGTCCTCCACAATCGATGAGAAGGCGAATAGCCTGCTGATTGAACATGGAATTTCTGCACCAAGATGTAGATGTGCATACCTTTGATCACACTTTACTTCTACTAGCAGAAGGGCACGAGCCGCAGGCACGTTTTAGAAAAATTACTAATTTAGAGATATAGTCTACATGAACTCTTTAGATTAATTTAGAGCGTTCGATCATCATAAAATCCGACGGCGTAGCTCAAAGGTGAGATGTAGTCAACATAGACTCTTTAGATTAATCTAGAGCGTTCGATCGTCATAAAATCCGACGGTGTAGGATATAGATGACGACGGACGAAACGCTAGAGCGTTCGATTATCATAAAATCTGACGGTGTAGGATATACTCCCTCCGTCCCAAAATAAATGTGATCCTAGGGTTCGAAATTTGTCCCACAAAAAATGCAACTTTGACCTACTAACCACAAAAGACAATAGTATCCGGAAGCTTCTTGTATATTGTATATAGGACAAACCAATGTCTAGATATTTCTTACAAAAGACAAAGTGTAATTTGGTAATTTTACATCTAGCATTGGTTTGTATGCCTAGTCCTAGAATTGCATTTATTTTAGGACGGAGGGAGTAGACGACGACGGACGAAACAAGAATTTCGTCGTCCTTTATAGTATAGATATAGGACTTGTGTAAATGGAAAACACACCATGCCGGCGGTACATGGTAATATCAGAATATAGGCACGTGTATGTTTGTCATCATTTCACTCTTTCAACAAGAAGCCAATCAATCTATTGGGACTTCATGGATGACATGAACTACAACTCTCATCTCAAAATGGAATTTCAAATGGTGATGAGGTATATGTTGCCAAAATTCGAGCAATAATGAGCGTGCATATGCATCATATATTGTACCCTAGGAAGAATATTCAAGAGAAAGGATTAGCTTTAGGCCATGAATCATTTTCTTTTGAGGCACGGTAGACGTTTTTTTTGACATGAACTTCTTATTAAATGCGCGGCAAATCACATATTACATCAACATTTTGTGAGGACAATGGAAGGACAACCAACAGATAATAAACACAACTAAGACAAGGCATGACGACTAGGTTCGAAACAAAACCGACCGTGTCACTTATTAATTAGAGTCGTCATCGAACAACATGATATGCTCGTTCTCGCTAGTCATAATGTGGCCGTTGCACCTCCATGACATCCCTCGTAGCTATGTTGCTTCATTATTGTCGCCCTCCATTGGAGACACTACCCAACGGCATGGAGACTACGGGTAAAGTAAATCATATAATAGCCAAAGCTCACCGAACGCAATGACCTCCCATGAAAATGGTATAATAAAGCTCTGTCTACCACTATCTAACACCAGCTCACTGGGAGGAAACCGCTTAAGGGGAATATAACAGAAGAGGCACCTAACAAGACCCAATGACATTTGATTTTGATGGCACCACCAACAAGGAGAGCACCAAGGTGAGTACTGACATGGGTACTTTTCATGCTCGATGAGTGGGAGTTATTTTGCAAACTATAATGGGCGTCGGGGAAAATGGCTGCTAAGTCTTGGCCTCATGGAAAAAGGCCGGATATGGTATGAATAGGAGGAGGATGGATTTGAGGACAGTGGCAACCTTGCTCCCATGTCTGGAGTTTAGGCCCTGTTTGATTCTAATTCTCGCTGATTTTCAAAGCTCGATTTTGGAGAATCCAAAAATGTGATGACTCCAAGAATCCATAATCGAGAGTCCACCTGGATTCTCGATTCTGGATTGTGGATTCTTGAGTTCATCTGACTTTTGAATTTCTCAAAATTGAACCTTTAAAATTAGCCAGAAGCTGAATCAAAATCAAACAGGCCTTAAGAAGACGAATTCGGTCTAGCGCTTCTGATAAGAAGAGGGGAAAATGAGTGATGGGGCTAGTCACCTAGTCGCAGGGGGCCCTGGCTGCCTCCTTGAGGTAGAAATCCTGCAAGAGGAGCGAGATGATCAGATGGGGAGTATATCACTAGAGGTGAGGCGTCATGACATTGACTAGAGGGGAAATGATAGGAGGGAGAAGAAAATACAATGACAATAGAGCGAAGAAATGCAAATGGACTCTGTCATGTAGGTCTGAGCTGACATGCAATTCCAATGCAAATGGATTCTCGTTTTGTACAAACATGATACGAAATAAATATCATTAAATTAATTATGGAATATATTTTCATACTAAATCTATTTGAAGACATAAACGTTATTAATTTTTTGGTACAAATTTGGTCAAATTTGGAATCATTTGACTTCTTAGGAAGCGAGAATTGCATTTTTTTTGGGACGAATGGGAGTATTCTCGTGCATACCATTCAATTTCGTACTCCACATCTTTTTCAATTTTTGTCATTGTGCTGAAATATAGAAAATATATCATTTTTCATTTTTTTACTTATGTAATGCCTTATATTGAAATAATACTCCTTACATCTCTATAAAAAAAATGACCTCATCTTAAGTTCCAATAATCTCTGATCTAAGTTAGTAGTGACTTCCTTTCAGACGTACCCCTCTCGGAGCACCATTGCTGCATACGCTTAACATGCATGCGCTAGTAGCTAGGTGTTGGTCTAGGGTGTGGGGTCAATCCAATTAAGTAGCAGACAGTGTATGGCAGGGGCGGAGCTACATACAAATTGGGGGTGCATTAGCACCCCCAAATAATGAAAAACAGTGTTTAGGTTTAAATTTTCACCATATTTGCATCCCTCACCGCTCAACCCTATGCACCCACAAGGCAAATGCACCCCCCTCTAGTTTGCTCTAGCTTCGCCACTGTCCGCACTCGTCAACCTCTACACCCAACCTTTAAAAGTAATATTCTGTCCTAGTCATCAACATTCCAACCTTTATACTCATTTCTCTCGCACCCGTCAACCTTTATATCTCAACCTCTATACCAACTAACAGGCAGTGGGGCCCACATAACAGATTTTTTTACGTTTTCCTTCCCTTCCAGGTCACTCTCTCTCTCCTCCCTCTGTTTCTCCGCCCACCCCCTCTCTCTCCCTCCCCTGCTACTCCAGCCAGAGCGCCGCCACCATCTCCCGCTCCGCGCGCGGTGGAGGCACGGGGTCCTCTATCCCCCTCTCCACCACCTCTTGCGCGTCGAGCTCGAGGTGCCCGCCGGTGGAGCTCGCTCGCAGCCGGTGGGGGGCACAGGCCGCCGCGGACAACGAAGCGCGGGCACAGGCCGGCACGGACGACAGCCGGCGGCGGCGCCCCCTTCCCTCATCCGAGCGGCGGCGGGGATGGTGGAGCTTGACTGGCGACGGCGGATCCAGGAGCTCCAGCCCTCATGGAGGCAAGCAAGGGCAGAGGAGGCTCGCGCGGGGCGCAGATCCGGCCGAAGGAGGAGCTCGCCCCGCGGCCGGTCCTCTTTGTCCTCTCCTCTGCGGCTGGGGAGCGGCGGCGGGGACCTCGGGGCCATCGGCGGCGACGCGAACGGGAGGTCTCGAGCTCGATCTGCGACATGGCGGCCCTTCCTCAACTCCGGCGCCGCCTCCTCCTGTTCCTCAACTCCGGCGCTGCCTCCTCTCCTTCCCCAACTCCGGCGTCCTTTCCTCCCCTTCCTCAACTCCGGCGCCACCTCTGTGGTAGCGCCCCTCCCTCCTCCTCCTGTGCTCCCTTCCCTTTCCCTCAACGGGCGCGAGCGGCGAGGTGGCTGGGGCAGGCGCGCGGGCCCCACGCCAGGTCGGTGTACCGGTCGTCGGCTACGACCTCTGGCTGTGCACGTTCAGAGCCGGACCTCTTCTATCCCGATTCCCTCTCAGGTCGCCGCTGCGGGGGTTTCGATCGGTAGACGGACCTGGATGAGCGGACGTGGCGTTGTGCAGATTTGCTCCCAGGTCCCAGTGCAAACAGCCTAACCCACGTCAATATATGCATGCGCTGGCAGGTGGCTAATGCTAATTTGCTTGGCCGCCCAGCATAAAAATCATACGCATCAAGGTCTAGTACACATCATCATGCAAATATATGGGAATACATGCGCGGATAAAACAACACTATTATTCAATAAATTTTAGTTCATGAACTAACTTGCAAATTGATATCTTTATGATAGAGTTAAATTATGTTTTTTCTTCTTCAACCGAAACCAGCATATATGTGGAGAAAAGGCTAGAACAGATTCACAAATGACCCTTAGCACGGTTGGTGTGAGACTTGTCCATGTGAAGGTGTACACGCTGGTTCCATCACCTCGCCCGTGCCTTTTTTCAAGAATTTCCGTTGTTAGTGGTGGAGACTTTTATTTCTATTGGTCTTGTGTGATTTTGTGGTCATCGGATATGGTGGAGACGTACTTATGATTAGGGCAGAAGGGTTTCTCATTTTATTAGTTTTATTAATAGGTAAAGATTCATAAAAAGGCATAACACATAATTATAAATTTAGGTACTACATCGACCTATAGTTATGAAGAGAGGGAGTATTGGAAAACAATACTTGAACGTCAGATTAAAGAATATTTTCTTCTCAAATGTTTTAAATACAAAAGAATTTTTAATACGATAAGGAATTCTTCGAAAATCATTTTGAAACACGATATGTATAGTATAGTACTTATTCAAGGCTTCCAGGGCCCGGCCCGGCCCAGAATCGGCCAGCAAGACCTCCAACCCTTCTTCTCCAACACCGCTTCACGCCTTCACCAGCGCCGCGCCCGTGCCCCTCGCACACACGCCCGCGCCGTCGAATCCGCCCCCATTCACCAACGCAGCGGAGGAGCCTCCCCGCTAGTGCGCGGCCGTCGCCGCTGACCTCCTCGCCTTCTCCCTCTACCCGGCATCCTGATCGCCGTGCGGTGGAGGCCCATCCGGTCCTGGGATCGATTCCCCTTCTCGGTAAGGAGGAAAAACCCTAGCTCGTTTTAAGAATCTGGGTTTTTCCCCCCAAGCAAACAAATTCACATCGTCCTCTATCTCCACGGACGCACTAGTTGGATTTATCCGCTACGCGGCGGTTGGTTCTCCAAGAAATTTGGGGGCGCTGACCTGAGGCCGTACGGACCATGGCATCAGCGGCCGCCATGCTGATGTCCGACGATGACGACGCGGAGCTGCAGGTCAGCGCGGTGGAGAACTACTCCCTTGTTGACTCCCTTAATCAACCTGTCTGCTTCTCCACCCTGCCCCTCCGGCACGGGGACACTGAAGATGTCCCTGAATGCAAGAAGAGGCTGATGCTGTGGGGGACAGCAGACCGCATCAACAAGGTGTACAAGGAGGTGGTGGCATGGAGGCTGGTTCTTGAGGGTAAGCAGCCTGAGATCGCGGTGCTTGCTGCGGATGGTGGTGGGTGGATACGCCTCGTGAAGCCCAAGAACAGCTACGAGGAGACGGTCAGGACGGTGCTGATCACGGCACAGATGCTGCATTTCCTCAGGAGGAAGCCTGATGAGCCAGAGAAGAACTTGTGGAGTCACCTTCGAAAAGTTTTCGAGTACTTTCCTTTCATGCTATATGTTGTGTTAGTCCTTTTGTTAGGTGGTGAACTCTCGAGGCTTACTGATTTGGCTTGTTCTTCTGCAGAAAATTTGATGTTAGACCCTCAGAGGATGACTTCAGGAACCACCGTTCACTGATGAAGCATTTTTTGGAGAAAGATCCTGTCTTAACAAAATCAGAGGTACTTGTCTTGTCCTTGTTGTCCGCAATGCTCAGTTGTGATGGTTAGCATAGCACAATTATGTCTTAACATGATTTTTAATTACTCTATATAAGTTATGACTTATGTGGGGTTAACTGCATAATCATACTTTGTCTGATGCCTTGAGCTGCATTATGCGCACTATTCTACTTAGTTGCAATAATCAACACATCTAAGACTATAACTTTCTTGGTATGCCTTAGATCTTTTAGCTATCTTACATTTAGAATTGTAGATATCTTGGGTTGGATTGCCATGTTGGCTTTGTGATGCTTATAACCTTAAATTTTAAATGGATTGAGTTGAACATAGGCTGTGGGGCCTTTCTTCCTTCCTCTACAACTAACTAAAATGATTGTAGCAGTTTTTATTGTATTTGATTGATGTTATTTGTAAGGTAATCTGACCTTATATGATGGTCATTAGAAAGTTTTTTCTATGATGATTATTTGACAGATTTTGCAAGTATTTGTTGAAGGACGATCTAGGAAAAATATCAGTGAGGTATGTGACCTGTTTTGCATTTTCTTAAAAGTTTTTAAGAGACATTAATCACAAATTAACTGCTTCTCTTAAAATAATTTTAACTAGGTTGCTGCAGATAATATTGTGACAAAGCAGCCATTCATTGCTGATGATGATGACATAGATGAGATGGTTGCTGAGGATGCTAATAATGAATCTGATGAAGAAGAGGACGAAGAAGAGGATGAAGATTTGTTTGATTCAATATGTGCCATTTGTGACAATGGAGGAGACATATTATGGTAGGTGCAATCCTTGATATGATTGGTAGGCTACATGAAAATCTTCTCTTTCCTTGAGAGTTTTGGAAGCTTGAAAAGTTTTTTTTTGAGGGAAATATAGTAGGGGACTCCCCTACTTTGGTAATATATTTCATATCTTAAAAAATGTTAGTTCTTAGTTGCTCATGTCTTTGATTCATCGATTGAAAACAGGAAGTTTTATATGTTAAACAAAGTTTGGTCTTAGTTGTTCATTACTATATTCAAAATCGATAAACCTGAATTATTAGCCCCTAGGAGTTGTATCAGGAAGAAGAAAGTTCATTACAGCAGATGTCAAAGGTCCAGGCGTCTAGCTTCTCGAACACACAGGAGAGATGCATATCTATGTATTAAGAAGAAAAATGGGTGAAAACACCCTGGGACCATTACACAGGCTTTTTTTTAGGGGAAAAAACCTGGAGAAACAACCCCAACTCACATATTACATTACCCTAAAAGAAAAAACACGACTGCTTGACCTCAGAAGACAGTAAGTCTACCCTGTTGGCAACTGAGCGAGGATGTGAGCCAAGCCTCGAGCCCCAGCCAATTCCCACATACGAAACTCCTCCCTAACAGATGACAGGAAGCCATTCAAATTAGGTTGCCAACCATCAAAGACACAGCCATTTCGATGATTCCAGAGCGACCATGCCACCAAGATTATGATAGAAATTGAGCCCCAGCCGGTCCTGCCCCTCAACTCTTTTACTCGCCTTTTCCCACCAATCATCAAATGAGACTTTCCCAATTTGTGGCGCTAACGTCTGCAACCCAAAACTTTGCAAAATAATGTCTAGCTTCCATCTATAGATTAGATGCCGTGCATCTTTGGTTAATCAAACAAGTTCTCCCATTAAATTTGCTATCTCAATCTAATCTGTGTTTCTCTAGCTTCTGACCCCTGCTTCATGCTGGTCAGCTGGTGGCACTGGAAGCTTGGTCACACATTCATGGATGCATATTAATCATCTATATGTAATCTGTCATGGTTAATTTATTGGTTGTATTTCTATTCCTTGAAAAAACCTTTTGAGTTATTTACAAGATTTCTAATGTGGCGTGGTTATAGAATTTATAGTCCCTCTTATTGTTATTACATTGCCTGAAACTATTTGTATTTTATCTGTACCCTGCAATTATTGTTTGTTCTTACATTATGACTCAACTTCTGGTGCATATCAATTTCGTAGCCATACGTGTCAATATTATGATGTCCCCCCTGTGGTCTAAGTTCTATTATCTACTGTAGCTGTGTTCAATTTGCTTATCAATCTGCTAGCCATCTATCGTCAATATTCTAATCTTTTTTCTTTCTTTGGCCTACTTGTTTCATTTTTCTACTAGCTGTGATGGCCCATGTATGCGCTCCTTCCATGCAAAAGAAGGGAGTGGTGAAGACTCCTATTGTGATACCCTTGGATACACTGAGGCACAAGTCGAGGTATCTGTCTAATCTCTGAGTGATGATAGGATTAAGGGCGTGAATTTCTTAGTATAGTTTTCTATATTGAAATGTTCTATTTTGTAGGCAATGAAAATATTCCTGTGCAAGAACTGTGAGTATAAGCAGCATCAATGTTTTATATGTGGAGTGTTGGAGCCTTCAGATGGAGCAGCAGCTAAGGTATGTTGGCATTGCAAAAAAAGAAGGGATTTATGCATAAACATTCTCATAAGTTGGGGTCTTAGTCAAAGCACCTACAACTTTTTCACCAGTGGATCTGCAAGGATCCGTTGTAATAGTCTATATCCAAGGGATGGGGGAGGTGAAGGGATGTCACGTTAGTTCCTCCAGTTACGCATGCTGGGATTGAGGGATTATGCAACAAAACTTGGGCTAGTAAGTGTATCGCTGGGAATGATTTTGCCTCTTTTTTAATTAAATCTCTTATCAATCGTGTTGGAACTGGAATGCCATGTACACCAAATAAGATGGTAAATTGGTATGCCTAGCATTTTTTTTTTTCAATACATAAAAATTGCGGGCGTTGCTTCGAGAACATCTGTTTTGGTTCTTCTTTCATAAGCACCGTAGTTTATGCCAGGTTTATGTAGAATCCCTAAAAATGATTGTTGCGACTTTAGGGCGTTAATCTTGTAATCTTAATGATTGTTGCGACTTTAGCTTCTGTCTAATTTTCATTTCACAGCAGTACGATTTTCTTTGCCGAGACATCATGGTTTTACCATATTGCCACATTATGAAGCTGTAAAGGTTGTTGTCCTGTTACAGTTTTAGGCTTTGAGTTCCTGTAAAACTAAGGGCTTGTTTGGTTCATGACCGCATCGTGCCACAGCTCACCTCGCTGCACCTGCGGCACACAGCACCCGTGTTTGGCTCACACCGTGGCTTAGGCACGCTGAATCGCTGCCAGAGCAAGCTAGTTTATTTTGCCCCTCGCAGCTCGCCAAAAGTGTAGCAGGCGATTCGTCCACTGCACTTGCGGCGAGGCCGCTGCTTTGCCCCGGCATGTAGTGGTGTGTTCAAACACGCCCTAACTCCTTTCACCTAGGACTAAGCTATAAGGCTAGCAAAACTTTTTAATTGATTTTCTGAAATGATATGGAGAATTGCAATAAAGTCACAGCTACTCTGTAGTAGGGATGTTTGATACCAATACTGGCACCATCTATGTGATGACAATTTACTTATTTATCCGATTAATCATATGGGTCAATAATGTAAGGTGGCATGTCCCTATTTTAAGTGCCTTCAGACATATTTACAGGTACAAAGTCTTCCCTTATTATAAGGAGGCATGGATATATAAAAATATTGTCCATTTAGCAGAGATGGGGCCAAATTATACACATCCACACAATACTGCAACTTAGTGGGCCTAGGATAAAACCTCACCACTATTAGAACTTAGAAGCCTTGGTTCCAGTCTTGATTTACAGCAGCTACTGATGCTGATTTGCAACAGTATCTGTCAGAGGAACTAGTGAACGTTTCTGTCTGGATCATCTCCACTGTACAGGCTCGACGTCATCTCCTTCAACCTCACCACCTGCGGCAAGCTCCAGTGTTCGTTGCTCCGCAACCTTAGTCAACAAGGCATACCAGCTACTATTGGCTGGGATTGGTCAGCCCAGCTGAGAGCTCATTCAGGCAGCGCACGTCCAAAAGCCTGGCCTCCATGGTTGCTGTCCCTTCACTGCCAAATTAGAAGTTAGGACAGTCAGGAAGGTTAGCAAATAATGGACTCTATCTCTAGGGTTAGGGAAGGGAGAACAGCTATACATACGAGTTTGTGGTTTCGTGTTACGAGTAAAGGAATAGAAGGGACAGCAACTGCAGCTGTCAAGCCTTGTTTCCCTCCTTCCCTCTAGCTGTACACTGCTTCTCACCACTGGCACTTTCGCAGCTGCGTCCAATGCCGGCCACCAACTATACTTATTTTTCCTCAGGTCACCTAAAATCCCTAATCTAGATCCAGAATTTGAGACACATAATTGTTGGTTGGCTGTTAGTGAAAGTGTGAAACTAAAGCCATGTCTTATGGGAAAAACCAAACCAAATGTTCTGTGAAAGAGCTATTGGAAGAAAATGCCCTTTTAAATTGGGCAGAAATGCTGTAAAATTTTTTAAAATAAATTTGTTCATTGCTGATTTTATTAAATGGCACATTGGTCCTGATGTTGACCTTTGATAAGCTGATGGATGCTGTGAGTTTGGGCAAAAGCCCATGCCTGTTGAGGGTACTGGCATGCCTGTTGGCAAAAAAATGTCCAGTGGGCATGGGTATGTACATTTTCTATCTGTACCCACTGTGCCCGGTTTCTATCAGGCCGTCATTAGTAGCATCTGTCTATATACCTAGAATTACTTGGAAATTTATTTTTTTCCTGGTCAACATTCCAAATTGAGTAATAATACTGTTCTAGCAGTTAGGAAGCGCATCACTGCATCTCATGAACTACCAATGCAGATCACTTATCGGTCCACTATTTTCAATGCATGTTCTGTTTCTGTCATTTACTAATCTTGAATCATTCAGGTATTTCTGTGTAACAATGCTACATGTGGACACTTTTACCACCCCAAATGTGTAGCAAAGCAACTTCACCCTAACAACAGAAATGAAGCCATCGAATTGGAGGAGAAGATAATAGAAGGATTTTCATTTACATGCCCCATTCACTGGTGCTTTCGCTGTAAAGGTTTGGAGGATAGAACACAAAAGCCTTTGCAATTTGCTGTTTGCCGACGCTGTCCGAAGTCATATCATCGGAAGTGTTTGCCAAGGTGCTATTACAGGAGTTGCTGTCTATCTCACTTCTTAATTTGAGTAGTAATCCCTCCATTTCAAACCTAACTTTGACCAAGATCATAGAAAAATTGCACCAACATCTAGACCATCAAATTAGTTTTGTTGAATCCGCCATGAAATGTCTTGGTAATTTATTTATCTGGTATTGTAGATCTTAATTTATGTTTCTATAAACATGGTTGATGTTAGAGAAGTTTGACTTATGACAAAACTAAAACCTTTTACGTTTTGTTAGTCTCTGATTCTTCTCGTACATGGAATTATTTTTGCAGAGAAATTTCCTTTAAAGATATTGAAGAGGAGGATATCATTACACGGGCTTGGGAGTTATCAAAAAGAATTTTGATATACTGCATGTATGTAACCTTGTCAGTTGTTAAATTCGCTGTATACATTGTTCATGCCATTGACTTCTCAAGGTCTCATAAACTGTCACAGGGATCATGAGATCGATAGTGAAATTGATACACCTGTCAGGGATCATATAGAGTTTCCACAGGATGAAAAACCAGCTCAACGTTTGAAGGAGGGAGCTAAGCTGCTGGTGAAGAAGAAAAAGAGAACATTCAGTGAAGCAGATCTAGATCAACCTTCGAAAGATACTGGGAAAATTAAAGGCATGGTCCGCGTGCAGAAAAGCGAACAATCCAAACAAACCAGCAGAGAAGTTTCTACGAAGAGTTTTACCGAAGACCTTGTTTTTAAACCTGAAAAGAAAAAAGTCAAGTTCCTGAAAGAGAAAATACAGCCAGAATCATGTGTGGCTAAGGATCCTTCTGTAAGCAGTGCAAAACCTGGAAAAGAGCAAGAACAAGAGTTGGTAGTTTTGCCTTCATCTGCTACAAGGAAGGTTCCCTTGAGTTCATTTCCTATAGTGGATAGTGAAGCTGAAAAGAGGTGAGTGACTTGGCTATATACTTGGGGAATCAGGTCTCTAATTTACATGGTCTACGACTATGCCTGTAAAATCTATGAGCATGCATTAGTTCTCTACCACCTCCATTCCAAATTATAAGTCGTTTGACTTTTTTTGACATAAAGTTTGACCGCTCGTCTTGTTAAAAAAATTGTGCAAACATAGTCAAATTTAATTCATTTTGGAGAACTTTTATTAATAAAGCAAGCCACAACAAAAAAAATGTGATATTCTGGGGTCAAAAGTCAAATGACTATAATTTGGAACGGAGGGAGTACATGATTGTCATACCTGGTCAGGGCCTTGAAATTTGTTCGTTTATCTTGTCACAGATTCCTCTCCAGTTTTAGGGTGAGATGATGATTTATTATTATTATTTTTTATCTTATTTTCATGTATGTGCATATATTAGATGATGAAACAATGCCTCAAGACTGCACAATGTTAAATGAGATATTTCATTTGCAGGGTCATTACCATACTGGGAAATAAAGTCTCTAACATGACATTGAAAGATGTTACAAGAAAGTGCAGTGTGCCATCAACTCATGTATACTCTGGCAGACAGATAGACAAGATTGCACATGGCAAGATTGAGCGTTCTGTTCAGGTGCTTTTTTATTTTCCATTTTTCATTGTAGAATAATAGCAAATTAGAATTTTGTGGTTGCCATTATTTTCTTTGACATCTTGAGGATGATTTTTAGGCTGTAGGAGCAGCTTTAAAAAAGCTGGAAAATGGAGGTAATGTCAATGATGCTAAAGCAGTATGTGAAGCTGATGTTTTGAGACAGATTGCAAAATGGCATGTAAGTAAATGCTACTTACCTCCTTAAATATATATGAAGTTTAGGATAAGCAAATTAATTCAAAGATGAACTAATTTGCTTGCCCTAAACATCATATATTTGTTCTAAATATCATATATTTGACCTAAACGTAATATATTCGAGAATGGGGGTAGTAATATATATTTATCCATTTTCCGTTCTACTATTTTTGATGACATGTACTAAACTGCCATTCCTACTTTGAAATTCTTGTATACTCTTTCCGTGTACTTGGAGTATACTTGCAAGAAATGTACCGAAATTGTTCATATTTTCCATGTTAATATATATTGTGCTTATATCTCAATCAGTACCTGGCTTGTTATTTCATTATTACTGTCATCATCAATATATCTGTATTACCTAAATGTTATCTTCCCAATATTAGTGAATGGCATGTGGATGGCAAGTTGCAATTTTGTTCTTCTCTTTTAGTGGAAATAAGCTTATGAACATAATATTTCTCATTCGCTGTATGATTGAATGGATTTCAGCAATGATCGTACTAAATGGACTTATGACATGTGCCATCACAAATTTTCCCTCTGTTGTAGCATTCTCTTTGAGTAGTTTGAAGTAATAAGCACCTACTTGTTCTCTGAATCTATTTACTAACTTATATTTTCTTCTCCTACCAGAGTAAATTCAGAGTATATATATCACCATTCATTCATGGCACACGCTACAGTTCTTTTGGTCGACACTTTACCAAGGTGGAAAAGCTTGTTGAGGTATATTGAAATCCACATACTATGTTGAGATAGTATGTATAGTTAGGTGGTTGACTATGAAAAGGTTGATTATATCGCTTTTTAAAATATAATATTCTCTGCATCATGTGAGATTGAAATTTAAAGGAGCAACCAAGCTTGAGATTTTTTGAACCTTTCCCAAAAAAAAAAAAAATCCTTATAGTTCTTGATCGTGTTGGGTCCTCGAAATATGTACCTTAATTTATTTAACTGCTTGTGTTTGCGTTCTTTATCCTTGTCTCTTTTGGGTTTCATCTCTAGCCTACCCCAACTTGCTTGGGACAAAAGGCTATGTTGTTGTTGTACTTGCTTGTGTTTGTGTTCTCCCTCTTGATATTTGAATCATGTATGGATAGATGCTATCATCATAGAAAGCATAATATGCAGATCTTGGAATAAGAATGTGAATGTAGTACTTGTGTTTGTATATGCACTCTGTACACATTTTCCACTGTTCACTGTACAAGTAAAGTAAGGATCAGGCAGATGTGAAAAAATTGAAATGAGAGAACTATGGAAGAAGAGGCTAAATTGTGTTTGTATGTAGTTGTTCCCTGTTATCTGTTATTTCTGCTGATTGAATAATGGGTGCCTAAGTTAAGTTTGTATCTCAGTATCAAGGTGATGCCTTACGAACCATGTATCTAACTTAGTAACTCATAAGCAAGTTTTTGAAACTTCTCAAAAATGCAACCCATTCCTAAAGTTCAATCACAGAAAATTGTGGAGCATGAAAGGAAAATGCACTTGAAAATGAAAAGTATCAGTGGAAAAAACTTGTTCTGCAGAATATGGGGTGAGATTATGGCAACGTCAGAGGGATGAGGGGCTGTATGGAGAATTGAGTGTAGTGATGGAACTATGGAAGGGGTAGATGGGAGGAGTGGAATCAACAATAACAACACCTTTCGGTCCCAAGCAAGTTGGGGTAGGCTAGCGTTGAAACCCAGCAAGAGTCACAAAATTAAGGTTTTCTTTTGGGTTTTATCTCCATTAGAATGACTACCAGGGCTTGGGACCTGCTATGTTGAGACAACACAGGTGGAGTTATGGATTTTTAGTATCTATAATATGGTGTGTGTGTACCATAGTCACCCCCATTGAATATTTAATTATTTATTATATTATTCCATATTCATCATTAACTTGCTTGTTTCTTACAGATTGTTGATAAACTGCACTGGTATGTGGAACCTGGTGACACGGTATGTTTCTTTTCTCATTATGAGCAGCCCATTGTGTATCATCGTTTAGCATAGACATTGATAATGTGCGACAGGTTGCGCTGGGAGCTAGCGCACGCCCCGTTCCGCCTTCCTGGCCATTCGTTTTGGTCAAATCACAATTTCCCTCTCCCTGCCTTTCGTATGATTGTGTATGAACTTAAATGAATATCAGGCACCAAATTATGTATAATGTATAGTAACTTAAATTTTGCTATGATTTTGAAGTACATGTTTTACTAAATATTAGAATTTACTATGACTTTGTAGCAGCTTCAGCGAATATTTTGGAACAAATTATAATAGAGATGTCTTGTTCCAAACTCGAATTCCATCTTACTGTAGCGTTCTTGTGTGAGAGCCACATGCCAACTTTAGTTATGATTTGGTATCAGGTTATGTGGAGTATCATATAACAACTTTAGTGTTTTTTTTCTTCCATCGGTAATTCATGCGGATAACAATGTATAGTAGTAAGTGTATGATAACAATTTTGGTGCATGTTGTAGCAAGTTATTGTGATGTAACAACTTGAATACGATGTAGTAACTTATGTGGAAACTCTGTAGAAACACATCTAGGGGTAACCGTGTTAGTCAAATTATATTTGTGGCAACTTGTTCGGATAATTCATTGGCAATCTACACATAAGATGCCAGTACCAGCGTAGCTAGCTAGTGCCTATAAAGCGTCTCTAAAATCTGTCTAATATGGAACTAATTTTTTAGTGCTCATGATAAAGAATTTAGTGCAAGTGGAGTTGAAAACCATCACCACAGGGAAGTGATATGATCATAAAAAGTCACTAATGGATCAATACAAATGTACCTATTCAATTCTCCTTGCTTCGGCCCAAAATACTCTCCGCTCGTGCTCACTCTCTGTTACACTAGGCGGCGCCTAAGGCGTGCCTAGGCGCGATTAATCCCTAGTCGGAGGGGTAACGCCTCGCCTAGTGGGGTAGGCGGTACCCTAGGCGCCGGCGCAGGCGGAGAAGGCAGGGGACGGACGGCGGCGACAATACAGGCGGCGGAGGAGGCAGGGGACGGGCGGCAGCGGCGACAGAGGCGGCGGAGGAGGTAGGGGATGGGCGGAGGCGGCGGAGGAGGCGGAGGAGGCAGGGGATGAACGGCGGCGACGGAGGAGGAGGATGCAGAGGCGGAGGCAGAGGCGGTGCAATGGACTGGAGGAGGAAGGGGAGGCGTCCGGAAGGGATAAGGTGGGAGGTGGGAGGAGATAAGGTGGATGGTGGGCTGTTGGGCTGCTCTGATGGGCTTCCTTTTCGACTTGAGGCCCATTTATCTCTGATCGCCTAGGAATCGCCTTGACGCCTAGGCGCCGCCTAGGCTCGCCTAGGCGCTAGGCTAAGGGTCAGCGCCTAGAATCCGCCTAGCGCCTAGCTTAACCTTGTGCTCACTTGATCCATTTCTTAGCCCACCATTCAGCCCCGGTTCACACAAAATAATCTAGGCAGATCACCTCGCTGAGTCATGATCGTGTGGTTGCGTGTTGAGTGCAGAGTATGATTGATCGCAGATGCAAACTTTCTGATTTGATATTGCCATTCTTTGAAGTACTTATCTTTAGTGTTTCAAAATCAATAAAGAAATCCTCAACGAGAAAAAAGTCCTTCCCTTAATGTAACAATTTTTTTTTTCTCGAATACGCAGGAGAGCTGCGTATCTTTATATTAATAGAGACTTAATGTAACAAATAATAGTGGTACTTCCGTTCTGGTATGCCGGATTTACACGAGGACAACTTCTCAACTCCCTTCTACAAATTTTTGTTGCACAATTTAATTCCCTGTTTAATTGTCGGTGTCCCACCATGGTTTAAACCCCTGTGTTTGCGGTGGCTGTTCCCTATATCAAAAAAAGGCTCTTTGTGTTCCTGGGCCCTGGCGGCCTGGCGTGCTTGCCAACGTGCGAGAGCCGTGGTTCGCGTTTCGGCTGCAACCGAGACAACGACCCAAGCAACGTTCTGCCCGCGAACCAGGCTTCGTTCCATAGGGATCCCATCCCTCGTTTCGGGACGAAGTTCCGGGGACGCGGAATGCTGCTTTGTCCCGCGACCCATATGACTATGATTGCAGCTGTTGTTCTTCTGCTTATCAGTTGCTACAAATTATCAGAACATTTTTTTAGTTACAAAACCATGTGTGAACTTGAAGGTTCTTGACGAAGTTATTGCCTGAAGTTGCTTTGTCGGTTTCCTGTTTGAATGCATGTAAAATTGGTTCCAATGCTTGTCACAGAAGTTTATGATCGTTTTAAACTCCATTGATCTTGCAGATAGTGGATTTCTGCTGTGGCGCTAACGACTTCAGCCGACTCATGAGAGAAAAACTTGACAAAGTTTCGAAGAAGTGCCATTTCAAGAATTATGATCTTATACAACCCAAGGTGAAACTGAAGACAATTGAATCCTTTTTTATTTGTTTGGTTTTCCTTTTAAATCATTAAATCATCGTTTCTGTGATCCAAAAATATGTCATTACTTCCTTTTAATCAAATGAAACTTTTTAAAGTTTTCTTTTTGAGACCAGGAACTTTTTAAGTTGATGCACTGCCGTTGGTAATCTTTATTATTTCATGAACAGAAGTCATTTACTGACTTCCAGTTCCTTGTTATTCATTACAAATTAATTTATGACCGTGTATCCATTCAAAGTTGCAGTTAAAAGGTTTCAGGCTTAACTGTTTACCATGCTTGGTTCTTCAAAGTTTCAGGTCTCATGTAACTTGTATGTGCTTTCTACATTGCAGAATCACTTCAGCTTTGAAAAGAGGGATTGGATGACTGTCAAGCCGAATGAGCTGCCTTGTGGATCTCAACTAGTATGTTCTTTGAAATTTATTGGACACAATTTAGGGTATCTTGAATAGTTATAACTTTTCATTGTTTCTTGATTAGATCATGGGGCTTAATCCTCCATTTGGGGTCAAAGCAAGTCTTGCAAACAAATTTATCGACAAAGCATTGTCGTTCAAGCCTAAGCTCATTGTACTAATTGTCCCTAAAGAAACTAAAAGGTATGCACCATATTCCTGTTGGCAGAATATTTTGTTGACATCTCACATTTCGTCTGGGTGTCCAGGTTAGATCAAAAGAAGACGCCTTATGATTTGATTTGGGAGGACAGTGAATGTCTTGCTGGGAAGGTAATAAACTTTGATGCATTTTATTGGAACTCGCTGATCTTTTCTTCTCTTGTACTCCCTCCTGTTGGAAATGCATGTCGTTTCCGACCAACGGATTGAACCGTTTGCAGGCAAAAACTTTATGTCTGAAAGTCTTTTATTCTGGGAAGGAGTTAGTAGCCCTTTTTACTAATATCTTTTTTGTAATTGGCAGGCGTTCTATTTGCCCGGTTCTGTGGATCTTAATGATAAAACAGTTGAAGGGTGGAATGCATCTGCACCACCCCTCTACTTGTGGAGTCGTCCTGATTGGACAATGAAGCACATGAAAATAGCTGAAGAGCATAGTCACACCAGCAATGGGGAAATAGCTTGCCATGCTGGCTATCTATCAGATGACCCTATGAGGGAAGAAGCCAAACCTTCAGACGAAATAAAAAGTAGATATGGGGAAAGAAAAGAGAATACAGGAAAGTCATCGAGCCATAGCAAAGAGGATGATCTATCGGATGATCTGGTGGTGAGGAAACAAGCTGAGGCTACCAACAAATGGAACTCAAGGTCAGGGAAAGAGAGAGAGACGGACAAGACTGCATGCAATGATAGAGAGGCCAATCAACCTGATGACCATGCTGCTAAGAAGCAAGCTAAGTCTGAAGAAGAGAGAGGAACCCTAGGGAGAATTGCAGTCCATGTGAAAGAGGCTAGTATGTCAGATATCCTTCCAGTTAAGAATGAACCTACCAGCAAAGTCGTCCCAGGAAAAAAGAAAGAGAATGTTCGTTATGAAAGCAGATCTGGTAACAGGAGGAAGTGGACACCTGATGATGTAGAGAGCCTCCCTCCTGAAAAGCAAGTGGAAGTGGCATATGAGGAAACAAAAGTTACTATTCCTAGGAAAGAGAGTATTCGTGAACACAGAAGCGCTTGCCACGAAAATAGAAGAAATTTTTGTGGAGGGGAAATCAAGAGTTCTCAGCACAACTATGAGCGAACAGCAGCAGAGACGCTGAACATTAAGCCCATGGGTGGAAGGGATTCTGACATGAGTATCTCATCCCCTGACAGCAATAACGCTCGAAGCAAATCCAGGAGCTATTCCCCTGCTATACCATCTGAACACCCTTCTGATAGGATAGTCCACCCAGATAGTTACTATCCCTTGAAAGAACTTGATGACCCTATGCTAAATAGGGCTACTTATAAGGGATGTTATTTGACAAGCCATGATGAACATTTTGATGCACTCAAGTATGCCAACGTTGATAATAGCTCAAGGATGAGGGGCTCCAGCATTGACGAAGTAACTAGGCCCTATTTTGCTGTGCCAACCAGTCTGCACAGCTCGCAGTCTAGAGATGATGGCAGCTTGTACAGGCGACCGAGCTCAGAAGATTTGAACACTACTTCTGGGAGGAGCCTAGGTGCTGATGTGGCTATGCAAGGACACAGCATAAGATATGATGGCCAAATTGGTGACAGTTGCCAATCTAGTAGGGTCCCTCTAAGCACAGGCTCACAAGCACATCTAAATATGCATCATGGAACTGGTGCTGATTACCCGTCGGCAATATTCTCCCTTGGATCTTCTGGTGCTAGATTTAGCCAGCCTGCTTCATCTACTCCCTCTTTTGGGCTTCCGGGTGCAGGCTTACAACGAGGCTCGGTAATGGACAAGTATGCATACAACCTCTCGGGTCCAAGTGGGCCGCAGAGCTCTGTTATGGAGAAATATGCTCCCTCCCTTGATGGGAGAAGCAACACAAGACCGGAGAGCTCCTTGCCTCAACAGTACCCATATGGACTACCTGGCTCTTATGGTGGTGGGTGGCCGCAGAACTGATAACTGGAGTTTGAGGTAATGAAGGATACTCAGCCTAAGGATCTGCTGACATGCCTTTTAGCACTCCTTTCCATTGAAACATGGTATCACTGATTGTACATAAGGTGTCCACTCCTGCATGTTACTCACTCAGGAAACTTTTTTTTTTGTTTAGCGTAATAGCATTTTGGGGGCGAGTAGAATGCCTGTCCTAAATGCTGCTTGGTGGATAAGTCAGCATCACCCAGTTGGGTTCGAAAATTAAGATGTAGTGCATGTTGCAACTCGCAGGCCGAACCACTGTGTTAGAGTACTTTTGGTAGTATAGATAGTAATATCGTAGACTGCCATATGTATCCGGGGGAGCCTTGCCCCCCAAGTTTGTACTCTCATATATACCGGCCGAGGCCTCAATGCAATACATCCACAATCATTATACGCATCTCTCTACTATCCTACATGGTATCAGAGCGGCGCGGATGGGGAGTCGGGGCATGCCTCGTCCGATGGCCTGACTGCATCAACTTCGGCATCGCTCCCTCTACGACTGCCTCGACGCGTCGCCTTCTTCGTCTCTGGCGTCTTCTCTATCACGCCACCATCACGGCGCCTCCTCGTGCGCCCGCGGCTTCATGTGCGGCTACCTCGTCTTCGGCAACCTCGACAGCTCTACGTCGACCACGGCTATCCTACGCACGGCATCATCAACCATGGCTCCTCGCCCTCCAGCTCGGCTACATCGACATCGGCACAAAGGGCTACCATCCGCATGAGATACTCGCCGGTTTTCTCTCCAGTCGCAGCATCCGCACCGTGCCGACGTTACGACTGTGTAAGTCCGTCGGCTCGTGCCTTCGGCTTCTTCTCCAGTCTCACCGTCTGCGGTGCTCCCGCTGTGACTGCGGGGGAGTGTTAGAGTACTTTTGGTAGTATAGATAGTAATATCGTAGACTGCCATATGTATCCGGGGGAGCCTTGCCCCCCAAGTCTTGTACTCTCATATATACCGGCCGAGGCCTCAATGCAATACATCCACAATCATTATACGCATCTCTCTATTATCCTACACACTGAAGCATGCAAAACTTCAGAAGGCCTGGACAGGTTTTATTTGTATATATGTGTTTACGCTCGATTTTATGGTGCCTGTTCGTTTGTGGCGTTTTAACGTGCTGCCTGGGCTTGTGCCAGGCATCCAGCGAGCATGCGGATCAGTGTTGGGATACTATTGGCAACGTTGTTTGCGAGAACGGGGCCTTCATTTTTTTTGAGCGACCTCTGCCTAATTGATGATTGGTAATATTTTTGTTGTCAAATTTGCAGCCCTACCCTTACATGTCAATCATGGGCCTACCATAACCTTGAATGTATACATATACTTAGGCCCTGTTTATACATATACTTAGGCCCTGTTTAGTCCCCGTGAAAAATACCATTTATGAGTATTAAATGTAGACTAATAATAAAACTAATTACGGATCTGGCTTGTAGATGCGAAGGGAATCTAATGAGGGTAATTAGAGGGCAATTAAACCATAATTAGCGGATGATTACTGTAGCATTACTGTTGCAAATCATGCATTGAGTAGGCTCGTTAGATTCGTCTCGCGAAATACACTCCATTCACGTAATGGGTTCTTTTTTTTCGTCTAACATTTAGTACATCATGCATGTAAGATTCTCTTTAATGGACGGATCCATTTTGCAAAATGGAGAGAACTAAACAGGGCCTTAGTGGACAATAGATAAGTATTTTTACAGATAATAATGATTATTTTTTTACTTTTGAGAGAGTTAATTGATTTTAGATGAGCCGCTCGTCCAAGCCTTCATGAGCAGCCATTAATCCACGTGCAATCTTGCGAAAACTACGACCGCTAACCATTCGGATAGTTCACTTAAACAACGGCAGTCAATTCTTCTTTTCTTGGTGTAGTGTCAACTGGACTAATGACTATGCTTGTAGTCTTTGGCTATCGTACTGTTATTTATTTTTTGCCTGTGGTTTGTACAATTGCCTGTGGGGCACGGCACTAATGTATGCAATATACACTTGCCACAAAGCCCTTGTGTGTTCTATCCCTTCTTATTGTGCCTTTTCACTTTGGGGCACTTACACATTATAGATACAATTGCACCGAAGCTCCACAAACTCTGCTCCATCTCTACTTTCTTTGGAACTTAAGGTACTTGATGCCAAGGCAGAACACAACACCGAAAAGCGTACTTAGCGCGATATGTAGCATAGTGACTAAGGCAAAGTAGCCGTCTTGCAGGCCTAGGTACTCCTTCAAGAACTCACTCACTGGCTGGTCTGATTCCCCTGGAACAATGATGAGCTCCTTACGGTCGCCAAGTTGAGACAGCATGAGTCCATAGATAGTCCAGGCCGCTGGGTCTGCCCAGTACATCCACCTCCACCAAGCCGGTATCATCTAGATTGCATTCATAACAGGATTCATTGTGCTGCCCAAAGCCCCAAATGTATGCAGACCAATGATCCAGCCTGGCGAGGGGATTGTAGATTTTTTTTTAAAAATAAAGAAGAGATACCTTTCTTGGGATGATGTAGCCAGCGAAGATATTCCATATCATGAAGATTAAGAAGGACAGGATGGCAGCTATCTCTTCGTTGGGTGTAAGGGCAACCACCATCATACCATAGAGTGTAAAGTCTATGAAGCTCAGCATCATATACAGAACAAACCAAAAGAACTTTGTGACAGTCAGTTCGAATCCAACCATTGGGTACACAATCGCTGAGAAAATGAACACTTGGATAAACATATAAGGGATTTCAACTGCTATCTGCACAATGAATTCCAATATGGATCGACGTTATTTTATCTTTCCAAAGTCTGATTAAGTAAAATTGATCTTTTATTACCTGAGCAATGACATATGCCATGGAAGAGTACATTCCTGAAGCTCTTTCGCGGTAGAACACAACTCTCTCCATTGTTATAATAGGCTGCAAAGTGGCACAGTTCATGTAGCCTAGGAACAGCGCCGATGTGTATGCAGTTCCGAGTATGTTGAGCAGATCCTGTTCGTCCTTGCTTTTTGTCCCAAAAAAGAACGGTTGAGTTTCTTTTAACCAAAAATGGTCGAAGTTCCCATTTATGAAATAGACACTGCTGACGGCTGACTCGTCCATACTTACATTGTTGAACCAACTTGCCAGAAGACCATGCCAAATGTGATTGAGACTCCAAATAGGCAAATAAAGCGGGTGACATTTAGTTGTGGGTTTTTCCAGAAAGAGCAATGTTGCTTCCATAGACATGTTATGCACTGTGCCTTAAAGTTCGGCCAATATCTGGGTGGAAAATGCAAATATTTCTTGCCTGCTCTTGGCTTGCTTAATTCTGCAACTAGAGCCATGTTCTCCCTGCAAATACCAATTTAATCAAGTGATGTGATCAAAATATACATTGTTTACTAAAAAAATAATAACATCATGGCTAAATTTTGGATTACCTATGCAGTGATGAGTTTTGGTAGATTTCAGAATAGTCCACTCCAATCGCATATTCCATGGCATGTGAACTGATGTCTAGTGCCCATGCAGCTGGGTTCTGACCTTCCTTGAGGCTGGGCACTCCTGGAATGGCCTAACAAGAAAGTAATTAATTTTTTTCCCCATGAGATTGAAATTGTTACCTCCAGAATGTCTTACCTCAAAGTAGTTTATCATACTGCTAGATAGGTGGCCTAGTGGACCACTATAAATGAGCTGACCCCCTCTCTTCATAAGTAGCAGCTACAATTGATAAAACAAAAACTCAATTGTTAACGGTAAACGGTAATAATGCAAAAGCGTATTTTGTGCAGAACATGGATTCATATTTTTACTGAGAAGCTTAGTGAAATGGGTATATGCATAATAGATAAACTTGTGGGTAGAAATGGAACTTCCTTTTTTAAAAAAAAAATCAAATTCTGTTCTTGCAGGACCATATATACTTAATACACACATCATACCTCATCGAAAGATTCAAAAATTTCAATGCTTGGCTGATGAATTGTGCAAACCACAGTGCGCCCCGTGTTTACTGTCTTTCGTACTGTGCGCATGACAATTGCGGCAGCACGGGCATCCAAACCAGTTGTTGGTTCATCCATGAAGATGATAGAAGGGTTAGCAACTAGTTCCACTGCTATAGTGAGTCTTTTTCGTTGCTCCGCTGATAGTCCAGTTACTCCAGGAATGCCCACCATAGCATTCCTGAAGTCAGTTAGCTCTATCAGTCCCATAACTTCTTCTACAAACATCTGAAACATGGCAGTAAATATTGTGAGCTGTCGTCCCACGGGCTGGGCGAAGGTATGCAGAAACAAAAATTTAACTATTTTTCATACATCTCTTTTGTGTGAATTAACTTCTGAAGGCAAGCGAAGGTATGCAGAAAATTGCAGGGACTCATAGACTGTGAGGTAAGGAGTGTGAATGTCTGTCTGCTCGCAGTAGCCTGAGATCCTTGAGAATGTCTCTTGCCTCTTCGGGTAGCCCTCTATGCTAATAGTTCCTTCAATGTATCCTCCAGTTTTACGTCCTGCCAAAACATCAAGCAATGTTGTTTTCCCAGCACCAGTGATCCCCATCAGTGCTGTTAGCACGCCTGGCCTGAATGCACCAGTAACATCACGTAATAGCTGAAGTCTCTCTTCAGTTGCTCCATGCTTTCTCATTTCCTATCATTATTTTTGCATTTATTAGACCAATTGATAGGAAAAAAACTGAAACTTGTATTTTTGGAAGTAGTAGTAGTGCGGAGAATTTACTCTTGGCATGTCAACGAAATAGTTAATTTGACTGAACACAAGGGACAAAGGTTGGAATGGTAGATTGCCTCGATCAATTGGGTCTCTCCAACCTTCAAACATTTGATCTTTGTACTCAATATCCTGAACCTTTCGTGGTTTGACTTTTAGATGATTTTCTTGTGGAGCTAAAAATGAATGGGAATTAGGAAAATTATCTCGCTCGCTATTATGAAAATGAATAGGATCTAGCTGTTAGATGCACATACAGTTTAGGAATTCCAAAGCAAATATGCTGAGGAGGTTGAAGATCAGAGAGAAGCCAAATAAAACACCAACACAGATCCAATACCAGTGCCACTCATTTATTAATCCCCTGATCTTGAGGACAGCCTCTCCGGTGGTATTAACATTTTCGAAATAAAAAACCTGTCATGCCATTGGTTATAGCTTATAATGTGCAGAACTTAAATGTATAATAGCACTACAATAATGTTGAGGAAATGGACAGTTACCGTAGCCCATCTCTTATCAAAAAATTCATTCAGAGCAACAGCATTAAGAGAATAGGTGAATGGGGAGGCCCAATAACCCCAATGTAGCCATGGTTGGAGGTCATCTGATAGTCCAATTTGAAATGAAAAGCAGGTGTTATTGCATTCATGCCTTCTATGTAATCATAATTTGCACTCTTCTTAATGCAATAATATTCAGCTCTCCCGTGTATTTTAGAAAAACTCCTTGCACTATTATGCTGTTGAGAAATTTGATGGCAGTAATCTTACCTTTGGATATGACGAAGCCTCCAAGTATTAAAATTGCTATAAGAGCTTCAATTCCTAGTATGTTTGTCATTACCTGTGTTCTTCCTATAGATGCTATCAAGCGATACAAACCCATTGACATTTGATGCATAGCGAATAGCACCAGGAACTGCTGGAAAAACCTACATTAAGCATCAGAGCTTTCCTTGATTAGCATTTTTCTATTTCTGAGTATTGCAGTATAATGGTATTTAAAAATCAAGGGTACCTAATAGGCGAAGGGGCATAGCCAATGGAATAGTAGGTTGAGCAGGTCCAAAGACCTGTCTCCATCAGTGACATAGGTATATTGACGAGAAAAATTGAGCATAGGATAGCCCAACCTGGTAATCCTAGTAGCTCCCTTTGCTTATAGAATGTTGGGAGCCTCTTTACAGTCATTGCAAGTTCTGTCATGCCATTGAAGTTTACCACAGCAATGCCCATAAAGAGGGATCCCATAAACTTATTCCCATCAAATACTGTATTGTGGCTCATCTCTGTTCTAAAAAAAAGTGTTGCAAGTACAAAAGAGAGAAAAATGATCTGTACGGACTTGAAAACATGAACAGGGAAATTCCTTTTTACTATTAGTACTTCCCTCAAGAAACAAGCTTTAAAGACGTTCCATTTTGATATAATTTTGCTGTTAGCTGCTTCAGATTCCTTGTTGTCTTGTTTGTCTTCCAGAAATCGAGGAAGATTGTAGGCTCTAAAGTACTTTTCAAAACTTTCAATGGAGTGATATTGATACTCTCTTTCACTGCCTGCCCAATACTGCTGTTGATCCATTTTTGAAGTTACCTGTCCAATGCAAAGAATTGATCGTTCATTCTGATGGTATGAATAGTTTCTTGAATTCAGTTTGATGGGCCTCGTTACTGCATTAATGGACAATAGACGATCATCTAAATGACACTTTTGATTACTTAATGTGGTATTACTTAGTGAGCCTTTTGTAAAAAATTCATGGAACAGCAATAATATTGACACATAACTACAACTAATATGATACTACCTCCGTCCAGAAAGAATGCATGTCTGGGATGCGTGCCCCTTAAAGTGGTTCATGTATGACCAAATTTCTAGCGAATTGTATCTATATTTATGGCTCTAAATAAATTTGTTAAAAAACTACATTTAGAAACAAATCTAATGATATATATTTCATATCATAAGTATTTATATTTTTGTAATTATAATTGGTCAAACTTAAAATTCTGGAATTTCTTGGGAAGCGAGAAGTGCATTCTTTCTGGGACGGAGGGAGTACTTGATAGTTGATATATACCATAGAACTTAAAGTATTTAGACACTTGGTACTGTGGACATAGTGGTAGTTTTTTGAGGAAGTAGTAGTTCTTTGAAAAGATGGCCATCATAAGAAGAGTTATAAGCACCAAGAGATATCCTTGTGTTTCTTTTATTATTATTTGAGGTAGATAGTCAGGTAATACTTACTACTGTTTCTTAATTGCCAGGTTCTAAAAAAAAACTGCTTAATTCCAATGGCTCGCATCACAGTTATACATGTTCTACTTTTATAAGTTTTCAATTGGCTGGTGCTTGCAGCGAGCGACCTTTTGTTAGTCTCAGTTTGAGGGTATCTGCATATATACTAGATGGTTTTATGCTTTATGCCAATTAAACAAATGAAGTTGGAATACACTAGAATGCAAATCTCATCCGAAGGTTGAAACCTAATAACAAGAGCTGAAGTACAACAAGGCTATGTTGGAATGCATGGGCTACACATTGACCATTTATTTGATTATTGTAATTATAGATGGCCAGTATACCCGTCCGAGGGTATGTATGCACTAGGAGTTCACAATCAAGTCCAAGAGGATCATGGAGATATTAAAGCCTGTGGAAGATACCTCAATAAGCAAAGTATGGTCTTCTTACATATCAGGAAGTTGGGGCTCATGTTATTATAAGATCTCACTTTGGTTCCAAATTTATGTTATGCAAGTCTTCTCAACTCTTATCTAAATATAAGTTTTTCTACCAATTCAAGTCACTTTTATTGCTTAGTAAATGGTGGAAGCACCTTTTTAAAGTGAACTTTACCAAAATGATTTCCAGATGTCTTTCAATTATATTGATATAAATAGCTCTACTAAATATTTGGGAAGATTTATTACTCAAAATCTTAATGGATGCAGGGATGTTCTGAAAATGACTTTCCTTTTTATAACTCCTAACATTTCACTGTTCCATTCAGCAAATTCATGATCTGCTTACATTAAAATTAGAACAATGATGAAAAGGTTAGATTATTTAATAGTGTTGATTTATGTGAGGTTTAAATTTAGACAGTTTACAAATGTCTCACCTCTTGGAGGAAGTCAGCTACATTTTTCCTGCTAGGACATGTAAAGCCAATTGAGTTGAAGAAACCAACAGCATTATGCCGAGGACCGTGATAAATAATCCGACCCTCACATAGAAGGATTATGTCATCAAATAATTCAAATGTCTCTGGAGCTGGTTGCAGCAATGAAATAACCATTGTAAGGTCCATAAGATGGGTCATTTGTCGCAGAAACGTCATAATGTCAAATGTGGTAGAGCTGTCCAGGCCTGTTGATACGTCATCCATAAAGAAACATTGTGCACGACCAACTAGCATCTCCCCTGGATTTGTTTGAACAATGGTGTCAGAAAGTAAGTAATTATCAGAAATAAAGGAATTCTTCAATAGGTGCACTTTTGTACTACATGTGTAAAAGATAAATAACCCCAGCCTTAAGTAACTCATTTAGATATGATATTTCAGATTCGATAATAAAAGTAACATTAAATACACTGGTGAAATTTTAGTACTTTCTTACTGAAATGAATGTATCATACTTGGCTACTTACCAATTGTTGTTCGCCTTTTTTGCCCCCCAGAAATTCCCCTGCGCAGCGCATCCCCTACTACAGTATCAGCGCAGTCCGACAAGCCAAGAATCTGTATCCAGTCAGCATTTCAAGGATCCGGAAATATGTATGAAAGTAATGAAAAAATACATTTAATTCCTTTTGAAAATATGGTACCTTGATAATATAGTTAGTTTTAAGGTTGCTTCCCTCTCCGAGCTTGGTTGCCTGCAAAAACAGCATCTTAGACGTCATTAACCTAAAACAAACTAAGTTAACAAATAATATGACTAAGTAGCACCTTGGTAAATAGCTCCTGATGCACTTCATTATTAGTATCCACATTTCTTTTTATTGCATCTCCTAGCATCTCTGGATAACACAAACACAACCAAATTATTAGTTAGCATGGTTTCATCGATATTATGAGGATGAATACCCGAGGTTTGGGCCTCTGTTTTCCTATTATCCTTTACAAGCTTCACAAAAGCAGTCATGCCATTTGATAAATGATCCATTAGAAAATAGAAAGTTTGCATTTATTTTCACAAAAGGAATACAAGAAAGCATAATATCATACCAAACTCGTTGTTTGCTCCAAGCAGGTTTGAAGAGAAATTAATTATCTCTCTCACTGTCATCTCAGGATGGTGGAGATCATGTTGACTGACATAAGAACAGAGGTAGTGTGGTGTAGAACGGCTTGTTTTGTCATTGTAAAAGAACTTTCCCTGCAACTATCAGCAAGAAATAACACCATACCAATGATAATGCGCACATTACTCTTATAATACAGCTATATACATGCATATGTAAGCATCTAGTACTTGTTCTGCTATTTACACTGATTTTTCAGGACTGCAATTGCTGCAAAATTCAATATACCTTCAAAGAAGAATCTAGTTTTCCTGCCAGTGCTCTTAAGAAGGTCGTCTTTCCTGATCCAGGTGCTCCAAGAACAAGTGTCATTCTGATACGACAGAAGAAAAACTCAATGCTGCTACGGAGTTTTTGTCATTTTGGCAACTAAATGAAAACAAGGATGGCAAAGTGTTCTAAACAAATTCACTGCTATCAGTTTCGATAAAAACCATATATATATGCTTGCTCTTTTGCCTGTGAAGAAATATTTCTTGCCGCGCCACTAATGTTTAAACAAAACGAGTATTATATTCGAAATGTAAATTTGATAATCAATCATGTAAATGTACCTGTTTGGTCTTATTGTCCCACTCACTTCATTTATTATCTTGAATCTCCTTTTTTGTGCGGCGCACGTGTTCACATAATCTACTATAGCCTGCACAAGTAAATAGCTTTTAGTTTACACAAACATTTATTTCTAAGTTCCCTGGTGATTAGTTCTTGAACTTATTAAATAATTAAAGAAGCTAATGCATTTCTACTGAAGTGTCATGTATATATAAACCTTTTGTTGTGAGTAATATCTCTTGTCTCCATTAATTTATCAATTTGTTTACCTTAAGTTTTTACGGGCAAAGAGTCAACAACAGCGACTCACTTGGCGAAGATGTGAGATGCCTCGTAGTCATAGTCCAACCTAGCTGCAGACCCCTATTTATCTTCTAAGTAGAGAAGAGTTTAAAATAACTTTTGGTGTTTAAGATTTGCGCTCCCTTTGTTGGCTTGTCCCTGTGCAGCAGCTTGGTGGCAGCCTGCCAGCTACTGGCCCAATTGCAGCCCACTCAAGTCTAACGCCAGCTCGTTTTATTTTTATTTTTATTTTGATTTTTCTTTCCTTTTCTTCTCTTGAGTTTATATTTTTTCTGCGTCTATTTTTATTATGGTAAGACTGAAATTTTATTATTATTATTCTAAGTAATTGTTTGTCATTAATCTCCATTGTTATTATAAATTAATACGTATAATCTATTGTTCCACAATTTATTATTGTTTTGCTATGTATTCTTAATTGTTCCTTTCATAAAATTTTGTTGTTCCATCGCATATTTATATCGTTATAATAGTGAAAAAGTAATCATTTATCGTTAAATTTTAGGTTGTTCTAATGTTTAAATTTTAGCGTGTCATGGTATATTTTATTCCTATAGTTATGAAAATAATCCATTGTTCCAGTTTATATTTTGAATTGATCACCGTATGGGACTATATATCAGTCCACAATTTAAAATAATTTTTGCTCCATATATACTAATTTATTTGCATCTACAACTCATTTGTTTACTTTGTAGACTAAATACAGCATATTTTTTGGTCATAAAAGTAATTTGTTCTAATGTGAACTAATTTGTTCATGTGGATATATTTTGTTTACCACTAAGAATAGTTTATTCATGTATGGCCATCATAATATGTTCGTGATATAAACCGTTCATTCCATAGATCAACTTGTCCATGATGTGAATATATTTTGTTGACCATTAAGAATATTTTTTTGTGTGTCGACTAATTTGTTCACCATATATACTCAGTAATTGTCCATATAAAGTATTTATTATCTTTACGTAGACCAACTCTTAGTAAAGTGCCTATGTCGGTTCTTCGTGTAGAATAATTTATACACACATGTCAAGGTATTTTATTCGCTTTGTAGGCTAGTTCTCTTGTGAAGATTGTTGCCTGTGCGCTTGTGAGTTGGTACTTGCTAGGCTGCTCGCTTGTGAGTTGCTACTTGCTACTGCTCAAAGTGTTGCTACTTGTTACTACTCAAGTGTTGATGCTTAACTGTAACAATGATAGCAGTAGTGAACGTTTAGTCGTGATGAAGATCAAAACGTGCAATCCAAAAGTTTGCCTCATCAGATGGTGGATAAGAAGCAGTAGTAACTAGCTGTAGAGACGATTGTGGGAGAAAGAAGAAATATTTCGTATGTTTTCTATATAGCCTATAACAATGTTGGAATGTTATTTTCATACATTTCTTGTATTCATCAAATAATCCCTTGGTTCTAAAAAAAGATATTCTATGGTTTTTCAGACAAATTAAGAGTGGACGAAAAAGACACATGTACGTACTATTTAGTCCTAGGCCGATGGGAGGGGCGACCCCCCCCCATCCCCCCGGCGCCGCCTAGCTCTTCCGCATGCACCCAGTCCGGCCGTCCGGCGAGCGGCAGCGGCGGCCCGCGGCAGCGCTGAAGTTGGTGCTCGCTCGCAGTCAACTCGCCTCCTCCCTCCCAGTCCTACACCCTCTCATCCATTCAAGATTCAAATCAGCGACGAGCACATTCTGCATCCTCCGTCTCCAACCCATCTATGCCATATCCATGGTCGGATCCGGCCTCAGAGGACCCGGATCTAGGTGCTGCTCATGTGGTTGGGCTTGCCTTAGTCGGACCCATGGTAGGACACAAGTCCACCGACTATGGTGCCCGGTGATGGTGGCCCTCACCTCAGCTCTCCACCGTGACGATTTGGGCCAGATGCCATGGCCGATCTCTTCATCAGTTCCTGGGTGCTGCTCGGGGATGGGTGTGCGGGGGAGATGGGTGTGTTTGGCGAAATGGTGGACTTCGGATGCTTGTGAGCTTGCAAGAAGATGACGAACTTTGAGAAATTATAGGATCCTCTCTTTTGTTATGATGATAATAGGTGCTAGTGTAGCAAGCATGCTTTCCGTTTTTGAGTGTTGTTTTGTAAAGAGGGGTGAGCTTAGTCTTGGTTTGGAACTTGGCATTGTTTTGTGCATACTAAGTTTTTTCTATTTTCTTTCGTATTGGCTGTGTGTATCGGCTTGTTGCACTTGCAGAGGCCGAAACTTTATTTAATAAAACTTCCTCCATCTAAAAAAATGACTTGCATATATAATGTACGTGCCAGATTATTCTTACACGATATTTGAATTCGAGAACATCATTCTTTTTATATAAATTTTGAATCTTAAAATATCATATATATATATTTTTTTTTGTAACGGAGGGATGTTACAGTAACAAATTTTTAGAAAGTGCATTCAGTTCTGGATTTTCCTCTCCTTGACGTAGCAGCAGTACTCATAGCTGCAGCGATCTACACGATTTCAACCAACAAGCAGCAACCAGCCATCAACAACCACCTCTACACCAGGAACCATAGGGACACCAATTGATACAATAACGGAGCAATGTCGGGGGACCTCAAAAATGAATGACAGCCACACATGTCGCTCATGTTATATGCTATTTTAAATGCTGCAGTATAAGGTTTAGGCCTAGGGGCGGATCTAGGACATTTTGTCGGGGTCAGCCGACACCGATGACTGTTGACAAAATCAGTGACAAATCACCAGAGAGATGTCCCTCCGTATCAGTTTTAGAGGTCGTTCTAGGCGTGAGAACGAGTTGCACAAAGCAAGTCGTTTTGTTTCCAACGGCCACTTCTGGACGTCTTTGCCCCTGGACGTGTGAACGAGTACGCTTGGATCCTTGTGCACATTAACTTGCTGGAGTAACTCACCGTGCCGTCGACAGCTCGCCTCCCATCCCTGTGCACATTAACCGGTTTGAATGCTCGCTCAGTTCATGTCGTTAAAGCGGCGGGTTCTCTTCTTCTTTCCTACTCCACGCCATAACGCTCCCTTCCTTGCTCGCCTTCTTCTCCAAGCGCTGGCCATGAAACTCATGCCGCGGGAGCTCGCGCCGGAGGAGCTTGCGTCGGAGGAGCTCGAGCTTCCTTCCTTGCTCGCACTCGCGCCCGCGCCAACCTCGCAAAGTGCAAAAAGAAGAAGAAAAAAACACCAACAAGCGGATGGGGAATCGAACCAGCGCCGACGCGAAAGCAGCCAGCCTGCTCTAACCAATCCACCAGAGAGAGAATGTTGAAAGATTTGGCTCCCCACGCTATTTAATAAGGGCACATTTGGAAGATTAGACCTAAATTAATCACTCCTTGGTATGCACAATCATGTCCTAAACGACTTCTAAAACTATTAGGCCAGTCTCAGTGGGAGTTTCATGGACACAGTTACCTAGACTGGAAACTAGGTAACTGTGCCAGTAGAGTTTCATAGGGATGAAAATCCCCTCACATCCCATGAAACTCCCCTCATAAATGACCCTGCCAAGTCAGCATTTTTGCTGATGTGTCGTATCAATTAATGCCATGAAACTCTCCATGAAACTCCCATCGAGACTGGCCTTATGCACTGTGCTGTAAAGGTTATGACCCCACTGCAGTGCTGGTGACCCAGACGTCATTTTGGTCTAGATTCGCTCCTATTTAGGTCCTGTTTGGAATGTAGTTTTTTCAAAGAAATTTTAAAGAACTGTTCTTTCTGTGTTTTGCTGAGGTCATTTGGAATTTGGAATGGAGGAATGGAGCTCCCCCGTTCCTGAGGAAACTTTTAGTTTCCTTCACAAAACACATGAAAAAATAACATCCACCGCAAGCCAAAGTTATCGCTCATGATAAAAAAAAAAGCACGCATGAAGAGAAGGGAAGCGATATTATAGTGTTATTAAAATAGCCACAACGTGCATATTCCTTCATTTCAAATATGCTCTTATTTTTTTTGCAGGAGTTTTTTTTCCAATCAAATTTGTTGTAGAGATTTCTGATAGTGTCTACTTATCCCTCCTAGAAATTTTTTAGGATAAATTAACAATCAGGTAAAATAACTTCGCTTATCCCTATTTATTACTTTATTTACTTATGTTTTGGAAAAAAATTAAAATTCTCGAATGACTAATTTTTTAGGATGCATGTTCCTAAGTTCGTTGTCAAGGGCAAAGTTGGCATGCAATAAAGCATATTGTTGCGGTGGGAAATTTTGGACACTTTTGATTCAATGGAATGTTATCTATATAACCTACCATTGATCCTCGCTAACTATTTCTCTCAACTCTCATGAAACCACATCATCATCTTTCACTAAGATGCATTAACACTCTACTAAGCTGTATTAATTATTATTTCTCTCTTATGTGAGTGCACATAATCTTGAATCCTGAATTATTCTAACTGCCCGACCAACTTAGATGTATGTTTTATTGGTTTTTTTCTTATCTATTCAAAAGTAACATAAAAGTTAATGATTTTCATCAAGAGATAGCTCATATGGCTCTCGGGGTAATCTCTACAACTGCACTATTTTACGAACAACTAAACAACCCTAATGATTCATAGTTTATCGAAAAACTCTTTCAAATCCTGCAGTAATGCGCGTGGAATCACCTAGTATGATAAATGTCAAAGGAGCATTGACTCCCTTCCAGCGCTAGCAGCTCGCTATTTGGAAAGGTAATTTTGGGATCCGAATTCCTAGGTTTAGTACAAATTTGAACTAAGCACATCAGCTAATCTGCTGGTGACATGGCAGAAAATTTAAGATGAGAGAGAGGGAACCAGTTTCATTAGGCCAGTCTCAGTGGGAGTTTTATGGACATAATTAACTAGAGTGACACATCATCTAAAGGATGTTTGAAACTATGATGAAACACGCTCTCTCAATGCAAAGTTTAATCTCTTGTTGTTCCCTAGGCTACATGCAAGACACAACCTGTCTAGGTAACTGTGTAGAGAATGTTTCGTCACCATGAAACTCATTTCATCTCTCTTCATTAATACACCGCCACATCATAAAAATAGTGACATGACAGCCTATTTAATGTCCATGAAACTCCCACTGAGACTGGCCTTAGGATGAAACTCCATTAGCACGGACACCAATTTCGAATGAGTCCTGAAATTAAATGCTATATGGTACCTACGAAATATCAACATGAAACTATGCATCAGAAGGGCGGTTTCATTCTTCATTTTATTTTCTTCATGCTGATGTGGCTGTCTTGTAAACACCAAAACGAAACTCTCCCCTAGGATTAGCCTAAATCGTCAACATTTCTATACCAATCCCTGTTTGGAAAAGTAACACATATTTCTCTCTGACACACTCTCTCTGAAATGGAGGCTCGCCCTGTGTTACTGACAACCGCGTGGATACTCTAGACTAGGACACACATATATACCTTGGCGCCGTTGAAGACAGCGTTCGGCAGTGTTGGCAGCGACCGCCGGCCGGCGGGCGCCTTGGTTTCCACGCTCACGCCCTCGAACACGATCTCCACCTTCTCCGGAGCTTCACGTCCCACCCTGCATGCCCATGGTCTTGCGTGAGAGACAATGAGACAGATGAGAGCTCAGTAGCCTAGCATGCACATAGCTCTGTTCAAAAAAGATGCATGTGGCTACGACCGCATTATGATCGAGCTTGCATATATGACCACAGCTACCATTGTCTGGCGTCCCTAAGGATGCGAAGAAACTCTTCGTTCTCCGCATGTGTCAATGGAGGAGCCTTCTCGAGCTCGCGGACAGTGGCCGCCATGGCTAACAACCCTCGGTAGTTAGCAACAGAGCCGCCTCTGCCGTATTTCAAGGGAACGGGCCGGGGAAGCCCCTCACTCGAGGGTAATTTGGTAATCCAGCATGACAGGGCATCATGTCACGGGAATTTTCTCATATTTTGATTAATTGCGAGACATTTCGACAAATGGACCACCAGACAAAGAATTCATTGAAAATAGACCTTTTTCCATGGCCCATAACATTTAATTCGGAACTGTGTGCCTGGCCCAATGATCCGGATGTGTATCAACTGGCCCTCTGGCGTTTGCCATATCCCTGCAAGCAGTCTATCTAAAATAACGAGTAAAGTGTACGGTCGGTCTCTAAACTTGCAAATCGCCCGTTTATGTCCTCAAACTTATTCCATTGTATCATCCCGGTCCTAAACTTGATTTTGAGTCTTATCTCGGGTCAAAACAGGGCGATCTAAAAACTTCATACAAAAAAATAATCATAATTTTTATATACGAACTTGAATCAAGACAAACTTTATATCAAAGATATAGCGCTCAATACGATCTACAACTTTGTAGTTGAAAAGTTTTTTTTTTGAAGTCGTTTTATGTCCCAAAATTTAATTTTTAATTTCAAAAGCTATAAACATACCAAAATATTTTTGGGACCCTAAACAGTTTTAATTCAAAAACTTTTCAACTACAAAGTTGTAGATCGCGTCGAGGGCTACAATTTTGGTATAAAATTTGTCTTCGTTTGAATTCGTATGAAAAAATTATGAATTGTTTTTATATAAAGTTTTTAGATCACCCTCTTTTGACTCGGATGAGACTCGAAACCAAGTTTGGGGACCGAGATGACACAAGTGAATAAGTTTAAGGACCTAAAAGGATGATTTGCAAGTTTAAGGACCGGGATGACACAACCAAACAACTTTGAGGACCTAAACAGTCAATTTGAAAGTTTATGGACCGGGATGACACACCCGCGATAGTTTAGGGACCGGTCGTGCACTTTACTCCAAAATAATATACATTTCAAATAGTTGTATTCCCTCGATCTGAACTTATACATCATTTTGCCCTTTCTAAATTTATTTATAACTTTTATTTACTATGCACCTAAACATGCTATAAATTTAGAAAAACAAAAAACCTATAATCTAGGATAGAAGAGTATATTGCAAAAGTTTTTAAAATTGAACAGTAATAGTATTAAAATATTTGCCGTGTTGATTTTTATGACCATTCATCTTGAATTTATTCAAGAAATAACCTAAGTATTATATATTTTGTTCTTAACTTACTTTATTATCAAAAGTACTTTAAACATGACTTATCTTTTTTATATTTATAATAATTTTTAAAGTAAGTGGATTAAATATTGTGAGAAAAATTCACCAATAATAAATATTTTGATATGGAGGGATTACTAAATAAGGCTGGGCTAGCGTGGAATAAAAATGATCTTGGTGATGAGAAAGGCCAAATATACAGCGTTCCTAGTGCTATTCTCAATCCACCAATCTTGATGATGAGGATATGACACACTTAGACATGACCATTCAAGTTGATATAAAGGTGTGCTCATTCATATGTACTTTTGATAATTTTTAAAATATATTTCTACCTAATGATATTATTGTTAGAAATTATGGAGACAATAAGAAAGTAAGTCGAATGTGTTTGGTTCATACAACGGCAACGTAGACATAAAAAGGAATGAGATTACAGTGCTTTATGTGGCGGAATGGATGATTACAGTTATTGTTTGGTTGCACGGTGGTAATGGTATCAGAAAGGAAAGCATCGCGGTATTTGATTACGGTGGGAGAGGAGAGGTAACGAGTCTATATACACCAGAGATTTGATTACACCGTTATCCGATTACAGATGACCTCAAACAAATGGCTGTAATGGGACACGATACCCTCCGTAATACGATTACGTTACATTTTAGCGAACCAAACGCAAGAAACAACGTCTAAGCCAAGTTGGAACCTAATACATCTCGAGTTCAAGTCCACCTCAGAATCCAGAGCAACCAGCAGTACAAAACCATCGCTCAGGTTGCATACGGAATTACGGACTCTATTTTTAATGTTCTACATGATATTCGTGGAAGTATAGGAAGGCCATGCAAAATCTCATATCAAAATTCCTTCTTAGTCAGCGAGCCACGAGCGTTCTAATTCACGAACTAGCTAGCCCAGGTTGTGTGTGTCCCTAGCACTAGGAGCACGTCTAAGGGGTGACCTAACACGTACACCGTCCCGGATCCTCCTCCTCCATGATCGATGCCTTCTGTTCTCTCATATACCTCGCCGCCACCGCTTCTATTCTCAGATTTTGCATGTCATTGAATAGTTTCATCATATATTGGTTTGTGAGACCCAACTTCAAATGGTAAATCAAAATATTTTGCAAATTAAGCTGTGTACTTCCTTCCTCTTCCAGCTTGTATTCTTGATTTGCAAGAAGGGGATAGCCTTGTGGTGACGTCAACCCGGTAGCGCACGGTAGATAACCAGAGAAGAAGTGGTGCTTAGATTGTGGAGTTCCGGTTGTATTGATCAAAAGCCGAATCGAGCGTGTTGCTCCTCCATCAAATCAATATTTACCCTCACATGACACACAGATCAAGCACCCGCTCATCACTTGATATTTGGGCGGCATGCATGAGCCGGTTCTCCTTAGTTATCTTGGCAAACAAACGGAATTACATCACTAATTAGGATAGCTAAGTGAATTTCCTATAACAAAAAACTTCTCTTAAATTCTTAGAGTGACATGGTCTTTTGATATGGAGGGAGTATGCTAGTGTCATCGGGAGGGTTATTTTGCAAAAAATTTCCACCTCTCTGTTGGGCCATTGGATGGAGATCTCGCATATGTCATTAAGCTGATGTGAGTTTTGTTGTAATTCTATTTATAGCAAGGGCGATAATGTAAAATTGCAAGGACATCTCCTCTATAGAGATGTACACTTTACCCATAAGTAAAATACCACCAAATTAATGGAACGATTTTTAATTTAAGGACAATTTTCAAATGCTACAGTTATATTTAAAGGAGTTTATATTTGGTACTCGTCACTTCTATAATTTTATTTACTCAGCTGTCCCTTTTCCTATTACTACTAGATGCCATTGAACCTTTGTGTGTATCTGAATCTAAACTATTAACGGGAATGACTGGGTTGGTACGGGATGAGAAAGCATTTCATTAAATACCAGTCCAGTCGAGAAAGTTGGGCTAGTTAGTTCTGATCTAATAGCAAGGCGTTGGCGATATTTATTGACAAGATTCTCTAGAGATTGGGTGATTAATCTGTCGCCGGTTAAGATTGATTCCCCTCCGATCCAAGTCTTTATTTGTGGAGCTTCTTCCTCCACGACTGTTGCATGCAGATGCTGACCCTCTGGATTCAAAGACAATGCAATATATTTCCTCTAATAAAAAAGAATGATGTTATAGAATTTTTCAAACAGATAAGTGTGGATGGAAAAGACACATTTACCCTTAATTAAGATGCATATATGTTGACGGCCATTATAACCTCGTAGTGACCGTCAACATTTCGGTAAAATAAGGATGATCATACCATATTCCATACATAAAAGTGCTTTCACTGACAAATTCCACAAGTTTTGGATGAGTTGTGCTTGTAGGACAAATCAGGAGAAACCAGGGCCAAACCTGGCTCAGAGCCAGGCCGGCCGGCCTAGGCTAGGCCGACCGGCCTCCCCTGGCCATGTCTGGCCACGTCACTGATCCACAACATATGCTAAGCACCTAAGATGATCAGGAGACGTGCAATCAACGTCGGTTTGATCCAAGGACCCGGAAGGCCTAGAGTGGGAAGCACATGGATTGAAGGGCCCACATCCTAGGATTCTCGGACAAACTTCAACTAAACGCAACTAAAACCGACTTCAGGAGAGCATCAGGGCCGTTCCTGCAAAGGTCGGTGCCAAGTGGCACCAGGACCAGGCCGGCCGGCCTAGATGAGGCCGACCGGCCTCCTTCTGTGGCCGCCACGTCTCCTCCTTCGCGTGAAGCTTAAGCAGGTCCTTGGCGTGCTAATGATGCTGGCATCCACCCCCTGGAGGCTATAAAAGGCAGCTCATCCACCTTGGGAAGACACACACTACATTACTCAAGTCTCTACTTGAAGGGAGTCCTTGTATCTTTTTCATTTCTTAGATTAGGATTAGAGTTGGGAGTAGAGTCGAGTCGAGCTTAGCTCGGATCTTCGGAGTCTTCGGAGTTCTGGTAAAGCTCTTGTATCCTTTCCTTCTTTTAAAGAGTTTATTAATACAATTACTTTCTTACTTCAGAGCTTAAGTTTATCTTTTATCTTTTTGTCTTGATCTTCTTTTAGAGTAAAGATCTTGCTCTCTTTAGAGCAAAGTTCTATCCCCTTTAGTTTTAGTTTAGAGTTTAGTTTAGCTCTACCGGGCTTTATCTCGCGGGTTTGCTCGCCTTGACTGGGCCGTAAGACGCTTTAGGGAAGACGGGGATTTCTCTTGACAGGCCTCAAGAGAAATCTTAATCATCGAGCGCAGACGTGATGTCTGGCTTGTTGATTAACTAGGAAGTGTGTTGCACCCCACGGAACTGCAGTGGTAGACGGCAGGTGGTGACAGCCCTGTCCGTCCTTCGTAGTCCACCACGTTCGGGTGTATTCATAACAGTAGTGCTGAGCCCGGAGAACCCCCTCTCTCACCCCGTTCTTAGGTTCTCCCATTCTAGGCGTCGAAGCGAGCTCTGTTCCCGGTATCTAAGCTAGAGTCTAGACCAAGGCTAGAGTGCCTTTTGCTCTGAGTTAGGAAGTGTCTAGGTCCGGTCTCTCCCAACGTCTTTCCTTTTCTTTAGAAATAGGTGCTCCGTGTGTCGCTGGTCTTCTAGACCTTCTATCCGGTCATTCATTTGACCATTATCCCCCCAAACCTAGAGTTTGTACCCCTGGGTTTGTGGCTTGATATTTCTGGCAAGATATATCATTTCATTCTTCAATACACTTTAACCATCTGCTTCCCTGCGGAAATATAAATACGATACCCTGGGGTTACTCCCGAGGTGAAGTGCTACAACGAGATATATTCTGTGCGCTTGCAGAATTAATTTTGCATACAACGACATATATCTTTGCGCTCTTGAGCGTTGCTAAAACGTGACGCTAAGGAGTGCCAACAATATATAAGTTGGAGAAAAATATATTTCTATTTAATCATGCACGTGCGAGTTTAACACACCAGATTATTCATGTATTATGAGATTTGAATCCAAGAGCATCATTATTCTTTCGAACAAATCTTGAATCTAAAATATCATTCTTTTGGAGACACAAAGGGAATATAGGTAGTTTGTATAAGTACTGGGCTATAAACGCATAAAAATGATCTATAATTGGTGACAACATCAGGTGTTGTGCCTGTTGGAGGGAGGTCTCGCTGTCGTCTCTTGCGTCTGAAATAGACCTTGAGTTCCCCGGCAGCCATGGTGGGAGACATGGCTGTTGCAGCGGTCTCCACAAACACAAGTGCTTCCAATGTCTGCAACGTAGAGGCTTGATCATCTTCAGTTTCATTAGTGTCGTCGAGTTGTGTTTCAGCCCCCAGTCCAACAGAGAATTCAGTAGATGAAAGTGCAGCAGTGTCTTCGTGTTGGACTACATCTTCAGGCCCAGCAGGGAGCCCAACAGGCAAAAGTTCGCTCAACAACCCACGAGGGGCCGGAGACAAACCTCCAACATCTGTCGTCTCCCCACCAGGCGAAGTAACCGCGCCCGCAACCACCGAGGAGCCGGCGTTCACCGAAGGGGCCTTCAGCCGGGAAATCAATATTATCCCCTGGGAACCGCCAACCTTAATTGCTTCCGCCGCTGCATGCGTACGCGCACGAGCACCCGAGGCGTCCTGCTCTTGGGATGCGCCGAGGAGTAACGTCGCCGACCGCGGAGTTACGGCGGCCGAGATATCCAGGACGCCTCGCGATGCGGGGCCCGAACCCCGTGAAGCCGCGTGGCCTCCCGCCGCTGGCCGTGGGCCCAGCCGATCATGCACCGAGGCCCGAGGAATGTCGTGCTCCGTCGGGCCCGCCATGGGTGAGCGTGAACGCCGTCTTCCATGTTGCCGCTGCCTATTGTCAGCCCCCGGAGGTGGAGCTGGAGGATCCTCTGGCCGTGACGGCGAAACAGCTGGGGTGACCGATGTCTTGATGGAGTATACCAGCGTATGCTTTGCCGGGTGGTGTTCTTCCTCTGCCAATGGTGGCTCGACTATCTCCAGGTCAAGTTCTGGTGGGATCAAGGACGGGCGAGAGCTCCATGCCAACACCTTGAACGTGTCGCAACGCTCCGCCACATCAGGATGAACGCCGGTGATCCAACAGTGATCAGCCAGGATCAGCTCCGCCGTCGCCAACTCCCAAGCGTGGGCAGGGATGCCATGGAGTGCAACTTCGACAGGTGTCATCAACGACGCCGCCTTGGAGTCTAGCCGGCATGTGCTCACAGCAATGCTAATTTATATGTCCACTGCCATGGACCTACCTCCATGGTGTTTGAAAGCCATTGATAAGATTCGCCGGAATTTCCTGTGAAGGGGTAGGAAAGAAGCTAATGGAGGGCATTGCTTGATAGCTTGGCCTAAAGTCAGTAGGCCAAAGGAGCTTGAGGATTGGGCATTTTGGATCTGCAACGTTTTGGATGGGCCCTTAGAGTAAGATGGCTGTGGCTACGCAAAACTGAGCCGGAGAGGCCATGGAGCGCCCTCCCAATTCCAGTACATAATTGTACCAAATCCTTATTTGCCACTGCTGTACATTCAGAGGTTGGCAATGGAGCAAACACAAAGTTCTGGACAGATAGATGGCTTGATGGGTGTTCCATTGAGTTGTTGGCTCTCAATTTATTTGTTTGTGTTCCAAAGAGAAGAGTCAACAAACAAACTGTACAGGAAGCTATGACAAACGACAAGTGGTTGGAGGACATCCAAAGCCATTATTCGGTGGCTGTCATATCTGAATATTTTGACATTTGGGCACTAATTCAGGAGGTGGTGCTACAACCGGAGGTAGATGATACTCACAAATGGCGCTTTGAAGTTTCTGGGCAGTTCTCTACTAAATCAGCATATGAGGCGTTTTTCAATGGTGCTATTTACTTCCAGCCAAGCAAATTAATTTGGGGATCCTGGGCACCTAGGAAGTGTAAGTTTTTCCTATGGCTTGTTGCTCACAACCACTGCTGGACGATAGACAAGCTTGCTCGAAGGGGATTACCTCATCCGGAGAATTGCCCTCTTTGTGATCAGGAGTATGAGACGATCAATCACCTCCTCTCAGCTTGTGTGTTTGCTCGACAATTTTGGAATGAGTTACTGTCTTGTTTTGGTATGCAAGAATTCACCCCTCAAGCTGACAATTGGGACTTCTACACTTGGTGGCAGCAGAGTGCTGACCGGTTGCACACAAGTTTACAACAAGGGTTCAACACCTTGGTGGTACTTGGAGCTTGGAGTATTTGGAAGACAAGGAATGATGTGGTGTTTAATGGGGCTGATCCTAGAATCAATATAACTCTCCTCCTTGCAAAAGAGGGAGCCGAACTTTGGATGCTTGCAGGTGCTAAAGGTCTCAACGCTTTGGTCGCTATTAGGCTCCCTAACTAGGGCCTGTCTGGGAGGGCTGCGGCTTCACCGAAAACGGCTACGGCTGCGGCTTTGCCGGTGAAGCGGCTTTTTTGGCTTTGGCTTCACCTGTTAGCAAAACGTTTGGCAAAACAGCTTCTCCTGATAATTGAAAACGGCTTCTCCTAGTGAAATGTCTATAATGCCCTTCTCTCCTTTTCTTTTTTTTTCTTTTTTCTTTTACTTTTTCCTTCCTATTTTTTTCTTTCTTCCTTATTTTTCTTCCCCTCCCGTTCTTATCCGCTGGCTCCCCCTTCCTTCCCGTCATTCTTTCCTTATTCGCTCACCATCTCTCGCCTCGCCTCCATGCTGCTCCCGTCATTCTTTCCTTATCCGCTCACCATCTCTCGGCTCGCGCGCATGGCGGACGGCGGCGGCCTGCCGAGGGGCACGGGAGAGCGGCGGGTTCAGCGACGACGGCCTGGCGGGGGACACGGCTGATGGGATCTCTTTCCTGGCGGCGCGGCCACGCGGCAACCTGGCGGCACAGGCGGCCGGCCTCCTCCCTATCTCCATTGCCGCCGCCGGCTCCACCCTCTCCCCACCGCCGGTTCGCTGCTCCTCGCTCCTTCCTTTCCCCGCCGTCGGCTCGCTGCTCCTTGCCCCGCTGCTTCCTTCCCGCCACCTCGCTCGCCACACTGCCGAGGATGCAAGCGTCAATTGACCCCATGACGTCAGGTGAAGCCGGCAAAGCCACAAATCGTGGCTTCGTTCGCCCAGGCAAAGCCGTTCTGCGGCTTCAATGGCGGCTTCGGGGCCGAACCCGTTTCGCGCGACCCTGTTTGGGAGGGCTTCACGCGAAGCCGCTGGAGAAGCCGCTCGAGAAGCCCTCCCAAACAGGCACCTAGCTGTTAATTGTGAGCTGTTTGGTCTCGTTGTTTCCAGCTGGGCTGGAACTTGGTTGTGTTGGTGTGAGTTGTGTGTGTGGTGTAAGGCTATTTTGGCCACTCTCTTCTTCTATTAATACAATGATATGTAGGTCTCCTGCATATTCGAAATAATTGGTGACAAAACTAAGCATTGTTGGGATACAGTTGCCCGTGAATATTTGATTGTTTAAACCATTAGGTTTGCACAAAAATGCAGATAGTCAACATAGTAATTGCAATACGTTGTAGTTTAATTTTTGAAACCCATAGTATTGAAAAACCATGGTTTTAGAAACTAGATCCATGTGATACCACAGCTTTTGGAAACTAAGTTTTTTCTGGTTTTAATAAACCAATGCGTACGCCTTTGCCTGTTCGAAGTATTGCTAGCAACACTTCACTTTCAAAATATGACTGCATGGACGTAAGCTATAGATAGACCTGAACTCATGTGTATCTAGATATAAACTATTGACGGAAATGGAATTCAACAAACTAAATTGATTTGAAAGACAGAGGAAAAAGTTAAAAACAGATCGTCAAAGCATTCACCCGTAGATATGTCTAGGTGCTTATTTTAATGTCGTCAACGGTTAGTCGCTCCAAAGCATGTGGCGCGACTGAAGTATTAGTCGCTCCAATTTGTTCGCCGCGACCAAAATGGCTACTTCTTAAAATTTTAGTTTTGGACAGGTTATTATTAAAATATTAGATTAAAAAAGATTAAAATAAAATAAAACTCCTTAACATCAAGGTCCTTCTCCCCAACTCCATGGAGCCAAGGTAGGTCTGGCAAGGCATGGCCATCTTCGTGCTAGGCATGACCGACACTATGGTAACCACTGTGTCGTGTCGTGCCCGTCCACGGGTTGCACCGACGGCCCAAGCATGGGCCCATGGTCCCTTTTCATGTCAGGCCAACTCGTAAAACAGGGTTCGATGTGTGTGACATGCCGGCCCACAACCTGCTAAAACAAAAACAACTTCGTTAGTTCCAAATTCAGACACAACTTCATCACACATTCAGTCATAGACCAATATAATAGACTTTATCACAGATTCACCTTCACATCAGGTCATCATAATCACATAGTCACACAGGTAGCCAAAGGTGCACAAATAACACACCACATGCATAATATCACATAACACAAACATAATTATATAGAGTTGTTCTAGTGTTCAACACATGATCTATGTGATCAAAAGCTGCCTCTTTAAAAATCTTACTAGGTAAAAACTCATATCTTGTGAGAAAACTCTAGGAAGAGAAAAAGAGTAGAGCCTAGCTTAGGAAAACAAGTTTAATTGTTCAACATTACATCACATGATCACAATACAAAGGTAAAAGATAACTTCTTCATTGACACTCCACATATCATAGTCCGCACTTGATAGTCCTGTAGCTTGCCATCACTTCTTCAGTTGGCATTGGCAGAGGCGGGCCTAGCAAGTATATTACAAATAAAGAACAAGACTTCAGGTTCAGATACTTGAACAACAAAACATGAACTAGTACTAGTAGATGAAAACAACAAAATATTTACGTTTACTTACTTGTTTTCTACTAGCTTGCCCTTCATCCTCATCCAGGAACTTGTTACTGAATGCTTCCTCCAGCTCATTGGTCTTCTTCTAGACATCATCTCTCAACTCGCAGTCCTTGGCACAGGTCAACATCTCCATCATCTTAGGCAACAATCATCGTTGCTGCTCTTCAGTCACCCTGCTAATAAGACTAAAGTACGACACTGAAGATATAGTTGAAACTGGAACACACATATATTTATCTAGTATGAACGGAATGGGATACGTTAGTTTGTGCTTATGCCACCAACTTAATATGTTGAGATCATCATCATAGTAGGTGACAGTACCGCTTTCCATGTAAGAAGACAGTTCAGAAACCACAACAGGAGAAGATATAGATGCAAGAACAGTTGAAGAACCAGAAGCACTAGCAACACAAAATATCTTACCACATGTGTTGACCGGTTTTTGACCAGACCAAGCTGATATCGACTATAGGCTCCAAGCCGATAGCCAGACGGCCGCCGCTCTGGTTGCTGCGAACAAGACTCACCAAAAGAAGGCGTCCACTGGAGGATTCAGAACAAAACAAGGAGGTCTGCACCAAATAAAGAAATAGTGAAGTTGTATCTAGATAGGTGTTGACGGCACAAACGCACACCAAGTTTAACCCGCAAGCGTACGGATCATGTGCAGATTTTCCCTTAGAGTATTCCCCCAAGGTTTATCAATCCGTGAAACAAGTGAGTTGTTGGCTCTCACTTTATACTAATCTTACTAATGAAACAAGGTGTATGAGTTATGTAGAGAGACAAACTAAACTAAACTAATCTAAGTATCAAAGGGTGGACACAAGATAGCAAAGATTGGTACAAGAGAGCAACAAAGATAGATAAACGTTTTCTCCCAAGATCTAAGTTCATATGAATATGCATCTACTACACAAATGATGTTGCCTTCACTAGCATCGTAGCCGTTATATGATCGATCGGCCTTTTCTCTCTTGCAAGCTGTCACCAAACGAGGGTAATCAACGCCTCACTAACACATCTATATCAAAGCATTTGTAGAGTTACGATGATGATGGTGGCGGCTCCCTCGGGCGCGGTTCACCCATTGGGGCGTTATTGTAGAGCCTCCATGCCTGTTTCACAAGGTGTCTTTGGGTAAAAACCCGGTCCAGTTATGGACGGTCGATGGCAGCGCCTTTGGCGTTGGAACCTCCTTGAAGGCGGCACTTCTTGAGACCCGACTTGGCCGCGACAGGGATTACTGGCGGTGGGGGAAGACAACTAGGGGTGGTGGTGCTCGCAATGTTGGTGGATGCTCGCGTGTGTCGATGTCTCAATCCGACCTGGGCAGCGGTGTTGGGCTGTGTCTCTAGCATAGTTATTAGGACCGGACCGGTCATCGAACCGGTGACTCCTTCGGTTCAATGGTTCAATGGTCCAACCGTTACGAACCGTTTAAACCACCGGTTCAATAACAGTGAACCGTTGAAGCGAACCGGCCACAGATGTAATTGAACCGGACCAATATACGAGTAATAATTAACAACACATAACATATTATATAGCTGATCATTAAAAAAATATCCTCATAAAAACACAATTATATCATGAGCATAATAGCTGCATTTCAAGTTCAATTCCAATCTTCAACCGCAGGAGTACATATCATAAATGGTCCACAGGGACAAGTTCACTTCACAACCAAAAAGTACAATTTAACAACTCAATAACTAGTAAAATGGCGCCCAATCATCAGCTTCTGCTGCAGCACTAGGACATGAAAGATCTCCATCCAATGCCATATCAGGGTCATCAAATATATTTTCATGGCTAGCAGCAAATTCTTCACCTTCTTCCATGGCATCAGCTTCAACCTCATCCAAATTCAGCACCAATTCTGAAAGGAATTATTAAGTCATATTCTAGCATAGACAAGCACATAAGTTGACCAAAACAATTTGACATTACATTACCTTCACTGCATAGTATAGTCAAAGCAGCAAATTCACCACGAAATTCATTCAGCTCTTCCGAGTTAAGACGAGGTGGGTTGTTTTCAACAGTCCATTCTTCATTCCCCTTTTCAATTTCATCCAAACTGATTGGATCATAATTCCTAGTAATAGTTTCTAGTTGATGAGTGTCCTTCTCTTCCTATCTGTCCATCCATCAGCCATAATTGTGCAGCCAGTTTCCCTCCATGTCTTGCGAAATCCATCAACAAAGTTTCTAGTTTCCTGAACCAATTTTGCAAGTAATGGACCACGGAGTTTATTGAAATTTGGACCTTTGTATCCAGGACCATAAGCACAGACATCATCAAGCATTGGCTGATAAAAGATTGAGTTACTTGCATGAAATGGAATAGATGCATCAACAAACCATCTTGCCACACATAAATCAGTCTTTACTGTCACTTCTTATCCTTGAAGCACACTCTTTATTGTAGGTTGATCTCCGGGATTGGTTCTAGGCTTGAAATATTTACCAACAGATGGAGTAGTAGCACCTCTTTTTCTTGTTGTAGGTACAACACGACAGGCTGGGGCTGCTGTGCCAGTAGTGGAGACCTCACAAGCTGCTTCTTCTACTTCTATAGGTCCTGGTCCATAAGGGTGTTCTTCCTCATACTGCTCTTGTCCCTTCTTTTTCTTCTCATTCCAATCCTCAATGTTTTGATACATTGTATGCTCAACCTCAGGGTCAACTTTTGAACAAGCAGCCACATTTCCTGGCCATTTGGCTAAATGTTCCTTGAAACGATGGATTCCTCCTCCTTGAAATTTAGTCTGACAGAACATGCATTTAATCCTTTTTTCCCATTTTCAACAATTTCTGTACAATATCCCCATGCTGGATCAGTTTTTCTTCTTGTCTTTGCTTGTGGTATTGCCTCTTGAACACTAGCACTAGCTGTTGCGTTTGGGGTACTTTCAACTGTAGTTGGAGTTTCTGAAGAATCTACTGTTGGAAGAATCCATTTAATTAGCCTTTGAATCACTACCACAAACAACAATAGTCTAAAGTCTAACCGCTATGCAAAGAATTGAAGTGATAGTCTGATACTGACCTGTAGTAGCCATGTGTATTTGTGGAGCCGTGGAGTGGAGGCAGAAGCATATAGGCGCTGGACTGCTGGAGCCTGGAGAAGACTTGCTGGGGATGTGGAGCCGCCGGTGAAGAACAGCAAGGCCGTCCGCCGTCGACGCCGAGGCCTCGAGGTCGAGGGTCTGCCGGTGGTGAAGCACGACCAGGGAGGAGCAGGTACTGGGCACGGGGAGCCCGACCACTGGGGACGACTTGACGAGGTGGTCGACGGCCGCCGGTGAAGAATCCGCAGGGGATCGCCGCTTGCCGCCGCCGCCCTTGTCGCCTGCAGCGCTGCAGCAGTGCGCCGCCGCCCAATTTCAGATGCGCCGCCACCCAATTTTCTCCCTGTGGGTCACCAAATGTCCATGTAACCCTAAACGTGAGAAATACACATCATTTCCGTTTCTAACCCTGCGCGGAGAAGGTCCCCCTGAATCGACAGAGGGGTGAAATTTGTAAAAAAAAAAGAACCGCTCCGGTTCGATGCGAACCGCCCGGTTCGACGGTTCCATTAAAAACTGGCCGGTTCATCCGGCTTTTACTGGTTCGATTGCATGGACGATCTTTTAAGCGAGCCGGACCGGTAGAGGCTCTGGTTCGGTCTTTTAGCGGTTCAACCGCCGGTCCGGTCCGGTCCTAATAACTATGGTCTCTAGAGGCTTTCTGTCCGCGCAAATGGTGCAATGGAGATTCCATTGGTGGCATGACAATGGTGAGGTTATTGGAGTGTCCTGGTGGTACTTAGTCATCCCTGATGGCAAATCAAGTCTGGATCCTAGCGAGTCTAGCGGCGGGAGTGGCGAGGCCCCATGCACTTTAAGGTGGTGCATCCAAGGAGTGGTCTGCGGCTGTGGATGTGGCGTGGCCTTCACGCGTTTGGGTTGTCTTGGAGAGTCAGGATTCGATGCGGTGTTTCAGATGTTTAGTGTGCATGGTGTTGTAGTAGTACTTCGGCGAGGGGTCCTGCATGGCGGTAGCTCTTTTGGTGTGGTGCGGTGGCCTCCTCTGTTGACTTCTACCAACGCAAGGCCGGAGTTGGGAGATCGGTGATCATGTGCCTGTGGCCAGAAGACGACGACGACATGGTGGAGGAGTCATGGTGGCTATTCACTGCTACACAACCGGCCTTTACAGCCGGTTCGGAACCCTTATCACAGCCGGTTTTGGGAGGCGGATGTGATAAAGCGGCTGTGATAGCTCCCCCCATCATAGCCGGTTTTCAAAAACCGGTTGTGATAAGAGGGCATCACAAACGGTTTTTGTTAAAAACCGGCTGTGATGTGGAGGCATCACAACCGGATTTTAACTAAAACCGGCTGTGATGGGGAGGCATCACAACCGGTTTTTAACTAAAACCGGCTGTGATATGAATTTTGAGATTAAAAAAATAATCTAGCATTATTTTTACAGCATAAAACATTCAATGATCCTATTACAATCAGTTCCACACATGGTCTGTTTACACTTTCATACAAACATTAGCATTTCAAAGAGCCTATTACAATCAGTTCCATACTTGTGATTACAATTAAAAGACTAAACTTATACATTCATCTCGCTATTTTGCTTCCCTTCAAGTCTATGCTTTCATCCTTGGCTCAAATAAAGAACAAAATTATAGTGCTACACAGTAACAAAGAACAAGTCTATGCTTTCTATATTTTCTGACTTTCAGACTATTTACTTCTAGGCCAGCATCAAATGATTAGAAATCAAATCATTTATAATCCTTATCATCTCTATGTGATGAGTTTTGATTGTTTTCAGATGATTAGAAATTAAAAGTCCAGTAAATCAAATCTTTATCATCTTTATGTTAACAAATTCTAATGCAACAACATATTTAACCTGGCACAAGTATATATTTTAGGAAACAACTCCCAATGTATGTTGAAATAGTAGCAGAAATTAGAAGTGTGAACTGTTAAATGATATCAAGCATTTGAACTGTTAGTTCTCAAAAAGCAAAGAGCAAGAACTCTACTCACATGCCAACTATGTTTAGCATTGATTTTTCTAATAAATCTCTGACTGTGTCCATCATCATTGCTCACCTGTGAAACAAGAGACAAGAATTTTGAGCATTCTTGGATTTTTCATAGTATAAGAAACAATCAAAACTCAGCAGGAATGTCATACCTGCTTGTGTAAAATCTGAGCTTCTTTTCCAAGTGCCCAAAGATCTCTTTTCAGCCAACATTGCTTGTGTGCTCAATAAAATTCAGACCTCTTGGAATATATAAGATACGAAGGATGTCTGAAAAACGTGAAGGCATCGACATGAATGTTATGATATATCTAGAAAAGCAATAAGCAGTTTGATGCTTGGAGTTCATACCACCAAACAGACTCCAATTTGACATATCTTTGTCATCCACGGCAACTAAACTCTACAAAAAATCAGAGTACTATGCACATATACTACCACATCGGAGACGAGTTGGATACTGTGCAGGTACGCTATAGCACTCTATCTAGTTACAAAAAATCAGAGTACTATGCAGGTACGCTATAGCACTCTATCTAGTTAGAGATGGACTTGAGTTACAGGCAATCCCTATCATCTACTGCTGAGATCCAAAGATTTACTTAGGATTTTTTTTCCAGAAACATAAGAAAGCTGCATCTAATATTTGTGTGTGCTAACCATTTGTCTCTGCTAGAACAGATTAGTCATGCTTTAGATCCATGTGAGTGTTAACCATGAACCCTACAGAGAGAGAGGGGGAGGCGTACCGTGCCGCCGTCGGAGTTCGTTTCCGCTGCTGGATCCCGTGGACGCGCCGCCGTGGCCACATCCCGCGGCCGCCGCTGTAGTTCGCGCCCGCCATCGTCGCCCGTTGTTGCGCCCGCCATGGCGTCGCCGCCGCACCTCGCCCTGCCTCTGCTCCTCGCATCGGTGAGGGGCGAGCGGAGGGGAGAGGGGAGGGGCAGCAAAGGGAGCGGGGAGGGGCGGAGAGGGGGAGGAGGAAGGGAGGCGGCAGAGAGAAGAGGGATGGGGGAGCGGAGGCGAGAGGCGGGGAAGCGGCTGACGGGAGGGGAGAGGATAGGGCGGCTGACGGGTCGGACGTGAGGTGGGATAGAGCAGGAGTTAAAAAAAAATTCGGGTCCGGAGGTGGGGTGACCGATCACAACCGGTCCGAAACTAAAAACCGGTTGTGACCTGGACTTCACTCATCACAACCGGTTTTTATTAAAAAACCGGTTGTGATGACTACAGTCACAACCGGTTTTAACATTTCACGTGGCTATTCATTCAAAAACCGGTTGTGATGAGTTATCACAACCGTTTCTATTAAAACCGGCTGTGATGAGGCGTTTGTGATAGCGGGTTGTGTAGTAGTGATTTGGCATGCAGCGAACTCTGGCGGTTAGTTGGCGCGGGACAGCGTCAGGGACAACGACGTTTGCTATGTGGGTTGTTTGTCGGCTTCATCCTGGGTAGTGGTGCCACAACACGATGGTTTTTTGTATGGAGCCGAGTTGAGTTCTGCAACCGTGCTGATGTCCCAATCTATCCAATCTAACTAGGGCCTTGTTTAGTTCCAAAATCCAAAATCCAAAATGAATGTTTAGACACATGTATGGCGTACTAAATGTAGATAAAAAACAAATCGCATTATATAGATGGACTGGAATTTGCGAGACGAATCCAATGAGTCTAATTAGACCGTGATTAGACACTAAATTGCTACATTAATGCTACAGTAAACATGTGCTAATGACAGATTAATTAGGTTCATTAGGTTCGTCTCGCGAATTCCAAACGTAATCTGCAATTAGTTTTTTAATTAGTCTATGTTTAATACTTCAAATGTGGAAAGATTCCCTTCCAAAATAATTTCACCGCGGAACTAAACACGGCCTAGATGTTGTCGTGAAGATCGACAGGAGTTGTGTGGTCGTGTTAGCCGGTGGTAATGTCATTGTGGATTGTTTTTGTGTTTAGTTCGTTAAACAAAATAGCGGCCAAGGCCAAGCATGCTACCGCTAGTCTGCTACACGTCCTCAGGCCGTAAGATGAAATTAGAAACAAACTCGTGATAATTACCGCACAACAAACTCGTGTTTTGCCTGTTTAATGTCTTTTTCAAATGCTAGAGAAAATACATCTCACCTCAGTAGGGATGAGAGGGGGTTACTGGCCGACAAATCGAAAACAATTTATGCGACAAAATTTATAATTTACTGCTACTACTGGAGTCTGAAACGGGGATGTTCTCTCTCTTCCACCGTTCCCTCTTCTCGCCGGCGCGGCAATCAACCTCCTGATCTCCTCGGCCGCGGCGGCACCAAAGGGCAGAGGCCCGTTCCAAGGTAACTGTTCCTGCTTGGTTTCGATCTTTCTACAACACGATTCGAAAGTGTTTTCGTTGGACTTTCGCGCGGGTCCGCTTACTGACTGGATTTGTGAAAGAACAAAGGTATTGTTTTATTTTTTTGCGGGTGAACAAAGGTATTGTTAGCGCTGGCAGTTTGCATAGGCGATTAGTTCTTTGTCTCGGTCATTTTTGGAGTGGTTAGATCTTACTAGCCTGTAGCCTGTTTGAGGAAATAGCACAGCTTATCAGGATTTCGTTTCCTGCATTTGGGAATTCGTGAAACAGTAACGCGTTCAGCTTGCGTTGCTGAGGGAACGGGCACATTGCAATAGTCAACTAGCCTGTTTGAGGCTCCTCGATTCCCAACAATTTGGTTGGGAAACGGGGAATGGCTAACCTTTTCACTAATGCTAGTTTAGTGATTCACCATGCCTTGCGGCTTTATATCCATTGTACATCATTTCAAGTGAAGGAAACAAAATCATTGCTCGCACATTTGAGCTTATCATTCTGTGCCTTCTGAACTAGTCTTGTAGCCTTTGGACATTGTAACATTGCTTATTGTTGCCTTTGCCTGCTGAAGATATAAATATTGTGCATAACTGAACTTGGTGCACTAACTATCTGTTCTTTGTACTTCTGAACTTGGGCCACTTGTTTATACAGTATGGGAAAGAGAATTCCACGTATACAGTATACACTATATCCACACTTGCATTCAAACTCCTCCATACTCCATTTATCTTCTTTTTCTGTGTTCAGAGTCTACCTTCTTTGGAACTTAAGGTATTTGATACTGATGCAGAACACAATGCCGAAGAGCGTACTAAGTGCGATATGCAGAACTGTGACCAGGACGAAGTAGTCATGTTGGAGGCCTAAATATTCCTCCAAGAACACGCTTACTGGCTGCTCTGGTTGGCCTGGTACACGGATCAGCTCTGTGCGGTCTCCAAGCTGTGAGAATACGAGCCCGTACACAGTCCATGCCGCTGGGTCAGCCCAGTACATCCACCTCCACCAAGCCGGCATCATCTAGAGGTGAATGATATTGCGTCATATGGTGCAATTTTCTATTGCATAATAGGAGCATCCACTGTATTACCCAGATGTATGGGTACTACAGAATACATATGCATATTGAGGAGAGGGGATTGAAGAAGAGGAAAAAAAAATACCTTTCTTGCTACAATGAAGCCAGAGAAAACATTCCATATCATGAAGATGAGGAATGATAGACCAGCAGCTATCTCTATGTTGGGTGTAAGTGCAACAGCCATCATCCCGTAGAGTGTGTAGTCGGTGAAGCTCAGTATCATGTATAGGACAAACCAGAAAAACTTTGGAACAGTCAGTTGGAATCCAACCATGGGGTACACAATAGCGGAGAATATGAACACTTGGATAAGCATATAGGGTATTTCAACTCCTATCTGCACAAGGAAATCGAATATGAATAATTCATTTTCCTTTTCCATGTAATACAAAACCATTATATCGTATCTAGCCAATTACAGCTGTTTGTGTACCTGAGCAATGACATATGCCATGGAGGAGTACATGTCAGAAGCCTTCTCACGGTAGAACACAACTTTCTCCATTGCTACAATAGGCTGCAAAGTGCTGCAGTTCACAAGGCCTAAGAACAATGCTGATGCATATGCAATTCCAAGTATATTGAACACATCCTGTTCGTCCTTGCTTTTGTACAGTTAAAGGAAGTCAAGTTTGTCAGTAAATATGGTGAACAAATTGATAAAAATCAGTACCGCTAAACACCCAACGATGCTTACATTGTCGAACCAATTTGCCAGAACACAGTGCCAAAAGTGATTGAGATACCGAATGTGTTTAGGAAGCGTGCAACATTTAGTTCTGGGTTTTTCCAGAAAGAGCAATGCTGCTTCCATAGACATGCCATGCACTGTGCCTTAAAATTTGGCCAATATCCGGGTGGAAAATATAGATCTTTCTGGTCTGCCCCTCTCTGGAGTAACTCATCAACTAGAGCCATGTTCTCCCTGCAGATATATTATAATTCAGTGATATACTATGTACTAGTTTTCATTTGAATCTGTAGTGAATGAATATATCTCTTAATTGACAAGAACGTGCTTGCATTTGGATTACTTATACAACGATGATTTCTGGTAAACTTTGGAATAGTCCACTACAATTGCATATTCCATGGCATGTGAAGTGATATCTAGCACCCATGCAGCTGGGTTTTGACCGTCCTTGATGCTGGGCACTCCAGGAATAGCCTAATAAGAAAGTGGTTAATTTCTCCTCATAATAACAATTTTTGTTAGGAAAAATTCCCTACATGCCACTGGTTAAACCTTAAATCCCTCATATGGTGATGTCAGTGATGTGGGGGGTCCCATGTGTCATAGACATATCAATGGCATATCAGGGATTATGAGTTTTTTCGGCGGCATATAAGGAAATTCCTACCCCAAACATGAGTCTCACCTCAAAATACTTTTTCAAACTGCTAGATAGTGGGCCTAGTGAACCGCTGTAAATGAGCTGACCTCCTCTTTTCATAAGTAACAGCTGCAATTAGTAAGAAGGAAGTCAAATTATTGAAGTTTACTAAAATTGTGTAAGTCCCTTAAGTGCACATAACACTAAGTTGAGGTATTTGTTAAGGATATTTATATGAGATAGGAATGCCTATATGGATTGAAAACCAACCTTCCTTTACGGTTCTGTCTAGTAGAATTAGGCCTATAATATACATACTTTCCATAAATTGTATACCTCATCAAAGGATTCAAAAATCTCAATGCTTGGCTGGTGAATTGTGCAAACCACAGTGCGCCCGGTGTTCACTGTTTTCCGTACTGTTCGCATAACAATAGCTGCAGCACGAGCATCCAAACCAGTTGTAGGCTCATCCATGAAGATGATAGAAGGGCTAGCAACTAGTTCCACTGCTATAGTAAGTCTTTTTCGCTGCTCAGCTGATAGGCCTGTTACCCCAGGGGTGCCCACTATAGCACATCTCAAGTCACTTAGCTCTACTAGTCCCATAACTTCCTCAACAAATATCTGAGACATGTGAAAAAGGAAATCTGTGATCCTTCCCACAGACTGGGTTCTGGTGTTTTTAGAAAAAATGAGGAAAATTTAGCATACATTTCTTTGTTGAGGATTGAAACTTGAAGGCAACCGAAGGTATGCTGAAAACTGCAGTGACTCATAGACTGTGAGGTACGGAGAATGAATATCAGTCTGCTCGCAGTAACCTGAGATCCTTGAGAATGTCTCTTGCTTCTTTTGGTCGCCGGCTATATTAATAGTGCCTTCAATGTATCCTCCCGTCTTTCGTCCTGCCAAAACATCAAGTAATGTTGTTTTCCCAGCACCAGTGATCCCCATCAATGCTGTTAGCACCCCTGGCCTGAATGCTCCACTAACATCTCGTAGTAGTTGAAGTTTCTTTTCAGTTACTCCATGCTTTCTCATTTCCTAGTACCATTTTTGCATTTGTCAGACAAAATACAAGAAATGTTGAATCTGTATTTCTTTCAGGAATAATAAGGCAGAGAGTTTACAGTAGGCATATCAACAAAATAGTTGATTTGGCTGAACACGATTGACAATGGATGAAACGGAAGGTTGATTTGATCACAAGGGGAAACCTGACCACCAACAGTTTGATCTCTGTACTGTATACCCTGAACCTTTTGTGATTTTGTATTGACATGATGTTCCCGGGGAGCTACAAATCATTTGAAACAGGATAAGTGTCATACTTAATTGGTCTACATTAATGAGGATTGGTTTTGTTAGATGCACATACAATTTAGGAACTCCAATGCAAATATGCTTAGGATGTTGAAGATCAGGGAGAAACCAAATAGAACACCAACACAAATCCAATACCAGTGCCACTCATGTATTAATCCTCTGACCTCAAGGATAGCTTGCCCCGTCGTATTAGCATTTCCATAGTGGAATACCTGCAGTACCATTGGTTATGGCTCATAAGGTGCAGAGTCAAAATTTAACATAGCTTTAAAAGGATTTGATATTCAGTAAATGAGCAGTTACAGTAGCCCATCTGTTGTCCAGAAATTCATTCAGAGCGACGGCATTGAGCGAATAGGTGAATGGGGAGGCCCAACAACCCCAGCGAAGCCATGGTTGGAGGTCGTCTGGATGCCATTTTTTTTTTAAAGCAGGTGTTAGTTGTCTTCATGCCCTCAAAATCGTCAGAAGCTGACTACTTTGTTATGCTCTGAGCAATTTAATGGCTGACATCTTACCTTTAGATATGATGAAGCCTCCAAGTATGAAAATTGCAATAAGAGCTTCAGTCCCTAGCATGTTTGCCATTACCTGTGTTCTTCCTAGGGATGCTAGCAAGCGATAAAGACTCATTGACATTTGATGCATCACGAAGAGTACCAACAACTGCTGAAAAAATCTACATCAAGGATTGAATTCAATTAGCAATTCATAATTTTTTTAGCATATTGCGGTGAGATCTGGTTTTTAAATTTTCAAGATTACCTAACAGGCGATGGGGCATAGCCAATGGAAAAGTAGGTCGAACAGGTCCAAAGGCCTGTCTCCATGAGTGACATTGGGATACTTATAAGAAAAGTCGAGCAAAGGATAGCCCAGCCTGGCAATCCTAGCAGCTCTCTTTGCTTGTAGAATATTGGAAGCCTCTTTACAGTCATTGTAAGTTCAGTCATACCATTGAAGTTTATGGCAGCAACAGCCATAAAGAGAGCTCCCATATACTTGTTGCCGTCAAATATTGTATCTTGGCTCATTTCTGTTCTAAAGAAAAGTGTTGAAAGTATAAAAGCTAGAAAAGTGATCTGTATGGCCTTGAATATTTGAACTGGAGAGTTTCTCTTTAGTAGGAGTACTTCTCTCAGAAAACAAGCTTTGAAAATATTCCAATTTGATATTCTTTGTCTTTCATCTGCTTGATATGATATCCTGTCCTGTTTCGTATTATGTTTATTGCATTTCTCATCTTCCACAGGTTGAGGGAGATTGTAGGCCCTGAAGCACTTTACAAACCTTTCAACGGAATGGTACTGATACTCTCTTTCATCACCTGTCCAATACTGCTGCTGGTCCATTCTTGAGGTTACCTATCCAATGCAAAGAGTTGAATTTTCATTATGCTAATTGAGAAAAAAATATGTTTTATTATTTATGTGTTACACTTACGGTACTGATACTAAATTCTTGCACTTTTATTAACTGCGCACATTGACATGGTCATGAATGGTGCATCTATTCACTGTTCTGGATATCCTAACCATGTGAATTTATGTATAATACTACTTAATTACCAAGTAGGATTTAATTTTTGGACCCTTTACCTCAGTATGTATCTATGCCGATTACTGCATGAGATATCTTGGTGTTTCTTCTATTTATAATTACTTGTGATGGATGGCAGCAAAGGACTTCATGATATTATTGGCTGTAAATTTCCATTTTTGTCTTGATTCTAAGGCTCTATAAAATTCTCACAGAATTGAATATTATATTGATTTATCTTCTAGTAATTTTGCATGTCTGGATTGTCTTTTCCTTTCAGTGATTATTTGTTTCTCTTGATTTCTGGTAACTGTATACTAAATTATTTTCATACACTTTACCAAGCTCAAAAACTGATGGTGGTGTAAACAATTTGACCCTCACATAGAAGGAACATTGGTGTAAGTTCTTGAAAAATGGTGGAATCAGTATTACTTTTACTCAAGAAATTCAGGAATCACATACACAATTAGAAAATTCCGAAATGATATAATTAAAAATGTTGATTCAGGCGATGTTTATTTGTTCCAATTTATGGCTCACCTCTTGGAGGAAGTCAGCTACATTTTTCCTGCTAGGACATGTGAAGCCAATAATATTGAATAAACCAATAACATCCTGTCGAGGACCATGATAAACAATTTGACCCTCACATAGAAGGATTATGTCATCAAATAATTCAAATGTCTCTGGAGCTGGTTGCAGCAATGAAATAACCATTGTAAGATCCATCAGATGGGCCATTTGTCGAAGAAATGTCATGATTTCAAGTGTGGTAGAACTGTCAAGGCCTGTTGACACATCATCCATGAAGAAACATCTTGCACGACCAACTAGCATCTCCCCTGTTTTTTTTTTTTTTTTTTTTTTTTTTTTTTGGCAATCATGGGAATGAAGAATAATTAATAAGATTGCAGTTTGTTAACATTGAAACTAATGAGACTACAGGTCCTGCTAAATGCTTCAAACACTAGCAGCACCCCTGACCCCCAAACCAACCACCACCACTTGATGCTACCATGACTATTCTGTGAGGCAGGGCCGCAGGGCCAGTAGTAGATCTACATTTGTTGTTGTATTTATCTTCCTTATAATAAGTACTGACCATGTTTAGGTGTGTACAACGTACCATGTTTAGGTGTGTGCATGATTTGACCATTGTGCTTTCCCATATGCAGGGATATATTCGACTTGTAGTTCTATTGCAAATTGCAGAATGCATCAAAATGGTTTGCTAATAAGAATCAAATTAGCCTTCTGTAATCTTTTGGAGGTCCTTTTTCAGCTGTCGGTACCATTGTCCTGACGTCAACGCTACCTTATTCTAATTGATACCACACTGATAAATGTTGGACGGACATTTCTTGTGTGAATAATGTAACACTGCCAAATTGCTTGCATAGAAAAGTGCTTAACATGTTGTAAATGACATTTACCATAAAACTAACATTGGGTATTTTTGGGACTGAAAACAAACAAGTTGGTGAACATGTTGCAGTTCTTTTCTCTCAAAAGGAATGCATGTTAACAGTCTTACCAATTGTTGTTCTTTTTTTCTGTCCCCCAGAAATTCCTCTGTGCAGCTCGTCCCCTACTATAGTGTCAGCACAGTCAGACAATCCAAGAATCTGCATCCAGTAAATTGTTAAGATCAAAAGATTGTACCTTAATGATACTTTCATTAATCAAAATACTTTGTAAAAGATTATACCTTGATGATGTAATTAGTTTTAAGGTTGCTTCCCTTTCCAAGTTTGGTTGCCTGTACAGAACACAAATTGGCTGTTATTCTACTGAATTAATCTGAAACTTCTTATAAGAATATGACGCTGCAGCACCTTGCAAAATAGGTCCTGGTACACTTCATGACTAGCATTCGTTTTCCTTTGCAATGCATCTTCCAGTATCTCTGATGAAGTAGTTTTCACCAGTAGGAGCAATTAATTACCTTATAGCAGTATGGATGCATGTAGCCATCACTCGAGGATAACTATTTTTTTATAAAAAAATCGAGAAACACAAACTCGTACCAAATTCATTGTTAGCTCCTAGCATGTCTGAAGCGAAATTAATTGTCTCCCTGACTGTCATTTCGGGATGATGAAGGTCATTCTGGCTGACATAAGCACAGAGGTATTGCGGTGTAGATGAGATTGTTTCACCATTGTACATGACCTTTCCATGGAACTATTGGCAAGATATCACACAATTAGTTCATTATTTAATATAAAAGTTATATCTTACGTGGAACCATTCTGTATATCCTAGTTATTCTGTGATATAATTTTCATTAGCTTTTCAGGACTGAAGCTGAAGTTGTCATAATTGGATCTACCTTCAAGGAAGAATCTAATTTTCCTGCCAATGCTCTTAAGAGTGTCGTCTTTCCTGATCCGGGTGCACCAAGAACAAGCGTCATTCTGGACACACAACAGGAGCTGATTTGTTATGTCCAGGTTATTATGCTGAAATATAAGACGAACATTCACATGAAGTAGTTGAAACATTTCAATTAAATTTTCCCTGCTGATGGTTTAGATAAACTGTCGAAATATTTTCCTTTTGAAGTGTATTTTTATTGATGCCCTGTCTTACTTAATTTTCATTAAGCTGTCGTGTGCTCGTATCCACTACTTTAAACAGTGAGATATCATATTCCGCATGCAATACTGAGTCATGTACTGTACCTGGATGATCTTATTGTCCCACTCACTCCATCTATGATTTTGGACATCCTCTTACTAGAGCGGTAGAGACGCACAGAATCCACAATAGCCTGCACCAGAACGTAGAATCATATGGATTGAAATGTCACGTGCAGTTTTGGTAGGGGCTCCCTTCAGACCCGCTTCACCTGTCCGGCTAATGTGCGCGGCTGGAAGCGGCTCCGACAGGAGCCAGTGAAGCAAAAGTTTTCGGGCTTCACCAGCTCCCCACTGTAGTAGAGGAGCTGAAGCTTCCAGAGCTATGCCAAAGAGAGTGCTATTATTTCGGCTCTTGATCCTTGTACTGATTATGTGTTGCATAAGCTTTGGGGAATCATTCAAACATACAATTCTACGTAGCCACAAATCCTAATGGCCTTGGATATAATAATGTCCCCAGACAATGTACTGCATACAAGATTGCATAAAACATTAAAGGAGTGTGGAATGGAGACACAACAAGAAGTAATAGGATCATACATCATCTTCTAACTTCTCTCTTTTTTTATTTGGTTTGTGGAACAGAATGAATTGATCCTTCACCTGGTCATCCCTCACATACTAAGACGATTTGGAGAGTTGTTAATATAGTTATTACTGGGTTAACTCCACTAAAATCAATAGCGCACATGTTTAGAAATTTGTTAACGAGCATAGGCAAAAAAAAGATAGAATGTTGATTTTTGTTGGAGTTGCAACTCTTTTGTGAGAAATTTGGTGTACGTGTAACGATTTGTTATTTAAAAAAAGTTTTCCTCTTTTATGCAGGCTGTTTTTAAGGGAGCATATTGGCTGCGATATTGGTCCCTACTACAGCATGAGGAAAAAAAGAGAGTCTGTCAGTTTGGCAAGCAAGGTGTTAGAGGTCGTTGCTCTAGATATCTTCGCCAAGAATGGATGGAAAAGCCATAATAAACTTTGCTTTTATTTTTTTCCATAGTTTGCGTACTATTTACCTATTTATGTAATAAGATTCATGCTGAGAATGATGTAAAAGATTTAGTTGTGTGCGGTCGCAGTGGCCAGAATTTTATCCCTTTTCTAAAAAAAATCCCTCATAAGCTAATAAATAGTATAACTATCAGAAATAGGGTCAACCCACCAAATTTCATGGAATCAACTCATGAGTCATGATAGACCACTTCATCTAGGACATATATCACTTTTATTACTCCATTCTTTCCTTTTTCTAGAGTGTCTTATATTTTGGGTGATTTTTCATTTGGTTAGGCATAAGAGCATTTTGCAGGCAGGATCAGGCCCAAAAAAGATCAATTTTATTTCAAGTCGAAAGTTTGTGCCCATGACTATCATCAGTTCATCACATCCATTGGTACTGTTAGGCAAGTTTTTCAAACCGGGCTCGGGTTTCACATTTTTTTCAATAATAAAATAAACTGACTGGGTGAGCTCGGACCCCCCCCCCCCCCCCCCCCCCCCCCCCTTTTTTTTTGCCTGATTTGCTCTGATCAAATTCAGCCCTAAAGTAGCCGTGCGTGGGCCAAATCCGAGGGGACTTGGGCCAAAACTAAAAGTGCTCATGTGTATAGGTGTAGGGATGGGTCATCGTCCTCTTGTGAAACAATTATATTATAAAAAAAATTGGCCTCTTTGTTCAAATATCGCTGTCGGCTGCAGTAATTTGAAACCGGCAATTGTGAGGCGATAACGCACGCATCACTATCACTACCGGTTGGACATGAACCAGCAACAAAATCTGCTGGATATCACAGCCAGTTTGTGTAGGATTGTGCCATCGGTTTTGGATTAAAAGAGAAGATATTTTAAAGTGGTACTAGAAAGAAAATCGTATACAAACTAGAGCAAAAATTAATTTTCTTCTGTTCGAGCAAAAGCACGAAATTATAACATCTCTAATAGCCTATTTTCCCCAATCCAACTACCATATTGGGGAGTTGTTTGGAAAAAAAACTATTCCATAAGTTTCCCTTTAATCTTCCTTTCTTTAATAATTATTGACACATCAATAATTCACCCTAACTCTCCACAAATACTGACTCATCCGAATATGGTACTAGTTGGATTGGAATGAGATTATTGGAGAATTGTTTTGGCAACTCTCCTAGTAACAATAGAAACGATATTTGGACAACTTCATTAATTGATTTAAAAGAAGTGCTGGAAATGCTCTTACTAAGCTAGGGAACGAACCTACAGATTACTTTGTACAGATGATATAGCCAAATAAGAATTATTAAAATTAATTATGCTGTTGAATTAGGCCTTTTCAATCACTAGTTACTTTTTTTTCTAGAGGATTCGTTAACTTTTCAAGACAGTGCATGCCAACGACATTTAGCGCTTCAGCGGAACCTCTATTGTTATGTGGAGCTATTTCACTATAATTTTAGTGTCGTTTGCTTATGCGGCATTCTTAGGGCAGGTCTTACGGTTTCGGCAGCTGCTGGCGTCTCGTACGGATGACATGGCGCACACTAGTGACAGACCCCGGTGCAATTAATGCAGCGCATGCCGCTCCTCCAATCTCAACCGCCGCAACACATTTTGCTTGGACTTCGTTGGCTGCGGCGGGCGAGTCCAGAGATGCCCGTGTCACTCTCTCTCTTCATTTCTCTCCCTTCCACGTTGGACTCAGCCGGCTACTCGCCCACTATAATACTCTTATATAAACATAGAATTAGTCATTACCTTCCCACCGTTGATGATGGCATTGGGGAGCGTGGGCAACGCAAGCCGACCCATGGGCATCTCAGCTTCGACACTTACGCCGTCGAATACGATCTCCACCTTCTCCAGAGCTTGACATCCTAGCCTGCCCACGAAAGAGCGAGATACAGAAAAATTAAGCCCTTTAAAAATTACAATGCTCGTATGTACTCCGCGTTTCATAAATTATTTATTACTATGTCGTTATTGCTATGTTTTATTTTTTATATATTTTAGATTGTAATTTTATAAAGTATTGTTTTGCTATAATAAAAATACTAGTTGAATTTGTGTTTAGAGATGGTTTCAACTTTCAATATCTAAGACGCTACTTACTTGTTTCCAAAAAGACTAAATAATTTTGGAAAATATTCTCCTTCATGTATTTCGTACCATTGACCTTCATCATCTATCTATATAACTTATATAAGTAATCTCCACTAAGGATTTCTCTCAGCTCTCATGAACACACGTCATCATCTCCCAATAAGATGCATTAATTAATATATCTCTCTTATGTAGTGCATATTTTCTATTCATTAGATGCATATCTTATTATCTTTTTCTTATCTATTAAAAAGTAACATAAAATTTTATAATTTTCATTAAGAGATAACTTATGTCTCTCTGGGTAATCTCTATAAGTGCACTATTTTTATGAGCAACTAAATAATCACAATGATTCATAGTTTATGGAATAACTCTTTCAAATCCCGCAGCAACGCGTGGGAATCACCTAGTTACTTTTATTGCGTTAATAAAGCAAACATGCATTTTCTTCACTTCTCACCCGCCCAAATTTAACATACAAGCCAATCGATTGTTTCCGTTTTCTCATGGCTCATGTTGTTGTCATCTCTTGCCTACTCCATCTTTCTTTCAATAAATAGCATTAATTCCTTTCTCAATCACCCATGCCTAACAATTAAGTAACATTATATACCACTAACACGGCCTTTTATCATCATCGTCATTTCACGTACCCGTCCATTTTTCTCTCCCACATTGTGTTTTAGAAGGGATGACGCTTAGGCGATGGACTAGAACTAGCCTGGCCCGGCCTGAGCCCAAGGATTTAGCCTAGCCCGGTTTGATGTGGGACTGAATGTGATTAGAGCAAACTAGGTCTGGAAAAATTGAACCAGCCCTAGCATGCCCATACAATATATTTTATTTATTTTTCAACTGAAAAGGAATAGCTCGAGCTGCCCAGGCCCAGCCCGAGCCCAACTTGTTTCTCAACTCGGCCCCGCCTGCAAAATGATCAGGTCTAGCCAAATTTCTTTTATCCATCAACAAGATATCACTCTATCCACTTTATAGAGTTTCCTAGTCATGCCTAGGTGGCACCTAGTAAGTGCTAGGCCGACCATGCGTGACCGCTTCACCTAGCTCCTAGCATTTTTATAAGTACCATCTCCGTTTCAAATTATAGGTCGTTTTGACTTTTCTAGATTTATCATCTTTTTTATGCATCTAGATCAACGCTATGTCTAGATTCGTAGTAAAATTTATGAATCTAGAAAAACCAAAATGATCTATAGTTTGGAACGGAGGAAATAGACTAGTAGATGAAGAGGAACTTGGGATAAAGAAGACCATGCGGCAAACACTTGACATAGTTAAATATTATAAACCGACACAGTTTCTAGATTTCAAAGTCATGAGGACATGGCCTCCCCCTTGGATGATGCCTCCATTAAATTCCACCTATCTTGTAGAAAAGTTTGTCTCTGTTGGAGCATATGTATATATGCAAAAGTTATAATTTGCGAAACAAGTTCAAAAATACATTAAGTGACACTCGTAATAACTTGAGTCGGCATTTGCTCAGAATAAGAGACGGTATGGATGGGATAGTCTCCAATGTATTATGTATAGTGTTGTTATACATTTCATACTCCATTTATTTCAAATTGTAGTATGTTGTTTTTGTTTTTCTTTATTATTCATCAATGTTACTATACATCTAAATATGTGTTACGTCTCTAGTACATAGTAAATTAATTATATATATGTAAATAGAAAAGCCAAAACATTTTTTTTGGAATTTTTGGATGTGGAGCAGTTTTAATTTATTGCAGCGGTTCGGAAAGCTTCCAACAAAAAATAGTTACGAGCCTATTAACTTATTAGCATTTCCAAACATTGTGGATATATGCTGTGTGCGTACCGTTGCCTTGCATCCCTTATCATTCGTAGGAACTCTTGGTTCTCCATGTGCGTTAGTGGAGGCGCCTCCTTTTGGACGTTAGCCATGGTTGGCCACAGCACACCGAAGGCACAAGTTCGATCTGTGATATATAAACCACCGTGATCGAGCTTGCCTACAACAGGTTGCTATATATAAAGAGGCACCGGCTTGTGGTCGTTGTCCTCTCCTTTTCGATCCATTTATTAATGAGTCAAACGTGAAGTCCTTCCCCACAAAAAAAGAAAAAATAAAAAAACTAAGTCCCTTATTCTTTGATTAATGCTTCCAAACCAGGAAAGGTTGTTCGCTTACTTCAACCGATAAAGTTTCTTGTGGGGAACCTGTTTATCCGAGTTCAAGTCCTCTACTCGGCATGGATTATTTCTTTTTAAAATTTATTACAGTATTTAATCAGTGTTATTCTTTTAGTGGTAAAGAATAATGTACCTGTTAGCAGTGAGGCACATATGGTAACTTTATCTATCTAAAGATCAGCCACTCCAGCCTCTCAGAGGTGCTCATATGGGTAGAGTTGCGTGTGTTCATAGGGGTGAGTGTACGTGTATATGTAAGCGTCTCTGTCCGTACTATGTTTCGCAAAAGAAGAAAAAAAGAAAAAAAAACTGAAGTCCCTTATTCTTTGATTAATGCTTTCAAACCACTAAATGTTGCTCGCTTACTTCAACTGGTAAAGTTTCTTGTGGTGAAACATGTTTATCCGAGTTCAACTTGTCTACTCGGCATGAATGATTATTGCATTTTTTAAATTTATTTCAATATTTAATCAACGCTATTTTTTAGTGGTAAAGAATGCACCTGTCAACAGTGATGCGTCTATGGTGACTTTATCTATCTCAAGATCAGCCGGGTAAGTCTATCAGAGATGCTCATAGGGGTAGAGTTGCGTGTGTGTTCATAGAGGTGAGTGTGCATGTATATAAGTGTCTCCGTCCATACTATATTTCGCAAAAGAAGAACCCTATTGAATGTCATTGACATTACTACTATATTTCGTAGCACCTCAGGTCCTGGGTTCGACTCCCCGCGGGAGCGAATTTTTCAGGATTTAACGGTGTTGTGCTTTCAATGGTAAGCGACATTCCCGCCGACAGCGAGACGTTTTTGATGACTTTATCAATCTCAAGGACGTGTCAGCCCAGTCTTTAAAGATGCTCATAGGGGTAGGATTTACGCGTGGGCGTTCATAGGGGTGAGAGTGCGTGCATTATGAATGTCTCAGTTGTACTATCTAATTCAGAAAAAAACAATACGTGTTAGTGATCCAGCATCCACCGTTGATTTTTTCCGCGTTGATGCCAAAGACTTGAGACATGCAAGATGAGAATTAAACTGCAGTGTAAAATAATAATATGTTTTCAAAACTATTAAGAGTTTTGTTAGTTTTAAGCTATAGGAAGCTGAAGCCAAAATTCCGAGAGGATGGACCCCTAATTTCACAGTCATCATCAAAGATGATCTTCGAGCTATGTGAGCACAACAAATGATTGGAGAATGGTTTTGCACGGATGAAGGTAATTTAGAGGTAGGCAATCGAGACTTAATATAGCAAGACGAAGGCGTGGAGTATCGATAAGAATTCGATTTCTTATTGTTCTTCTGTTATGGTATGAAATGTACACCCAGAGACGAGGAAGGGGGATCGGACTTACATGTTGATTGGATGCGGAGACATCTGGTTGAGGATTGTAGCTTTAAGGTCCATTAAATCCATCTACCTTAAGAGCAACTCCAAAAGACTCTCTAAATTCTTCTTCATTGTTAATTTTAGAGATTTTGATTAAAAAGTTACCTTCCAACAGCCTCTCTATTTGGTTATTCAAACATAGTCACTCTCTATTCCGGATTTCTCGCTAGCAAAATATAGAAAAGAGAATAGCTCTCTAGAGTGCATGCAAGATATAGAGAAGCTGTTAGAAAACATGAAGATATAGAAAACGATTTTTATACAAATTACTCTTTAAATGATGATTTAGAGAATGATTTTTAGAGAGACTCTTGGAGATGCTCTAACTATTACAGTCCATCGTGGATGTCCTTCAACATTTTTATACACTTATTAAACAATTTATGAACATCATCCCCCTTCCCCTATCACATCTAATTCTATGATCAACGGACCCTGACTTTATCTCTTCTTAACCATCCATCTATCATTACTGCAGGAACAGTCATTCATATCGTCCATACGTAAAGTGCATCAGTATGTTAAATCTATTCACATTGGCGCATCAGTATGTACTTAAACTAACCGAACTTAAAACCTAATCAATTAGAATATTTTTTTTGAAGTAGCGGCTCTTGTGATTCAACTACATTGGTACGAGTAGTACATGCATGTAACTGGCGCAGAATTACACCGGCAGTAATAGGTTAAATAAACTTGTCAATAAACATCAGTAGGAGTAGAAAAACCAACTTGATCTAATTATACTTCGCGGTACAATTTTTCATCGGCTAAGTTGCATCAATTTTGTGGCGCCGAATGTTCGTGCTAGCACGTACAACGTGTGATCATAAAGGACTTGCATGAGTCGTGTAGCATTAATGTAGTAATTTAGTGTCTAATCATGGGCTAAATTAGACTCATTATTAGATTCGTCTTGCGATTTCCAGATCATCTATATGATGCGTTTTATTTTTAACTACATTTAATACGTCATACATGTGTCCAAACATTCATTTTGAATTTTGAATTTCAGAACTAAACAAGGCCTCAGTCTAGCCGAGGAAGTTAACATACTCCCTCCGGTTTAGTAAAAGAAGTCGTTTAGGACAGCGACACGGTCTCCAAAGTACAACTTTGACTTCTTATTTTTATAAAGATATTTATTAAAAAAACTAACATATGTATACTTTTATGAAAGTATTTTGCAAGACAAATCTATTCCTGTAGTTTTCACATTTCCAAACTCAACGACTTAAAAGTTATTCACGATTTATATTCCCAATGTTTGACTCAAATATTGTCCAAAACGACTTCCTTTACCAAACCGGAGGGAGTACTCCGTACATGCATATATCAGCAAATGATGAGGTATGGGCGGCAAACAATCAGAGTAGAATGACCTGTCTCTCATCTCTGCCGTGTGGGTGGGAAGGGATGTAAATGACTGTGAGGCCCTCTTTATTTGCCTAATCGATCGGTTGGGCGTTGGTGGTCAAACAGGCCATCACGTAACACTATTCCACAGCCACAGGGCCAGGGTGCGTCGTCGTCGTTCTCCAATGTCTTGTACAGTACTACTGTCGCAACCTGCAAGATGGGCGGTGCACTATCATTAAATCTACTCCCTCCGTTCCAAAATAGATGACGTTATGGGATGCGTGCCAGTCAAACTTTCTCAACTTTGACTAGATTTGTAGAAAAAACGTGCAACATTTTCATCTCCAAATAAATTTGTTAAAAAACTAGACTTAAAGATCTTTCCAATGATACTAATTACTTAGCATAAATATTTATATATTTTAATATATAATTGCCGGTATTTTGAAAATGTTGACTTCTCGGGAAGCGAGAATGACATCTATTTTGAAACGGAGGGAGTATATACGAATTTCATCAATTTCTCATTGCTTTTTTAGAAAAAATATCATAAGGCCTGGTCAGCATGCTGAGAGGGTTGTCCACGTCATAAAAATCTTAAGGCCTTGTTTAGTTCACGAAATATTTTCGTGAAAAGATTTCGGGTTTTGATTTTATCGATTTAGAAGTAGTAAATGTAAACAAAAAAGGTGAAAAGTTATATGGACATGGTGGAAATCTCGAGACGAATCTAACGATGGTAATTAATCCATAATTAGCGGATAGTTACTGTAGCATTACTGTTGCAAATCATTTATTAAGTAGGCTCATTAGATTCGTCTCGCGATTTACGGCCTATCCATATAACTTTTCACTTTTTTCGTCTACATTTAATACTTCATGCATCTAAGATTCTCCTTTGATGTGATGGGTGAAAAAATTTTAGGTGAGAACTAAACACGGGCTAAGTAAAGAAGTGAGAAGAGAGGAGAGAGAATGGAGTCGCCTCATCGTGAAACATCGGCTGCATGCAAGCGTACTCCCTCCGTTCCAAAATAGATGACGTTATGGGATGCGTGCCGGTCAAACTTTCTCAACTTTGACTAGATTTATAGAAAAAATGTGCAACATTTTCATCTCTAAATAAATTTATTAAAAAACTAGACTTAAAGATCTTTCCAATGATACTAATTACTTAGCATAAATATTTATATATTTTAATATATAATTGCCGGTATTTTGAAAATGTTGAATTCTCGGGAAGCGAGAATGACATCTATTTTGGAACGGAGGGAGTATGCATTAACTTCCAACCTTTCCACCACTGCTCACGTAGTCCTAGCTCAGCTATTGGTTCTGGCGCCTGTTCGTATTAAATGCTACATGTCCTTGGCTGAATAGAAAAGGAAGACAACTGCTTTGAAGGGATGACATGGAGTTGTTTTGCGCCTGCTGTGGGCGTATCCATTAATCCTGCCCTAACCGGTCTCTGTCGAGCGATAATGCGATTCCAGAGGACCACACAACTGGCATCAGACTGTAGGCCTCCATAGCTAGGCCGCGTTTAGTCCCGAAAATATTTTGGCGAAAAAATTTTGAGAAATAATTTTATCCATTTAGAAATAGTAATCGTAGACTAATAATAAACTAATTACAGATTTTGCTTGAAAATCTCCAGACGGATCTACTGATGGTAATTAGAGGGTAATTAATTCATAATCAGTGGATGATTACTGTAGCAAATTATGGATTAAGTAGGCTCATTAGATTCGTCTCGCGATTTGTCTATCCATGTAACTTTTCATCTTTATCGTCTACATTTAATACCCCATGGATCTAAAATTATTCTTTGATATGATAGGTGAAAAAATTTCGTTTTGGAACTAAACACGGGCTATATCTCCCAACGGAGGACAGGCCCACAGGAAAGCTACCAGTAAGGCAGTAAGGTACATGTAAGAGGAATTTCGATATTTTTTTAATTTTTCCCCGCAAAATTGCCACTACCGAGAGATACACAATCGGCAACGACTTTACGAACCCCCTACCCTCCGGCCTCCACCCCTTAAAAAGGAGAAAAAAAAATCGTCGGCAACGAGGACCTCTACAGCCTGATCGACGCCCACATATGGGTGGCGCCCAGCACGTGCTCTGCCGTCCTCCTGTCCACGGCAACGTGGTGCTCCCCGGCAGCACGGACACGATCGCTATGCAGAACCTCCCCCTCGGCCCTCAGCGACCAGGGTCAACGTCTCGACGGCGCACTCCATTCGCTCCCACTTTGGTTTATCAGATCCAAGAGATAAAGGGGCACTTTAATTTGGCTTTCATGCTACTGTTGCATGAAAATGAATGGAGGAGGCAAAATGGCATGTTGATCAACGATGCAAAATGGCATGAAAATGAAAGGTACTAAATTTGAGGAGCTATGTGTTGAAAATATCAAACATCCAAATTCCTCTTTGGAACTTGTTTATGGAGATTTCCTAAGGTTAAAGCGAGGGAAAAAAAAGAACTTAGCTAGAGGTATGAATTGCCTACCTTCTCGACCTCACCGAGCTCGATGTAGAAATCTGCTATTGCTGATCCCTAGGCTACGGTCACACCTGCATCCTCTCAAGTCATCTTAGAGAGATTTGGCACCATTGAATGGTACTTGTATGGCTTCCTTGTACTGGTCTTGTCTTTGTAAGGATGCAAGAAACTCTGTTAATCTATATAACTTATATAGGAGATCCCCACTAAAGATTTCTCTCAACTCTCATAAAGCCACATCATCACCTCCCACTAAGATGCATTAATTGTTATTTCTCACTTACAAGGTATACATTGTCTTGAATTTTGAATTATTCTAATTGTCCAACCAACTTTGTGCGCATTTTCTATTCATTAGATGTATACTTTTTTTTCCTTATCTATTCCAAAGTAACATAAAAGTTTATGATTTTTATCAAGAGATAGCTGATATGACTCTTCGGATAACTCTACAAGTGCATTATTTTTACGAGCAACTAATATCAACCACGGTGATTCATACTTATCAAAAAAACTCTTTTAAATTCTGCAGCAACGCGCGGGGAATCACCTAATTATATGGATTTGGAAACACCAAACTGATTGCAATCCATAGTAGAGTTCCTTGTGCTGGTCCTGGTGGATAGGTTCCACCACAAGGACCCTTACCAGCTTAGCTACGCTCAGTTCGCTACAATGTTACTCCTTTATCAACTCTCAATTTAATGTTGAACATGACATCGATTATTATCTCCTTTATTGTCATTGTTTAACATGTAGTTTTGCATTGCCATCAAACATTTTATTAAAGAAAAGGATAGAAAAGGGATGGAACTGTGAGGCTCCACCAACAACTTAACATGCATTAGAAACATGCACGGGAAATTATGATGTCTGGTTGGTTCCACCAACATAATTGGTCTCAAAACTGAAGCTTCCCTGAAGATTCGAAATGTGTTTAAAGAGCAAATTTTTAGAGATATTTAACAGATTGCTAATGCGCAAAATATACGAAAATTTTTATTTCAAAAAAAATTATACGAAAATTAAGCGGTGGACGCGCGTCACATCTGTCGCGCCCATCCGCCACGCGCAGTGATTCATGCGGAAAAGAAACGGCGTCTCCAACCGTCCTGTTTGCAGCACACTGCACACGTGAACGTGAAGCCACAGTGCAGTGCTCACCATCAGTCTCCTTATCCTCTCTTCTCCGTCGGCGAGCTCCATCAATTTGGACGGTTTGCCTACCGTGGCCGCGACGTCACCGGCGACGCGTGCCGCGACCCACTCTGCTGCGCTATAGCCTCGCCGCCCCTAGTGAAGACCACAAGCCAGAGGGAGGAGCATCATTTAATGCTCACAAGTCACAACTACTCGAAGTCAATAGAGGCTCGCGTATCTGAGATCGGACAAGGGACGCCTGTTGGCGCCAAATCCGGGTTGCAAAACATAAATTCATGTGATAACAAAGAAATAACGAACCAAATCTGTGTTCTGCCATCTCTTTCTCAACATATATGGTCACCAAAAGATTTGTTTTTCGGATCAAGAGCTGCCTTAAAGTCAGGAAATGCTTTGCCCTCGTTTAGTTCGAAAACGAAATCTTTTCACCTATCATGTTTAAGGAGAATTTTAGATGCATAGAGTATTAAATGTAGACGAAAAAGGTGAAAAGTTATATGGATAGGCTGTAAATCGCGAGACGAATCTAATGAGCCTATTTAATCCATGATTTGCAATAGTAATGCTACAGTAACCATCCGCTAATTATGGATTAGTTACCCTCTAATTACCATCGTTAGATTCGTCTCGAGATTTCCAACCTATCCATGTAACTTTCCACCGTTTTCGTCTACATTTACTACTCCTAAATTGGTAAAATCAATATTCGAAATCTTTTTACCAAAAAGTTTTGTCTAAAGCTTGGTTTTTCAGATAGTTCTTGAAACAAACCCGGCCTAAGGATGGATGACAGCTAAGATCCACTATACACGTTAAATGGACCACACCTGCTAATTAAGTTTCTTGTGCTTTCGTCCTCGCTTCGCACAAAAGGGCTGACCCGTAGTTAACAGCCTCCTCACGCCAGCTACTTAAGCTGGTCCGACTCTCGCTCCGTTTCCGGTTTGGGACTATCTCCCACGCTACAGTATTTTGCGTCGGTGCTACAGTAGCCTGCTGGCTACAGTAACGTGAAAACTGGCCCGGCTCTGTGGGTTGGTCTGTTACAACCACCCACCCTAAAGGATTCGACGTCCCCGTAGAACCAGCTTACCTCGTCAGGACACAGGATCAGGATCCATTCTCTAGGTCATGCTCATCTATAACCCGTGACACAGCGAGTCTGGCTCTAAATACCAAATGAAACAACCCGGCCTAAGGATGACGGCTAAAATCCACTCTACACGTTGAATGAACCATACCTGCTAATTAACTCTTCTGTGCTTTCGTTCTCGCTTCACACAAAAGGGCCGACCCGAAGTTAACAGCCTCCTCAGGCGGCCAGCTATTTATTAAGCTGGTCCAACTTCCGCTCCGTTTCCAGTTTGGGACTATCTCCCACGCTACAGTATTTTGCGTCGGTGCTACAGTAGCACGCTCGCTACAGTAATGTGAAAACTGGCCCGGCCCAGCTAGACCTGTGGGCTGGTCTGTTACAGTTCTTCGCAGTCCCCAGATATGCAATTAGGCATTCTTTCTGAGAATCAACAATAACTTTATATTCTATTATCTTATTGCCCCCCCCCCCCCCCCCCCAATGCAGCATTTATCTGAAACAACTGGTCATTCAGCAGCGCAAGCTCCCTCCCTTTCCTCTGTGTTACAACCTGCAAGGAGCCCTACAGGACTATTTCTGAATTGCCCAGCGTGGCATATTAGAGATCTTATAGTTTGAAACTAATTGTCAGCAACAAGGAATGCAGGGCAGTAATCACAAATGGAACGAATTGTCATATATAGTTCCAGTCTGACTAGTACAGAAAGTAAGGAAGCAGAAGGCAGTTGGATGTCAGGCATGGTAACTGGAACCTTCCAAAATGTACATCCTATCTTGCACTCCAATTCGCACAGTAGAGTTACCAATAACTTGCAGATAGGCAAAGAACCAGCATGTGTTTTTAAATTCAACCAAATGCTAGTGCAGGAAACTGGAAAAGAGCAAACATGGAAGTTGTGTTTAAAGCATTTTAACATGCAAAGGGTACGGAGGAGAGTCGTGAAATTCATAGCCAATTGCCAAGGCACAGTTACCATAACATATGCCTCAACTTTCTTAAATTTACAATGTGATGAGCTTGCATCCAACTGTAGCAGAATAGAAAAGGCATGTTAGCTAGGAAGTACTCTTGAGCACATGGTTGGAAGATACAACTTCCTACAAAATGCATATGAAAGCAATGAGTTGCGTAATATTATAGGCTGAAGTGTTCGAATTAGAGCTGTTGAATATTTAATGGTAGATTTGAGAGTAATCTAGAGGATAAGGTTGAATAGAGGAAGAAGATAAACAATAAAGTTTGGGGGAAAAACTGAATGGATCTTTACATTTTAGACGGTAATTATACCTACATTTACAATATACACCAACACTCCTCCTCAATATGGGGCAAAGACATTATACAGACCCATCTTGCTACAGAACATAGAAAATGTTTTTTCAGGCAGCCCTTTGATGAAAATATCTGCCACCTGACTAGCAGACTTTACATAAGGCAAGCAAATTATTCCTGCATCCAATTTCTCCTTAATGAAGTGACGATCAATCTCAATATGCTTGGTTCTATCATGATGAACAGGATTGTTGGCTATATCAATAGCCGTTTTGTTGTCACAATATAGCATCAGGGGCCTTCTCTCTAACAATTTCAATTCTCTTAGGAGAATCTACAGCCACAACAACTCACGTACACCATGAGCCATAGCACGAAACTCAGCCTCGATAGTAGAGCGTACAACAACACTTTGCTTCTTACTGCGCCAAGCAACCAGATTACCTCCAACAAAGGTACAATATCCAGAAGTGGACCGTCTATCATCCAAAGAACCAGCCTAATCAGCATCAGTATAACATTCAACTTTCAAATTTTCTTGTTTGGTGTATAAAAGACCATTTCCTGGACAACTTTTGAGATATCTCAAAATGTGGTGAACAACATCCTTATGTGATGACCTAGGATCATGCATAAACTTACTCACCACACTCACTGCAAATGCAATATCAGGACGAGTGTGGGAGAGGTAAATGAGCCTCCCAACAAGTCTCCGATAAGACTCCCGATCAATTGGAGTCCCCATATTTTTAACCAAGCGATGATTATGCTCAATAGGTGTGGCTGCAGGACGGCATCCAAGTATACCTGTTTCCTTTAAAAGATCTAACACATATTTTCTTTGAGAGAGGAATATCCCTTTTGAACCATGGGAGATTTCAATTCTAAGAAAATACCTCAACTGACCAAGGTCCTTCACTTCAAATTCTTGTGCAAGATAATTTTTCAGATTTGAAATTTCAACACAATCATCACCTGTGATCACAATATCATCCACATAAACTATGAGAATTGCAACGTTGTTAGCAGCATGTTTATAGAATAGTGTATGATCAGCATTGCTTTGGCGATAGCCCCTTTTAAGCATTGAATGTCTGAAACGATCAAACCAAGCCCTCGGTAATTGTTTCACTCCATATTTAGATCGATGCAATCGAAGCACCTTTCCATTTGTTTGATCTGTTTCAAAACCGGGTGGTATATGCGTATATACTTCTTCATTAAGATCACCATGAAGAACATCATTTTTAACATCCATCTGGTAAATATCCAATCCAAGTTGGTAGCAGAAGATATGAGAGTTCTCACTGAATTCATCTTGGCAACGGGAGCAAAAGTCTCATCATAATCAATCCCATAAGTTTGAGTATATCCTTTTGCCACAAGGCGGGCTTTACATCTATCAACTTTCCGTTCAGGTGTATGTTTGATGGCGAACGCCCACTTACACCAAAGAGGTTGCTTACCTTGCAGTAGATCCACAAGCTCCCAAGTTTCATTTTTTTCCAAAGCTCTCATCTCCTCAAGCATTGCCTCCTTCCACTTAGGATCCTCTTTTGCTAAGTTACAGTTAGTAGGTATGGATGCAGAATCAAGAGAGGCAATAAAACTCTGGAAGGATGGGCTCAGATTTTTATGAGAAACAAAGTTGGAAATGCCATGTTTGTAACCAACATAATCTCTAAGGTGTGCTGGAATATTAGAAGTTCTAGTTGGTTTTCTTAGGGCTATAGGTATATCAATGTCAGGAGAAGGTTGTGCAGAAAGTTGATTATCCCCTTGCTCTAGAGTGCTAGATGGGGCATCAGGATTAAGAGAGGGTAAGTTTGTACCTGGGTCCTCATGCATAAAAGACTCTCCATTATCAGAAGGGGCATTGTTTTGTATGTCTCCATGACAAGAGTTATTACCACCAGTACCACCAGAATTAGTATTAAATCCCTCCCCCTGATTACCAACAGAATCACCAGAACAAGAATCGCCTGAAGGAGAACAAGAACCACCTGAAGGAGGAACAAGGACAGAACCAGTAGGAACACCTCCACTGTTACTCTCCCCCTCTTGTTGCACTTCAGGTGGGGAAAGAATTATACCAGTATCATTGGTCGACTCATAATAAGGCATAAACTCACGGAAAAGTTACATCCATACTCACAAAAAACCGACGTTCAGATGGACACCAACAACGATAGCCCTTTTAGTAGGATTGTAACCAACAAACACACACTTGACTGCACGTGGATCAAGTTTCCTAACGTCACTCTTGTAGTCATGAACAAAGCAAACACATCCAAAGACCTTTGGAGAAACACCAAAATCATTGGAGTTCAAAAGTAATTCAGCAGGAGATTTATGATCAAGAACACGAAGGGGCATACGATTGATTAAATATGTTGCTGTCTTAATAGCTTCCCCCCAAAGAATTTTAGGAACATTCATTGTGAACATAAGAAAGCGAGCAACCTCAAGTAAATGCCTGTTTTTCCGTTCAGCAACACCATTTTGCTCTGGAGTGTTAACACAAGTTGTTTGATGTTCTATACCATTCAAGGTAAGGAAAGTTTCAAACTCTTGATTAGCATACTCCGTACCATTATCTGACCGTAAGGTGCTGCCAAACTGATTTTTAATGCGAGCAGATAACTCTTGAAAAACAGGAAAAACATCACTTTTATGCTTCAACAAATAAAGCCAAGTATACCAACTGCAACCATCAATAAAAGTCACAAACCATCGATGCCCCAAACCAGTAGGAACTTCACGTGGTCCCCAAACAGCAGAATGAATAGCATCAAATGGTTTTTCACTTCTCAAACCCAAACTAGGATAGGGAACCATTGTATGTTTAGCAAGCTCACAAGCATCGCATACAAGAGATTCCCTAGGACAAGCATTAAAAAGCGATGATTAGCGAAGAGACAACAACAAAAGAGGGATGCCCAAGCCTGCGGTGTAGTAACAATAATTCTTGACATGGAGACATTTTAGATGCAAGTGCAACTTCATCGCTCCCTTCATCAAGATAGTAGAGTCCCTCATGCACCGTCCCAGTTCCCAAAATTCTCCCTGTCCCTAGCTCCTGAAAAGCACAATGAGAAGGATCAAACTAACCTCTACAATTAAGAGATTTTGTAATGGGGCTGATAGACAACAGGTTAATGGGAAAATCAGGAACATGTAAGGTTGGTGATAGGGATAAGGTTTTGGTGCACCTAACAAATCCACGTCCTGTGATAGGAACCAGAAAAGGAACTTGCAGCCGGCTGTCCTTCACCACCGAGGCTGGTTCTGCCCGCCCGTGGCCGTGTCAGGCCTCATGTGCTCTCGCACTCGTGCTTAGAGGCACACCACAGGGAGAAGCGACGGGCCCACGAGCGTCCTGCGTCGCCGTGCCCCAGGGCGTCGCCGCCGTTGACCGGGGCTGTTGCGCGGCCACCATATACCCACCGCCCACACCGCACAGATCCGCACCCCTGCCGAACAGATCAGGCACCGTGTGTTGGCACTCCTTAGCCTAACTAAATCCGCAAGCGCATGGAGTACGATGTAGCCTTTCACCAGGGGAGTAGAAACCTGGATGTCAAATCCAAGGAACGGTAAACACGACTAGCCTAGAAATATCTTAACCGGACCCACCAGGGGAGAAATGGGTAAAGGGTGTAGAGAGCTTAACCTTAGTTAGCCAATCGTTACCCCAGACAACCTATCTTAATCTAACATGATCTGCTTCGATGGCTAGAACGGGAAGAACTCAGAACGGGGTGAGAGAGGGGTTCTTCCGGGCTCAGCACTACTGTTATGAGTACACCCGAACGTGGTGGAGTACAAAGGACGGACAGGGCTGTCACCACCTGCCGCCTACCACTGCAGTTCCATGGGGTGCAACACAACCTGAGGTGGCTAGCCAGCACAGGCACCACGCCTAAGCTTTCAGCCACTGACCTCCACCCAACGCGAAGGGTATAGAGGAAACCCCAAACAAGAGTCGCTGTCACTCGCGAAGACTCAGGTACCCGCAGATCAAAGGATAGATAAGATAAATTACTGAAAGTAAAGAGTAAACTAGCGAGATACTAAGGCAAGAGACCGAGGAACTTACTGAAGATATCTCTGAAGCTCTATTCCTCGGGGGCGGAACAATGTTGAGGGAAGGCCGAGATGACTCCCGAACTCCCTCTACACGTTTGGCTGTCACCCAAGCACTCACCCACTACTCTCCCTACTCTACTCCAAGATAGTGGACTACATCTTGAGCCTTCTCTTCTCTCCAATGGATGGTGTCTTGAGTGGGGGTGAAGGGTGTTGGTATTTCTTATGACCTATAGATAAATCCGCAAGCGTACGGATACCGATGTAGCTTTCACCCAGGAGTATTCCAGGGATCGATTTCCACAGGGAACGAGAAGTGTACTAATCCTTTAATTAATTCGTCCGAAAGGATAATATGTGGGATATGGACGACAACAAAAAGAAAGGAAGAGATAAAAAGGCTGAGGGTAGAGAGGGTACTTGTGTAGCAATACTAGATATTTCGATAGATCAAGCAAGGCAGACTTGTTCAAGAGAGTTCACTTCGGGCGCCTGAGACACCACCACTCACAGAAAGGGATGATAAGGGGAGTGGTACCGCCTACCCCTAAGTCCTACAGTCCAGAACTAACGTGGTGGATTACGTCGGCCGGACAGGGCTGTCATCACCTGCCGGCTACCACAACTATTCCGTTGAACTGGGTGCAAACCAAGGTAACGACTAGTCTAGACACCACGCCTATACTAATAATTACTACTTCACTTGATATCAAAGTAAAGCACCCACTACTAAGTAGTGAACGAGGAACCAGTGAACAAAAGCTAGCAAGTCTGAATGCTTAATAAATCAGAGGGAACCAGAATTACCAGCCAAGACCCGGATGTTACTCGAAGTTGAGCCGCATCCGCCGAGGTACAAAGTGGAAGAGAAACCGGCAACTCCGGCTTCTCTTCCGGACTCTCACCCCACCTCTCTCCCTATTTTCTATGCCCTAGAGCTTCTTCTCCTCTATCTTGTTGTTTGTTCTTAAGTGGGGGTGAAGGGCGCCTTTTATAGCTTCCCAAGGGTGGAATCCTGCGTAGTTATCACGCCACCATCTTGCTTAGCTTCCACGTGAAAGGGGAGGCGTAACAGCCACTGAAGCAGGTCGGCCAGCCTGAAGGAGGCCATTCGGCCTGGGATGTCGTCCGTTCGGCACCGTCTTTCTTGTGGACACTCCTGATGATGTCCTGATGACGGTTGTGGTGGCGTTCACCTCAAGCTTGACAGTTGGGGGCCGGCCAGCCTAGGGGAGGCCGTTCGGCCTGGCACTGGCCCCTCTTGGCTCTCCGTTGCACCGACTCGCTCATCAACGGTTGCATGTTGTCCCTTGAGGCGGTTTTGGTTGCGTTGAGTTGAAGTTGTCCGAGAATCCTAGGTAGGTGGACCTTCCAATCCATGGCCTAGGCCTTTCGGTCTTTACTTCATTTATTCTTGTCAATTCTTGCTTGGGGGTCCATTGGTGACTCTCTAAGGTCCTTGTGCAAAGTTTGGAGCATTTTGGGGATGATTGCTGGCCGGCCGGCCTTGTCCAGGCCGATCGGCCTAAGTGAGGCCGACCGGCATGGCAGGTTTTGCCGGCGATTTTCCCGGAGGCGTAACTTTCTCGTCCGGACTCCGAATTGGGTCACCCAAATATCCATTTCGATCGTCTCGACGAGGCCTTCACAATGGTGCATTCCAATGGTGCCACTTTTATATGTATTTTGCATGTTTTTATCGTTGTATCCAGATGTGGCCTTCTGAAATCAACAATTCATCAAAGCTAGTGGAAATAGTTAGAATTAAACCCCTATGTCTAGTTTGGTGTTTGTTTTATGCCACGGTTGATGACCAATAATGGCATATAACGGCTGTCAACAAAGGGCGCCTTTTATAGCCTCCCAAGGGTGGAATCCTGCGTAATTGTCACGCCACCATCTTGCTTAGCATCCACGCGAAAGGGGAGGCGTAACGGCCACGGAAGTAGGCCGGCCGGCCTCATCAAGGCTGTTCGGCCTAGGTTGGTCGCCATCTGGCACTGCCTTTCTTGTGGGCGCTCCTGATGATGTCCTGATGACGGTTGTGGTGGCGTTCACCTCAAGCTTGATAGTTGGGGGCCGGCCGGCCTAGGGGAGGGGAGGCCGTTCGGCCTGGCCATGGCCCCTTTCGGCCCTCCGTTGCACCGACTCGCTCATCAACGGTTGCATGTTGTCCCTTGAGGTGGTTTTGGTTGCGTTGAGTTGAAGTTGTCCGAGAATTCTAGGTAGGTGGACCTTCCAATCCATGGCCTAGGCCTTTCGGTCTTAACTTCATTTATTCTTGTCACTTCTTGCTTGGGGGTCCATTGGTGACTCCCTAAGGTCCTTGTGCAAAGTTTGGAGCATTTTGGGGACAATTGCAGGCCGACCAGCCTTGTCCCGGCCGATCGGCCTAAGTCAGGTCGACTGGCCTGGTAGGGTTCTGCCGGCGATCTTCCTGGACGCGTAACTTTCTCGTTCGGACTCCGAATTGGGTCATCCAAATATACATTTCGATCATCTCAGAAAGCTCTTCGACATGGTGCTGTCAAATATGTGATTTGGGTCACTTTTGCACCATGTCCAAGTCTCCTTTGTCTTGAGATGAACCTTCACTTGTATGGCTTCACAAATGTTGATATTTATGCACCATATTATCTGTATTTCCTTGCAAAACATATTAGTGCACAAAACTCGTGGAACTCATTAGTATAAATGATATTAGCATGATTATCACTATATGAGCATAAAACTGTAGAAATGTTGGCGGTAAAAGTCATGGATATCGACCGCCAACACCGTGTTGGGTGTCATGGCCCAGACCTTGCGTCGGGTGCAGCCGCCTGAGGATGGCCTCGCCGTAGGGCCTATCCACGGGCGCCGCCTGACAGCCTCACCACCGGGCCCGAGCTCCTCAAAAAGGTGGGCGGTCGGAGGCTCCACGCAAGGAGGATAGAAGGGGACGGGTTGGCCCCGACCGAGCACCGGGATCCAGACGCTGGCGGTCGCGCTCTGCGCCGTCGCGCCATGGACCCGGGTCCACCTGGGCATGTGCCATGGCAGAGCAACGACGTCCTCCGCCTCCACTCCACGCCGCCGCCTACAGACGTCGCGGCAGCCCGCCAGCCCGGCGGAACCGAGTAGCGCCCGCCCCGCCAACATGGCGGTCGAGCCCGCGACGCGCGAGATCTGGTGCCGCCGCTCAGTGCCCTGGCCAAGCACCCACCCCGCCGTCAGCCGTGCCATGGGCGCCTGGGGCCTGGCCGCCGGATTCGATGTCGGCTGTCCCGTCGTGGCCTCCTTGCTGAGCTCCGGTTACCCTTGCCACCGCTGGGATCTGGCGGCCGCCCTGCGCGCTGGGCGACCGTCGTGCGCCGTGGGATCCGCGGCGTGGCGGCGGTTGTGGGCCCCGTGTGAAGTTCCGGCTCGGCTCCGCTCCAGGCCTCGATCTAAGCCCAACTTCGCTCCAGGCCGATGGTCGCACCACCAGATCTGCACCACCTCCGGCGGCCCTATGCTGTTGCTCCCGGCCGCGGCCGAGGTACAAGAACCTGGTGGATGGATGGAGGAGAGAAGGAACTGGAATGGAGAGAGGGCGAGATATAGATCTGAGAGATGAATGGAGGAGAGAGAAGGAACTAGAGGAGAGAGAGCATCAGTTCAAATGAATTTGAACAGAAGAAGCGGAACAACAGGGACGTTTTATTATGTACTCCGTATAGAACGTGTACAGGTATCATGGACCCATCGTAGAAATACATGGATTGGACATAATCTTACCCTACTGACACATGGTACAGAGTTATGGTTGGGGACCGGAGTACAGGTGTCGCCCCCTCCTTCCTGATACCGCAGCTTCCGGGTACTTTATATTCTAGTTCCAACATCTGCGAGTCAGTATGCACTAAGACAGCTGTGGTAAATGAAGTTTCCTGGAGGTCGCAATCTTCTTCCGCTTGTGCCTGAAAGTGATGCATTTTGGCCACGCGATGTTTTTGATGCATGCGTGATATGCAAGTATTTTGCACAGATATCAACAAGTTAAGCATATCAAGATATGCATGATATCAGAACATAGCTGACAGTTTTTTTGTTTCGATTCGACTAGCTCGCGGTCACCTTCATTTGACCGGGCCACCCGCCTGTCATAGCATGGTTGACAGGTTTTTGGTTTTGATTCCACTGGCTCGCGGTTACCTTCATTTGACCGGGCCACCCGCCTGTTAGAGCATAGCTGACAGGATTTTGAAAAGTAAATTGCAAGAAGAGGCCTACGAGTGTGATTGGGATTGCAATCACATTTGTAGCGCCATTGTAACATTGTCGAATTGGCAACCTGCTCTGTGGTTGCTTTTGACCTTCTGAAATGCTATTGCCAACTACCAGGATTAAAGCCAATTGCCAAAGTGGGAGCCAATAGCCATTTTGAAACCAATGGAGGTCAATCTTATGGTTGGTGATGTCAATATGAGGTAGTGGTCATTGATGAAAGCCAATATTGTGACACCCTAAAATTAGAGAGCATTTAAAAAGAACATTAAAAGTATTTTTAATATTAAAAACTGGATTAACTTCAACAGGATGATGCATTAGAAAAATGTATTGCATTAGAATATTTTGAAACCAACCATATGCATATGCTTGCTCTAACCTTAGGATAATTCTAAACCTTAGAAACCATCCAAAAATTCAAGCTAGATTTGAAATAGAACTTAAATTCAAATTTAAACTCAAAATAGAAAAGAAAAGAGAAAAATGGAAAAAGGAAAAAGAAGAAAACTTACCTTGGGCCGAAACCACCCTGCCGGCCCAGCTCCACCTCGCGGCCCAGCCTCCTTCCCCGCTCGCCGCGGCCCAAACCAGCCTCGCTTCCCCTTAGCCGAAGTCCACTCCACCTCCCTCAACTCCCGCGCGCGTGCGTTACACATCCCTGGTGACGTCACGCTGACGTCACCATCCATTCCCCCTTCTTCTTCCTCTCGCCGTCGCGCCCATCTCGCCGCCGCGGCCGCCCGATCCGCCTCCACCGGCGCGGATCGAGCCTAGGGGGACGAGCACGCCGCGTGTCGTCCCCACGGCCCTCCACCGCACCACTGAGTGTGGCGCCGACCGCGCCCCACAGCTCCGCGCGGGGCTCGCCGCAGGGGCGCACGCGTCGCCGCCCCGTGCGCCGGCGCGCCACGTGTCCGGCCACGGAGGGCGCCGGGGGAGCTCCGGGAGCTCACCCCCGGGCTATAAATAGCCCCGGGCGTGCTCCCTTGGAGCTCCAACCCCACTCATTCGCCCCCGCGCCACATACGCGAGCTCGCCGGCGCCGGCCGAGCGCGAGCTGCCCCGCCGCTGCAAGCAACGGGCGGAAACCCCGCCGGAGGCCACGCCGTCGCACTCCGGTAAGCCTTCCCCCGCCGCAACCTCGCCGTTGCCTCCCTCTTCCCTCCACCTGCACCGCCGGCCGAGCATCACGGCACCCAGTGCGCCGCCGCACTCCGGCGACCCGCTGGGAGGCCCTGGCCACCCGCCGCCGCGCCTGAGCACGCCGCCGTGCTCGGTGCACCACCAGCCGCGTTTCCACCGCTCCCCAGAGGCCGACACCCCCTCCTCGCGCCTTTCCCTTTTGCGCCGCCCGCTGCCCGAGCTCCGGCGAACGTGCGCCGCTGCCACAAACCCCGCCGCTGCGCCAGAGCATGCTCACCCACTCCGCCGCACCGCCAGCTACCCCTGGCGGCGAACCCCGGCCCCTCTGGTGGCCTAGGATGGTCGGAGCAGGCAGCTCCGGCGAGCTGTCCTGTTTCCGCCGCCGTGCGCCGCCGCTCCCCTCCCCTCTGCCCAGTTGGCGCCGCGTGGCAGCCACGCTGGCCGCGGGCCCGCAAGCCAGCGACTCAACCGCGCCAGCGCACTGCCACCTCCCCCTCTCTTTCCTCCCTGCACCCGGTCCTCGTGGACCGCTGACTCAAGAAGGTCACGGGTCCACGGGCCGCAGTCCACGGCCCACAGCATAGTGACGAGCGCGGGCCGCGCCCCGCGGGCCCCGCCTGTCTGTCTCTCCCTCCCTTGGTAAATTGCTAGGTACACCCGGCTAAATGCACACAAGAAATTAATTCTCCACCTTAGAGCTTTCCAAAAATTCCAAAAATTCACCAAAAATCCTAGAATAATTCTTAAGCCTAGAAATACATTTCTTTCCCAAAAATCTCACCCACAAATCCTAGATTAAATAGGCACCTCTCTTAGGTTTAAATCCAGTTACGGAAATCGCCCGTTAACCCTTGATTGATGTATTGATTTGTGTGACTAACTACAGACTCCGACCCGGAGAACAACGCCGAGGATCCAGATTACGAAGAGGAAGCAGGGGACGACCCCGACGCTGGACAAGGCAAGTCCCGCCCATATTAATAATTATGAAAGTTACTTTTGCATGTTGAATAATTGAAACTGGAGAACCGGAACCTGGTTACACAGTCTTTACTTTAGACCGGGAAGTGGAAGGAAGATCCCAAGGAAGGGGATTCTGTCCTAAGAGCCACTTCGGGTCGCCACTAAGGACCGGTTCGCGGGAGAATCTTTCCATTGCCTAGTACAGTCCCGCATGCCAAAAAGCATGGCCTTCGGGAATGCTTATTTATGTGAGGCCTTGATCCGCACCCCACTAGCCAGCTTTAGTAAACTGTCCCAAGGGGCCACGGTGGGCAACGGGACTCTTGGAGACAGACCCCGACAGAGGGCTGGGTCTGGCCGGTACGAGTCGCAGGTGACCGGGTCGGGAGGACCCAGTGGCAGAGTGCCACGATATATATTTTCTTGATGCATCAAGAATCTTTCTCCGGGAAGGTCCCTGTGTGGACGTGCGCGACTCCTACTTAGGCCCCAACAGTTTCCGTGGACAGAGCTAGGGAGTGGCTGTCTAGTAATAGACGCTGGTGGGAATGGATCTCGTAGGGCAGTACCGCCAAAGTACACGGTACAGGCGGACCGAATGCGGGACAGGAAAGTACGACCTCTGCAGAGCGACAAACCTATCTGGATAGCCGTGACTCCGGCAAGAGTCCAATTGGTAAAAGTCCCCGTCGATTAGATCACTAAAATGAGCATGACCCGCTGGATTTCCCTTACCGCAGGTTGATATACCTCTGTTCACTAACCGGGACTGGTAGGGAGGTTATGCCCTTCCAGGACCAAACTTAATCTATTAAATTACTTTGGGACTTGCTGAGTACCCCTGACAGGAGTGCTCACCCTTGCTTCCACTTCATACCAGAGGACTTCACCGAAGACGGCGCAAGCGACGAAGGCTCGGAATGGTGACGTGCTCCACCGCGATGCTGAGGCTCTACATAGTACTGGTAGCTTTATATTTTCTGAATAAGCGGAGGCCTTGAGGCCCGCTTGTAGCTTTGTACAGACTCTAAACTGTACATTGATGTAAATTATGAATAAAAGGTTATTCGATGATGGTTTTCGATACCGCTTGTGAAGAACTACTTGCATTAGAACTTTCAGGGCTAATGCACGTACTTGGGGAGCTCCATTTCACGGGCATGCCCCACAGCAGTGGTATCAGAGCCAGCTGGACCTTAGTGCCCTATAAGATGGCCCGAAAAATAAAGCTAGAAATTCTTTTAAGTCTTTCCTGTGCTATTAAGCTGAGTAGAGTAATTTCTGAATAATTCCATGATCTTTTGGGCTAGGATATGGACGGAGATACGTGGACCGACGAAAAAGGATGGTTGCACTCCGACTGCAACCGGAATATCAGATTTCCGTGCCTCCTGAGGAATGCCCTTAGGGAACTAGGTTTCTCAAATACCCCGCGATACAAAGGACGTGAGTATGTGGCTAAAGGAAACTTGACTTGTGAAGTCTGGGTAACTATAGGGCCAGCCCCTAGACCATCTACGGGAAAAGTATGGACTATTAGCGCCTTTGGCTCACGTTTTTCAGATACTTTGCAGTTGGTGGCCAAGAAGGCAGTAATGGCAATTTGTCGAGATAAGGTAACCGGTACCGTGAACACGTCGCTCCGTTACCTTCCGATTGGGAATACCACCAGAACAGCTTGGAATTATCGCATGAAGGTTCTTTTCACTGAATCCATCATCCCTGATCAAGCAACTCTAGTTACTACTTTGGATTATCTTTTGAGCTTAGAAAATCTATTCGAAAACCTAAGCATACGACATCGAGAAGCCCGACGCCGAGCCGAGATATTAGAAGATCGCCTTCTCGTGACTAAGGATCGTATGACTGAGCTGGTGGATTATGTTGAAGCAACCGAGAAAAGGGCGTTAATGGCCGAGCAACTGGTAGAGGGAGCTAAGGATGATTTAAGTTGGGAATTACGAAAAATAACTAAGAAGGCAAGAGGAAAGAACCCACCCAAGACCCCGAAGACTACCAAACCTCGGGCTAAGGTAGATGCGGAGATGGCAAAAACTACTCCTCTCCCTCCCATTACTGAACAACCGGAACTCGAAGCTGAAGCTACGAGTCATCCGATACCCATGAAACCCAGTCCGAAGAGGAAAAGCTAACCCGGAGCAGGAAGGGTAAGGAACCCGTGGGAGAAGAGAATGCAAAGGAAAAGAATGACGGCATAATGTTTGCCCAAGAAGAATGTGGCGAAACCTCAGATATGGCAAGTAGGGTGATAGGTACGATAGATGGATTTGGAATAAGTATCCCTATGCAATCACCTCTACTATCAACTGCACCGGTACCGATTGATGAATTGAACATGGAGATCATGGAGCTCCTTCAGCAAACTGACTTCATGAATGACTGGGGGTCCAATTCAGGGAACGCCGAATCTTTTGCTGGCTCCATGTGGGACGCATCGACTTCTGGAGGCCAGGACTTCTGGGAAGACTTCACCTAGGAGGAAAAAGAAATGAGTGAGAGACTTCCACCTGTAGATTAGATACCTATAGTGTATAATGGCCTTGAATAGCTAGTGCGTATGGTGTATTGCGTGCTAGGGACTTGAGTTCCCCTCCTGGAAATAAATAAAAGTACATATGGTTGTGCATGGCATAAAGCATGTTTCTTATACTCATCTTGTTTTCTGTAGGAAGGATAAATTGCATAATCTCACCCTCTCTTGATAGACCGTCCCTCTTGATATGGAAATTAATATGCAGATGAAGCCCAAGAGGTCGGTCCGGATACAAGAACGGCGGAGCCGACAAGCTAGAAGCTCCGAAGGCCAGCAAAGCCAAGGCCAGTCGGAAGAAGAAAGTGTGCATGACAGGGCACGCGTCCGGAAGAAGCGAGATCCTTCCGCCGATTCTCAAGGAGAACACCACGAGGACGCCATGGACATTTCGGCAGATGAAGAAGGAGACACTGAGGGACAACAAGAAGCTCAAGATCCACCACCCCCGCCAATGGTTGATTTAGTGGCGGTTATGGCCAACCAAACCCGCCTAATGGAGACCATTGTTCAAGGCATGGGTCAGACCCAAAATCCTCGTCCCGGGAATGAACTGGGACAACCTCGCAAGATCATTGAGTTCATCCGAACTAACCCACCCACCTTTGATAGTACTGATCAACCCCTTGAAGCCGACGACTGGCTGAAAACTATTACCAAGAAGCTAGAGGCCATTCATGCTGAAGACAGAGATAGAGTGCTACTAGCCGCTCATCAACTACAGGGATCCGCCAGTGAGTGGTGGGATAATTACTGCATGGCGGCAAACGACGCTACCGATATTACTTGGGAAGAATTCCAGGAAGAATTCCGACGCTACCACATTCCGGAAGGAGCCATGGACCGTAAGGCCGATGAGTTTAAGGCACTCCGGCAAGGTGGTATGACCATATCTCAGTATCATCGGAAATTTATGAAGTTAGGCCGCTATGCTCCCGATGAAATCAGTTCTGACAAGAAGAAGCAAGGTCGGTTTAAGAAGGGTCTCAATAGCATTTACCGACAACAAATGACCCCACATATCTATCCAAACTTCAATGTCCTTGTCAGTCAGACTATCTCAGCAGAAACTGCTCACGATGAAGAGGATCGCAAGAAGAAATACCAGACCCAACGTACCCAACAGCGGAACATACGGACGACCAACTTCTCAGCACAACGAACCCGTTTCAATCCAAGCTATGCACCCCGAACATCCAGCCGTAACACCTTTGCACAACCAGCTACTTCCGGTCGTACCTACAACTCAGGGCAAGCCTCCTATGCCAAAGCTGCTACTGCCCCTACCGCCAGCATGGGAGACAAGATTTGCTTCCACTGCCGCGAACCCGGCCACTTCATAGCCAACTGTCCTTACAAGAATAAAGCATCCGCACCAGCCGCTTCAGTAGGAAGCTCCCGCCCAACGTCCAATGGGAGAAATGGCCAACAAAACAAAAAGCCGGTGTCCTCCTATTCTCAAGGACGCCTGAACTATGTGGATACAGAGGAAGCTCAAGCTGCTCCTGATGTAGCACTCGGTAAGTTTCCAATCAATTCCCATCCCGCGAATATTTTATTCGATTCTGGAGCATCGCATACCTTCATTACTCTAAAATTTGTTAGAGAAAACCAATTACCCACCACCCCACTAGAAAATCCAATCTTAGCTACCACCCCTGGAGCTAAAATACCCTGTCAACTGCGTAGCCCAGGAGTTCGAATTCTTTTAAGTGGGGTAGAATTCTTAGCAAATCCAGTGGTTCTAAACTCAGAAGGTATAGACTTAATCCTGGGAATGGATTGGTTAAAGAAGCATGATGGACAGATAGATTGTGGGAAGGGGATAGTCACTCTTACTACCCCTAGCCATCAGAGGGTACCGTGCCAGGTGCAAAATAAGAATATATCCACCATGATCTATCAAATGGATGTTACTATGATAGAACAAATACCGGTGGTTAGAGAATATCTTGATGTTTTTCCAGAAGAGTTACCTGGTTACCCCCAGATCGAGATGTGGAGTTTGTTATAGACCTATTACCAGGCACCGCCCCGATAGCTAAAAGACCGTACAGAATGGCTATCGATGAATTGGAAGAACTAAAGAAGCAACTTAAGGATCTGTTGGAAAAAGAATTTATACGCCCAAGTTCTTCACCCTGGGGATCACCGGTGTTATTCGTGAAAAAGAAAGATGGAACCTTGAGGATGTGTGTCGACTATCGATCGCTTAATGAGGTCACTATCAAAAACAAGTACCCATTGCCAAGGATCGATGATTTATTCGATCAACTGAAGGGAGCAAGATACTTCTCTAAGATAGACCTTAGGTCTAGATATTATCAACTCAAACTTCGATGGGATGATATACCAAAGACGGCTTTCGTAACAAGATATGGCCAATACGAGTATACTGTTCTCCCCTTTGGTCTGACTAACGCCCCGGCATACTTCATGAACTTGATGAACAAAGTATTCATGGGAGAATTGGACAAGTTTGTAGTGGTATTCATAGATGACATATTAGTTTACTCCAAAATGGCCGAAGAACATGAAAGGCACCTCAGGATTGTTCTGGGAAGATTGCGAGAACATAAGTTATATGCCAAATTTAGTAAGTGCAGAATTCTGGTTAGAGAAAATCGCTTTTCTTGGACATGTCATAACCCAACGAGGTGTTGAAGTGGATCCTGCCAAAGTCGAAGCCGTTATGGAATGGCAACAACCACGAAACGTGCATGAGGTGCGAAGTTTCCTAGGATTAGCCGGTTACTACCGAAGATTTATTAAAGGATTCTCCCGCCTAGCCAAACCCATGACAGAACTAACCAGGGAAAAGGTAAAGTTCAAATGGACAACGGCTTGTGAGAATAGTTTTCAAGAGCTGAAGCAAAGGTTGATAACCGCCCCTGTACTAGCTTTGCCAGACATATATCAAAACTTCGTGATATACTGTGACGCTTCTCCCAAAGGACTAGGGGCAGTTCTCATGCAGAACGAAAGAGTAATAGCCTATGCATCACGACAATTGAAGACCCACGAAGTGAACTACCCTACCCATGACTTGGAATTGGCTTCAGTTGTTCATGCCCTAAAAATTTGGAGACACTATCTATTAGGCAAACGATGTGATATATATACGGACCACAAAAGTCTTAAGTACATCTTCACGCAAAAGGAGTTGAACCTAAGGCAACGAAGATGGTTGGAATTAATGAAGGATTACGACATACAACTACGATACCACCCGGGAAAAGCAAATACGGTAGCCGATGCCTTAAGTCAGAAGTCCAGCTACCGACCAGAAAAGTTAGCCCAGGAGATGCGAGCTTTAAATCTGCAAGTGATACCCTTTGGATATCTTGCTAACATACATTTACAGCCTCTACTCCAAATGCAAATTAAAGAAGCTCAGAAAAGAAGCAAGGAGATCATGCTGCTTCAGGATTCTATTGGGCTTGGAAAAGGGCCAGACCTTCGACTGGATAAAGAAGGCACCCTCTACTTTCGAAATCGAATATGCGTACCACCCCAGGATGAGTTACGCAAAACAATCATGAATGAAGCTCATAACTCAGCCTACTCTATACATCCCGGATCCACCAAGATGTACCAAGATCTCAGAGAATCCTACTGGTGGCCAGGCATGAAAAGAGACATAGCCGAGTATGTAGCCAGTTGTCACATCTGCAGGACTGTTAAAGCGGAGCACCAGAAGCCAGCCGGATTACTGCAACCCTTACCCATACCTGAATGGAAATGGGAAGAAATTAGTATGGATTTTATCGTTGGCTTACCCAGGACATCTAAAGGAAATGACTCGATCTGGGTAATTGTGGACCGATTAACTAAGGTTGCTCATTTCATTCCTGTCAAGACAACTCATGGAGGTGACAAGTTAGCCTGGCTATATATAGACAATATTTTAAAGCTTCATGGAGTACCTAAAAGAATAGTAACAGATCGAGGACCAAAGTTTACTTCAACTTTCTGGAGAACCCTGCATAAAAGTTTAGGATCCACCCTGGATTATAGCTCGGCATACCACCCGCAAACTGATGGACAAACCGAGCGGGTAAATCAAATACTAGAAGATATGCTAAGAGCTTGTGTTCTGACATATGGAAAGGACTGGGAAGAAAGCCTAGCATACGCAGAATTTTCATACAATAATAGCTACCAAGCTAGTCTGCAAATGTCACCCTTTGAAGCCTTGTACGGCAGAAAGTGTAGAACTCCCTTACTATGGTCAGAGACAGGAGAAAGATCATTATTCGGGCCAGCTATACTACGGGATGATGAAGAGAAAACCAGACAGGTACAGGAGGATCTAAAGATAGCACAAAATCGGCAGAAAAGTTATGCTGATACCCGAAGAAAGGAATTGACTTTCGAAGTCAATGACTATGTGTATTTGAAAGTAGCTCCGATCTGAGGAACACGAAGATTCCAAATCAAAGGAAAGTTAGCACCCCGATATATCGGCCCCTACCGGATATTGAATAGAATTGGAAAGGTAGCCTATCGACTGGCATTACCAGAAGAACTGGGAGATATACACCCGGTATTTCATGTATCTCAACTAAGGAAATGCCTAAGAATACCGGAAGAACAAACAGCTCCAGAAACAGTAGATTTACAACCAGATTTGAGGTATCAAGAAAGACCCACGCGAATATTGGATACGACCATCAGACAAACTCGAAGGACTGCGGCTAAGTTTTGCCGGGTACAATGGAGCAACCATACCGAAGCAGAAGCCACGTGGGAAAAAGAGGAAAATCTCAGAAAAGAATTTCCGTATCTATTCCAGGAACCAGACGAATCTCGAGGACGAGATTCACTTTAAGTGGGGTAGGTCTGTGACACCCTAAAATTAGAGAGCATTTAAAAAGAACATTAAAAGTATTTTTAATATTAAAAACTGGATTAACTTCAACAGGATAATGCATTAGAAAAATGAATTGCATTAGAATATTTTGAAACCAACCATATGCATATGCTTGCTCTAACCTTAGGATAATTCTAAACCTTAGAAACCATCCAAAAATTCAAGCTAGATTTGAAATAGAACTTAAATTCAAATTTAAACTCAAAATAGAAAAGAAAAGAGAAAAATGGAAAAAGAAAAAAGAAGAAAACTTACCTTGGGCCGAAACCACCCTGCCGGCCCATCTCCACCTCGCGGCCCAGCCTCCTTCCCCGCTCGCCGCGGCCCAAACCAGCCTCGCTTCCCCTTAGCCGAAGTCCACTCCACCTCCCTCAACTCCCGCGCGCGTGCGTTACACATCCCTGGTGACGTCACGCTGACGTCACCATCCATTCCCCCTTCTTCTTCCTCTCGCCGTCGCGCCCATCTCGCCGCCGCGGCCGCCCGATCCGCCTCCACCGGCGCGGATCGAGCCTAGGGGGACGAGCACGCCGCGTGTCGTCCCCACGGCCCTCCACCGCACAACGAGTGCGGCGCCGACCGTGCCCCGCAGCTCCGCGCGGGGCTCGCCGCCGGGGGGCACGCGTCGCCGCCCCGTGCGCCGGCGCGCCACGCGTCCGGCCACGGAGGGCGCCAGGGGAGCTCCGGGAGCTCACCCCCGGGCTATAAATAGCCCCGGGCGCGCTCCCTTGGAGCTCTAACCCCACTCATTCGCCCCCGCGCCACATACGCGAGCTCGCCGGCGCCGGCCGAGCGCGAGCTGCCCCGCCGCCGCAAGCAACGGGCGGAAACCCCGCCGGAGGCCACGCCGTCGCACTCCGGTAAGCCTTCCCCCGCCGCAACCTCGCCGCTGCCTCCCTCTTCCCTCCACCTGCACCGCCGGCCGAGCATCACGGCACCCAGCGCGCCGCCGCACTCCGGCGACCCGCTGGGAGGCCCTGGCCGCCCGCCGCCGCGCCTGAGCACACCGCCGTGCTCAGTGCACCACCAGCCGCGTTTCCACCGCTCCCCAGAGGCCGACACCCCCTCCTCGCGCCTTTCCCTTTTGCGCCGCCCGCCGCCCGAGCTCCGGCGAACGTGCGCCGCCGCCACGAACCCCGCCGCTGCGCCAGAGCATGCTCACCCACTCCGCCGCACCGCTAGCTACCCTGGCGGCGAACCCCGGCCCCTCTGGTGGCCTAGGATGGTCGGAGCAGGCAGCTCCGGCGAGCTGTCCTGTTTCCGCCGCCGTGCGCCGCCGCTCCCCTCCCCTCTGCCCAGTTGGCGTCGCGTGGCAGCCACGCTGGCCGCGGGCCCGCAAGCCAGCGACTCAACCGCGCCAGCGCACTGCCACCTCCCCCTCTCTTTCCTCCCTGCACCCGGTCCTCGTGGACCGCTGACTCAAGAAGGTCACGGGTCCACGGGCCGCAGTCCACGGCCCACAGCACAGTGACGAGCGCGAGCCGCGCCCCGCGGGCCCCGCCTGTCTGTCTCTCCCTCCCTTGGTAAATTGCTAGGTACACCCGGCTAAATGCACACAAGAAATTAATTCTCCACCTTAGAGCTTTCCAAAAATTCCCAAAAATTCACCAAAAATCCTAGAATAATTCTTAAGCCTAGAAATACATTTCTTTCCCAAAAATCTCACCCACAAACCCTAGATTAAATAGGCACCTCTCTTAGGTTTAAATCCAGTTACGGAAATCGCCCGTTAACCCTTGATTGATGTATTGATTTGTGTGACTAACTACACGCCGAGGATCCAGATTACGAAGAGGAAGCAGGGGACGACCCCGACGCTGGACAAGGCAAGTCCCGCCCATATTAATAATTATGAAAGTTACTTTTGCATGTTGAATAATTGAAACTGGAGAACCAGAACCTGGTTACACAGTCTTTACTTTAGACCGGGAAGTGGAAGGAAGATCCCAAGGAAGGTTCTGTCCTAAGAGCCACTTCGGGTCGCCACTAAGGACCGGTTCGTGGGAGAATCTTTCCATTGCCTAGTACAGTCCCGCATGCCAAAAAAGCATGGCCTTCGGGAATGCTTATTTATGTGAGGCCTTGATCCGCACCCCACTAGCCAGCTTTAGTAAACTGTCCCAAGGGGCCACGGTGGGCAACGGGACTCTTGGAGACAGACCTCGACAGAGGGCTGGGTCTGGCCGGTACGAGTCGCAGGTGACCGGGTCGGGAGGACCCAGTGGCAGAGTGCCACGATATATATTTTCTTGATGCATCAAGAATCTTTCCCCGGGAAGGTCCCTGTGTGGACGTGCGCGACTCCTACTTAGGCCCCAACAGTTTCCGTGGACAGAGCTAGGGAGTGGCTGTCTAGTAATAGACGCTGGTGGGAATGGATCTCGTAGGGCAGTACCGCCAAAGTACACGGTACGGGCTGACCGAATGCGGGACAGGAAAGTACGACCTCTGCAGAGCGACAAACCTATCTGGATAGCCGTGACTCCGGCAAGAGTCTAATTGGTAAAAGTCCCCGTCGATTAGATCACTAAAATGAGCATGACCCGCGGATTTCCCTTACCGCAGGTTGATATACCTCTGTTCACTAACCGGGACTGGTAGGGAGGTTATGCCCCTCCAGGACCAAACTTAATCTATTAAATTACTTTGGGACTTGCTGAGTACCTCTGACAGGAGTGCTCACCCTTGCTTCCACTTCATACCAGAGGACTTCACCGAAGACGGCGCAGGCGACGAAGGCTCGGAATGGTGACGTGCTCCACCGCGATGCTGAGGCTCTACATAGTACTGGTAGTTTTATATTTTCTGAATAAGCGGAGGCCTTGAGGCCTGCTTGTAGCTTTGTACAGACTCTAAGCTGTACATTGATGTAAATTATGAATAAAAGGTTATTCGATGATGGTTTTCGATACCGCTTGTGAAGAACTACTTGCATTAGAACTTCCAGGGCTAATGCAGGTACTTGGGGAGCTCCATTTCACGGGCATGCCCCACAAATATACCCAACTATCCAGGGTGACTCGGATGTGAGTAGGAGTCACAATTTCCGAATAGCTTGATGGTGATAACTGTATGTCCATATGAGATAACCATTCGTGAAGGCCAATATAGTATGAAAGTCAATGTACCTGCAAGAGAAGGGGGTGAAGGATGAAGGAGGAAGCAAACAAGCCAAATAGGAGAGAGCAAATGAACCAAAAGGCCAAGAGTCCCCTTGGGCTCTATTTATAGGGAGGAGGAAGTAGTTGTTTATGTTTATTCTATTGGTGGGTTTGAGTATTACAAATAGGTCCTCAGATTTTACATCGACACCTCCGAACGCCACAAACGAGTCCCTATGCATCTAATTTGGCCTCTTTTAGACACGGGATGGGCGTGACATATGGCCTGCGTCCTCTTCCTCCATCTATTATAGCACAAATTTTACTTCAAGAAAAATCTATTATAGCACGAATTTCAAATATTAGGGGTAGAGTTAACACTAAATAAAATAGTGTCTGACCGTATCAGGTGTCGCCATTTGTCTCTTGGCTATCCAATCAGCCTACGCACACCCCCGCGCGGTGTCGCGGCATTGAACCATAGAAGTTAATTTTTGATGACACTGTTCTATTGTTGATGAAAGGATCAAGATGTCTAAAAGGGAGAGTGAAGTAGGCTTTTACAATTTTTCTTTTTATGGGAATGAAAACCTAGCGCTAAGCCTAATTACTCTATGTGTCTAAACCTTAGAAAAAGTGGCTATCCTAGTCGTTCAAAAGTTTAGCAACATAGTTTCAACCCTATATACTAGCATGATAATTCTAAGAAATGAAATTGCAGAAAGTAAAATGCCAAAAGTAAAGAAAGAGTTAGAACGACAATATTTTCCCGACGTATCGAAGAGTTGACACTCTCCCCTAATCCTCGTTGGAGCACTCGCGCAAAGGGTATCGCTCCCCCTTGATCCGCGTAAGGATCAAGTGCTCTCTAGTGGTAATCCTTCTCTGACTCCAGATCAGCGGATTCCAAACCGACCATAACCTTTTTGGGTCTCTCACAATCGCCTCCTTGGAAGCTCACCAAGAACAGCACAACACCAAGCCATCTAAGTGATGCCGATCACCAAGAGTAACAAGCAAAGAACCTCACTTGACCTAAGCAAAGCCAAAGTGATGAGTGGATGTACACTTGCTACTCTCAAACACACTAACGATGTCATTAATCTTTACTTAACAACTTTGCAAATCAGCTCAAGTGCTTCTCTTGCTCTTGAACACTGAATATCACTTATGAGCAAACCTGAGTGGCAAGAGAGCTCAATTGAACCAGCCCAAGGTGTATAAGACACGAACTAGTCGTTGCTCCTCTGGCTGCATAAGTCGCATGCACCAAGCCATACGACGCGTAGCTAAACTAAGCACCATATCATTGGTGCCGCCCTGAATTCATACTTTCAACGGTCATTGAGCCAGCACCGACCCATACGGTGCGTGTACATGACCAGCACCGGATCAATCGGTGACCCCTATTTTCTTCACTTGATCTCCAGAGTCGAATTTTAGTTGATGTGAGCCGAGTCGACGAGCACCGACCCATATGGTGCCTCAACTTGACCAGCACCGTAACAGTCAGTGCCTCATGTTTAATTCACTCAATCTACCAGAGCCAAAACTGAGCCGATCGCGAGCCAAGCCGACACGCACCGATTCATATGGCGCCAGCATGGCTCGACACCATATCAATTGTTGTCGTCCTAGCACCTACTAGTGAGTACAATACACAATAAAGTCTGACGCTTCTTCCACTTGGCACCGTATCATACGGACACCACCGACCCATATGGTGTTGTCAACGCTAATGCTCATGTGCCCTTCTATCTTCCAAAACTTGTCCAATTCAACTTTTTTAAGTTGTGGGTCTTCGCTAATACTTCTCTAGCGATCATCTGAGCTAACTAGTGCTACATTTACTAGTGTGCATCATACCTAACCTCTATTGCTCACCTAGGTCAAGCCATTACTCTTTACCCCCTTAATAGTATGGGTAAAGAAAAATAAAGACCTAAACTACTTCAAGTGTCTTTCAACTCCAATCGACACTTGAAACTAGTTTATTTTTAGTATTCACGTATATTCTTTGCACTCATAAAATGAAAACCAATCGATGGGGCCAAAAGTACCATGAAAGCTCATCATTGCACTAACTTTTTAATTGCAGCTACAAAACACACGTTAGTCGCAATGATCGTTCTGTCCTTAATTGCCAAGGGGCCTAGATGCTCTTTTAGTTGGTGAAAAAATAGTTGTATTTTCTTTAAATGGGCATTACTCACTTTATGTATCCATTTTCAAATCCCTCTGATTCCATTCTTGGTTTCAAATCCGTTTACACCATTATTACTTTTTGCAACTAGATCTACAAAACAAGATCCATGTTCAATACGTTTTGAAATTAATGTTAACTCATATTTAATGCACAGTGCTACTTATGTGCAAGTTATATTATACTTTTGAGATAACAAACTCTCTTCTTTGTCTAGTAGAAAATTATACATGTATAGATAGCAACTTATTTATATAGTGTAATAATTTGTACGTCTACTACACCTTAGAAACCATATCAACTAATTATCAAATTACGTGGAGATTCTTTGTGACAACTGTACTGTAGCAGTTTGTGTAGAGACTTCAGATGGATAATAATGCCATGTAAATCATCACTTGGGTAGCAATTTATGTATATAGTTCATTTGACAAGTGATGCATAAGTTGCCACACACTTAATATATAACTAGCCATACACATTCAACATAAGTTGTGAGCGTGTAAAAGCTTCTTTAAAAAAATAATAGCGTCTGAAATAAAATAATATGCAAAAAAATAGGTTGGGGTTTTCCCTACTGACTTCGGTTAAAAAAATCTTCTTTAAAACATATATATCATAGATCTAGTTTAAGATCTCATCGTGAGAACACAACGATGCAAACAGAATCGAGAACAGACAATCTCGAAGAAAGTTATCACATTTTAAGGATGTGAAACAAATAACAAAATGTGTTGTCATCGAAACTTATCACATATTTTAAAGATGTCAAACAAATAACAAAATATGTGGTCATAACTAGTAAGTCATGGGTGCAGACAATCTGCTAGTCCATGCAATATTAAAATCATTTTTATTTATACGTGTGGCTAAAGAGAGGTCGGCCTCCATTTAATTTTAGAGGGAGTCCCTTCAAAAAAAAGAAATAGTTTCATTTTTGGAATTTCTTTTTTCACCACCTTGCGCAACTCCTCCCCCAGCTCGATCCCCCGCGCCCCCGTCGCCGCCGCGCACTCCCGCCAACGACCGTCGCCTAGCTCCGGCGCTCCCTTGGCTACGTCACCGCCCTAACCTCTCCGCCGAGCCTCCCCAGTGCCGCCGTCTTCCACCGCCGACGCGAAATCGCCGGCAAATATCTCCCCCATCGACGACCTCCACCCGGCTCCGGCGCTCCCGTGCTTCTGCCACCGTCCACCACCGCAGCCCGCACTAACCTCGTCGGTGCTGCTCCCTCGTCGCCCGCCATCTTCCCCGGCCTCAGCGCTCCCGTGCCTTCGTCGTCGCCCTCGTCCATGGCCACCGCAAACCTCGCCGGTCGTCGCCAGCAGATCAAGCTTGAGACCCCCGCTGCCGGCCACCACACACTGTGGATCCATCCCTGCCCAGCCGGTGGCGGTCCCGCGTTGCTGCGTCCTCCGCCGCCGGCTGCACCGACACCACTACCGGTCCAGCCGCCATCCCAAGCCCCCCTCTAAGTCCGGTTAACATGGAACCCCGCAACCCCGGCCCTAACCCTAACCCTAAGCAGCAGTGGCGGCGGCTGTAAGGATCTAGATGTCGCCTAGAGGGAGAGGTGAATAGGCGAGACAACCATTAAAACTTCTAACACTTGTTTCAGTTCGCTGTCAGGGGCAATAGCGGTTAGACGCTATGCCAGGGCGGTTGGACCGCCCGTGAACAAAGGACTTCACCAAATGTAGCTCGACCCCCTCTTGATCTTCTAGCACCAAGTTGACTTGAGTCACAGCTTGTCAAGGTGTTTCTTGGCAGGTTCACCAAGCCCCTGCACACACGAGATATATACCCAAGTAGATCGAAGCGGAAGCAAATATAAAGCTAGAAGTAAATCAATGAGGCAAAGGAGACACAAGGATTTTTCTCGAAGTTCAGACCCACCGCATGCACACAACCGACAAGCTCGGTGGTTCCTAGTCTCCGTTTGAGGCAACCCGCAAGGCCACCTCGCCAAGGTGTATACACGGCACACCTTGGATCTTCACTAAGAAGAAATGGTTCCCTCAAGGTGGAAACCGACCTTTACAAACTTCTGGTTGCTCACCACACGAATGGTAGCTCACCGGTGACGCCTAGCCGTCTAGGAGCCAAAGCTCCAAGAGTAACAAATGTCATAAAGAACTTCTTGACGCCAACCACAAGTGCTCAAGCAATGGGATGCTCACAAATGCTCTCTAAGATCAGAATTTCTCCCACTCAAAGTTTCTCTCAAACCCAACTCACAAATGTAGTTCAAATCTCACAAGTCTCACAAAGGGAGGGTTTGGGAAGTTTCTCAGCTGAAGGAGGAGTGTGGGAGGGATCAAATTCACCAAGAACCAGCAGCCTTCAACGGGGAAGGCTAAGGGGCATAAATACCCCGTCCAAAGCAAACTAGTCGTTTCTCTGTCAAATGAAATTTCCAATAGCAGTTGCACCGCTATTTGAAACAGTTAGCCGTTTGACCCTGTTAGAGGGGCCAGGGGGTTGAACCGCCCCTCTGGAGGGCAGTTAGACTGCCGCTGAGCAGTGAAGCACATCCCCATAAGGAAGTTAAACTCTCAAGGCTCTCAAGGCTTATCTCTCATGGGTCAATCTATGAGCACTTAGCGGTGTCTGTCATGAGCCAATGATCCATCCCTCTTGATAGTACGGCATACCTATACTCAAGAATAAATCAAGAACTAAATCATCCACTTGAGCTTGTATGTCTTTGATCATGCCAAACATGAATATATCTTCATCTTGAGGAATGTCCATATTGATATCATGGAGCAATTCCAACTTGAGCTAGTGACTTGATCCTTTGTCTTGGAATGAAATCCACTTCTAGTTCAATTCACCTTTACTTAAATCAATTTGATACTTGCCAACATGAGGACCAAATATGACCAAGATTCATCAAGTTGAACCCAAAGAAAGTTTCGTCACCCTAGCAAAGATCCCATGACTCAAGCCTCAACTTGATCACGCATTGCCGGTACCTAGAAACACCATCCCGAGATCCAATTCTCCATTCTTACATCACATAGATCTTCATATAGACTTATATCATTTATGACAACCAATTCTTGATTTGCAATATATCCAAGATACTTGATTATTCATATTCTTCAAGACACCCATGTCTTCTATGCAAGCCTTCCATCAATTAAGGACCAAGTGATATCTCATAACATCAAGCCTCTTTTTATATTCAATCATGGCTTGCAATATTCACATTTTTATCCATAAATAATCTTGATGTCCCCATATGCATGTCAACGAGTCTATAGAGTGATAGACCGTGTCTCTTTCCTTGTTGCACATAAACTTGTTATTATCGTATTTTAGTGTCATAGGAACTATCATGTCATGCTTATGAACCATACACTATGTATCCAACCAATGACCACATGTGTATTATAAATATGTTAGCTAATTCCTGCTCATAAACTTCACAAGATACATTAGTCCTTTAATTGTTTTGTCATTTAATTCACCAAAACCCACTTTAAGGGATTAGATGCACTTTCAATCTCCCCCATTTTGGTGATTGATGACAATCCGATTAAAGCTTACAAAAGATGTGTCAATAAAGCTTTTAAATTCTCAAATTTAGGATTAGCTCCCCCTTAATATGTGCAATGAAAAGTTTTCAAAAATGGCCTCAAATGCCAATTTGCACATATTTCAAGTAAATCATGGAGCTCCCCCTAAATCTCAGAATATGTGGGGTGTAACATGTGTGATATGAAATCAAAAGAATGTGAGATGCATATGACATGTGAGTCACTCAAAATAAGACAAAGAAACTTGTGTGCTATGTCAGCCAGACCCGGTCTAACCGCCCCAGGAGGGCAGTTCGACCGCTCTTGACCAGACCAGCACACAAAGCAACACGCATCACACAACCAAGCATATCAAACTACCACAAGGTCTCTTAATAAAATAAACCAGTTCAACCCACAGAGTAGCACACATTACAAATTTCTCAAGTCCACAAGTAGATAGGCTACGAAATTTATTACAGATCCAAATCCAATGTCTCTAACACATAGAGACCAGTCTAACCGCTATCCCAACGCGGTTAGACCGCCCTTGATAGAAAGATCTAAAAGATGTGAAAGCTAAGGAAAGATAAGCTTTAATCTTCACTCTTCTCCCCGTTTGTCATCAAACATCACAAAGGGCCTGAAGAAGAGCAGTGGAAGTCGATCAATGATCCTCGGTCCCATCTCCGCCACCACCCATTGAAGGATTCCACCCTTGATCATATCCTTTATTTATCCAATGCAAGGGTGGGTTAAGTATAAAGAACTTGGCATGGTGAAAGCAAGAAAAAGATGTAGACATACCGATAAAAGGATTAGGATTAAAGAGATCCGTGGAGAGGCGATGTGCCCAATCATCACTGGTAGAGGAAGTAGGAACAATGTGAGTGCCATATGCTGCTGAAGATGTAGAAGCTTCCATATCACCACCACTAAATCTTATCCCAGTGCCATATGTGGGATTGTAATACATGGATCCACCGGTTGCACTCATGGGGGCAAATCCTGTGTCTGAAGGTGTTGTCTGAGCTGCATGAGGTGGTGCATGTGGCTGATACACTAGGTGCAGGTGTCATGGAGGAAGACTCACCCTGATCCTGAAAGAAAAGTCCCCCATATTGCTTATAGTATCATGCCTCACCGTGACCCTTCATGACATCATCATAAGATGGAATCTCAGGTAACTCCGGAGGTGGGGACAATGCAGAGTGAAGCATGTAGACATCCTCCCTTCCTTTGTTCAATGCGCTGCTATCTCAGATCTACCTGAATGTCCATTTGGCTCTTGCATATGCCAGCAAAGAAGTTGAACAACTTTTTGATTGGAGATGTGGACTTCCTGTTGAACCTCTGCTGGACTGGGGGAGACCGGTCTGACCGCCCATAACGTTGGACCGCTTCCAGCAAACTCAGCACCCGACGGCTGAAAATCTCCCTCTTGCTGTCCTTGCTGCCCGGGCTGCTATGGTGGAGGAAAGAGCCTGATAACTTTAGGTACTCTAGGTATGAGAGGCACATGTCCACCATCCTTTTGTACATTCCTCATACCACACACCCTTTCAATCATAAACATGATAAATGGTGCATACCCACGACCGCTAAGAGGATGCTCAGAGATATACTTGATCTCCTCCCAATAAAATCACCAGCATGAAAGCGAGGAGCTCCTGGTCGTAAGTACCACATCAAGTTTCTTTGATGGCGTGAGATCTTGGATGTGTTCCCTCCTCGTGGAGTGAGTGTGGCTCTAAGGAGACGGTTGAGAATGTTGTAGTAACTGTAAAGGTTCTCCACATTTCCAAACTCAGAGGGATAGGTACCGGTGGGGTACATGAATCTCAACTCATTTGCCTCAAAAGCTTTTCTTTGATGAATCACTGCAAAAGTCTTATCATCCTCAATCTTGAGCAAGTCACAAAACTGAGAAAAAGTAGCAAAGTAGTGCTCTCCTTCGGCCCTCCAGAAGATAGCTCGCTCATCCTCATGATATCCAAAGTAGCAGGTGGAATAAAATTGTGCAATTAATTCCTTGTTCCAATGATGTCTAAACTTCATCAAATGGTACATTCCTTGAATCTTGCAAGTGCTAATGATTTGATCAAATATCGGATGCTTGAACTTTGCCATGTGTGGCCAATCCACATACTGAGCATCTAGGGTGACATCACTCTTTTTCCAACTAAGAATGGTGAAATAGAAGTCATGCTGAAAAAGAGTCCAGAATCTGTAATCATAAACTGTGGTGTTTGGATTCTGAGATGGATCCTCTCTCCTTAGCCTCCTGGTCACATCTGTCATCCCCTTACCTGAGTAATTGGTGGGTCTCACTCTAACAGGGTAGGTAGGGACTCTAGTCGCAGGAAAAATGGCATCGTCTCCACTGTCTGCATCCCCACTGTCATCCAAGTCATCTTCATCAATACCTTCTTCATATCCATAACCTGCTACAGCACCACTGACACTCTCACCATCATCATCGTCGTCATCACTGCTGTTAGCACCCATGCTACGGTCAAGTGTGACATCATAAGGAGCATCCTCCACACTGTCATCACTGTCAGTCCTCTCAGCTGTCTCCTCTTCTACTATCTCATTAATGTTCTGTTCAGCAGCTCTCTTTTCTCCTCTATGTCTCAGCCTTCGGGTATAAGCATTTTTCCTACACCGGCTTGAGAGGAGGGATCATGTCTAGACTTATTTGATCACTCAGAATGGCTTCCGCTAGACATTTTCCCCCTTTCCCGAGTCACATAATATGTAAAAACAAAGCATGAGTCATCAGGAAAGGAACTTGATTGGATAATGAACTCAAAATGACAATTGTCGAATAGTTGGGTCAGCTCTGCCTAGAGGCAGTTGCACCGATCCTGAAGACCGGTCAAACCGCTCCTGGTAGAGTTAAGCCAACTAATCTAAATCACATTCTAAGCTGCTGAAGGAATATATAAAGAATATTCATGAAGTATTTGGGAACTCTAGACAGTTTGAACATGATCTAAGCTGCTTAGAACTAGATCATAATGAATTTTTCATGAAACATAGATCTAGAGGTGAAACAAGTTCTTGAACAACATGTAGCAGGAAGATAAACAATCCTAGATAGATTGGGGTTGATCTTAGTGTTTGAATCCATGAATTAGACCTTGACTGGGCAGGGCGGTCTAACCGCCCCTGGGGGCCGGTCGCACCGCCATCCCCAGTCAAACCCTAAGTGGTGGAATCAAGCAATGTGACCAACGAAAAGAATTCAGCTTCTAGGATATGCTTCAGTGAGGTATTCTAGGATGATTCACCAGAGGGAATTCAAATCTATGGCTTGAATGAGTAGATCTATGAGAAACAAGATTTGAATACCTTTGGAGGGTAGAACTGAGTTTGAATCCAAGAGGCCAGAGTGGCACACGGTTGCACCGACCAAAGCCACCATAAATCCCCAAGAAAGTGATCTCCTTCTTGGTTGAAACCTTAAATCGCCATGAGAGGGAGGAGTTGAGGTGTGGCGTCGGTTTTGGGAGAGAGGAGAGTTGTTGGGGGTGAATGGATATGAGTGGATAGGGATAGAAAACTATAGATTCACGGGAGGAGGTAAAAGGTAACTTTTCAGGAGAGACCAGTCCCACCGCTCCTGAGGAGTGGTTGCACCGGCCTGGGCCAGCCATGAATCAGAAAGATTTTGTTGAGATTTAAGCTCCAGCTGGCTTGGATTTGATAGATCGAGATGAAATAAGAATTTTATTCAATATAGTTCAGTCATCTCAGAAGAATTGAGTTTTTCCAATATTTTCATACTTTCTTGCTTCTTCCAAGAAGTATGGATGGTTGGAGTTGGATCCTATGGACTTGAGAGAGTGTCTTACTACTTGTGACCAGCCATCAATCAATCAAGGTGAACAATGGTCACAAATAGATCAACAAGGTCATAAAGACAAAGATCCAAATAATTTTCAAAAACCACACTTCCTATCATGCTAGTAGATGATTTTTCAAAAACTAACCTATGTCAATACAAGTATATGGCAGTCCAAGATAAAGATCAAATCGGCATATTTAGTTCATATCTAACACAAAAACATGCATATGACAAGAGTCAATAATTAGGAAGATATCAACTAAATATCTGAAAGGCAGGTCTAGAGAGCTTATGTAACATCCCAGATTTTTCTAGAATGTTTATAATATTAAAAATGTGGATTTAAAATTTTTCGTGGATTTAATTCTAGCTAGGAAAAATATAAGGATGTCTTCATTGGACTTTTCCCAAAATTCTTAGAATTAATTAATAAATTAAATACTTTGCTAAGGTGTCTATGTCTTAGTGTGAATATTTGGAATTTATTTGGTCTTATTTGGATTTGTTTGAGTGTAGTTTGAATTTGATTCAAATTCAAACTAAAATAGGAAAACCCTAAAACTAATTTGGGCCCTAACAAACTAACCCAGCCCGCTAACTAAGTCTAAACTTGGCCCCTCAGCTTCTCTCCCGGTCCACCCAAAACCCCGCGGTCCTCTCTCCTTTCCCTTCCTCTCGGCCTAGCTGGCGGCCCAACTCCCCATGGCCCATCTCCACTTACTGCTCCCCGTCCCTTTCACCGCAGCCACTGACGAGTGGGGTCCACTCTGGACTTTTTGTAGGACACCCCTGAACTTTTCCAAAATTACCAATAGGTCCCTAGATAATTACAAATAGGTCCCTGGCCCTTTTCTTTTTCTTTTTTGGAATTATTTAAAAATTCATTAAAGGATTTAAACTTAGAAAATCCATAACTAATTCATTTTAACTCCGGAAAATATGAAACCAATTTCTATATTTTTCTAAAATCATGACCAAGCCCTTGGTATGAAGTATGAGTCCATTTGGATCTCTCTTGAAATGGTTTTATTGGAGTTAATTGCTATTAGGTCCCCGGTATTTACTTTAAATACGTATTTAGGACCTACCGACGGCCAGGAGCTGACCGGGGAGGAGCACTGCCAGGAAGAATTTGTGGAGGAAGAGAACTTGCCCTCAGGTTCACGCCCAGCCCATCTTTTGAATGCCTATTAGACATTGCAACTAGATGAGCTAGCGCTTTACTTATTGCAATTGAATGATGCTTGAGCCTTGCATAGCCATGATTTAATCCGTGATTGCCTTGTTACCTACCACTCTATATATATGATATTGCTATGCTGCTGCTTGCATGTGTATGGGATCATGTGGATTAGGACTCTTGGTGTGTGTGGGGATAAAATCGGCAGGAGAAGGTGTTTTGGGAAACTTGGCGGGGGTGAGCATTTTATAACAACTCGGTCTTTGACCAAGGTGTCGGGAGACCCTTGCTCTCGAGGGGGTCCCACACCGTACTTGTGGCGGGTACATGGATGGATAGGAGCATAGGAGTTGGCAGTGGTACCTATAGTGGGTACTGCGACTTGCGTTCTTCTTCGGAGGATACGCCTTTGGGACGATGACGCTCACCCCGGTCTGAAACCGAGTGGGGTAACTTTATTTGGGCCCCACGTACTTACCGCTTTCCCATATGAACGGGTTCCAGCCAGCATAACTAGCGCAATGCTCGGATTACGAGAAGATCAGGTGGATGGTGTACGGGAACGGGAGAGGTCGTCTCCCCGAAGGACTATGGCCCCGTCTGGCCCTACGAGGGAGAGTTCGACACAGCTTCCGAAGCATTGGATTGCGAGCCGATGGACCGAGACCGGAAGAGCAAGCGGGCATCGTCGCGGTTGGGGTCTGTGCTGTGGGTTGCATCTCGAGATGGCGGCCACCATCTCGCAGCCCGAGTGGGTCCAGTTGTATAAACTCTCAAGAGTCTAGAATCTATACGTATAGCCGCGTCCTTAGTATGGACATTGCCCACTTTCCCTGTTATCTCTCATATTTGGGATATTCTACCTTCCCCCTTTCTAGCCAGACTTGAGAGTGAATAAGGATCGCAGCTACGAACGGGGAGAAGGGAAGTTTGCTCCCTTTCCTTTCAGGATCCGGTCGTAGTTAGTGAGGTGCGAGGGGAGGGAGCTCTCGCATCGACTTAGATGAGTGTGGAGATGGAGATGGGAGTCCGGCGTGCCGGAATAGCCCGATGTGGTGAGACATGAGATGGACGGATATGGAGATACTTATTTTATTTTTGTTGCTGCATAGGAAACCTTTAGCCTATCCTTGATATACTTTTATCCCTTTAGATGATAGTCCACTTAAAGCTTGCATATACAGTTGGTGACGTGAACCTATCCCATTCCTTGGGGATAGCCTTTGAGTACGCAGGATCTGATGATGAGCACGAGTTCAACTACGATGGATGGTACGACCGAGGCATCGTCTTGACGCGCAAGTTGCCTATGGGGGAAATCAAGAAGATGAAGGCTTCTACGCCAAGATCCGCTGCGTTGGATGTTCTTTTGTTTGTCGTTCATCCCTGAGGGCTTTGTATCAGATGTATTATCATGAGAATGATGTAATAAATAAGATATTTGTACTTTATTCGTGGTATGGATGTGATATTCGCTGTGATGAGTTCTGTACGTGATATATACTTGATCCAGGGAGTATCACAATGGTATAGGGAGTCGGGTTTTCGGAAATCGGAAACCTAGGTCGTTACAGTTGGTATCAGAGCCATACTTGCCCGTAGGACGATGCCATAGACATGGTCGATAGAATAAGACTCTATACGGTTTATCTTTGTATGTTATCCATTGAGCTATGTTACAAAAACTATCTCTTTGAGAAAATTTCTTACTCACCTATGCTGCACCTCTCTTTTTACGTGACTTAGGAATGGTGTCCGTGATACAGAAGACTCACGTGGGCCCCGAGGACCAAGGGGACATGGTCCACTGGCTAGTCACCACCGTCCGCCGCTTGGGTATTCCAGAGAACTGCCTTGGGCTTGAGGCACGGAGCTGCTACATCAACAACACCGCCTTTGTCCATGGCAAGGTCATCCTTCACCCCTACGACCACAGGCAGGAAATCACCATGGAGGGCATGGGTCTGTCGCAGGGCCGGCCCTAGGGGTAGGCCACCATGTGTGACGGCCGAGGGCCCAAGCAAGAAGGGGGCCCAAGCCCAGGTATGTATACACGTATAGGAATAGGACTACAGGCAGCCACGCAGGCCTATGCTATGCGTGTGTATCAGGCAGCGGCAGCCCAAGAAACCGAGAGAAAAAAAGACGAGACGTGAGGCGCGGAAGGCAGAATCGCGCTAGTCGCAATTTGCCGATCTGATCTACTCGCCGCCGTCTCCTAGCCTTCATGCCTGACGCCGGCCTGAGTGCCTGTATACCTGACGCCTCTCTAATCCCTCCAACTCCAACGATCAGTAGTTCAGTACTGCCATCGAGGCAACAATTAGTCTACAGGCCTCCAGTCCAGGAGTCCAGGTCCGGTCAGTCTCCAGGCCTCCAGGGTTCAGCTGTTCAGGTATTCCTGTAATTTGTATTTTAAAGTATTCCAGATTTTTATTGCAGTACTCATGTGATCGTGCTATTTTTCTGATTTAGGTGTTAGAATTTAAGGATGTTACCTAAGAAACAGTTGTCAGGGGCTCAGAAAAGAAAACGAAAAAGACTAGAAGATCAACTTCTTGAATCGCAAAAAGGTGCTATACAAAATTTTTTTCCAACATCAAGTAGTGCGGTGCCTGATGATAACTTAGTAGATGCAACTGATATTCAAGAAGAAGGGCAACAACAAGTTGATGATAATCCAGTAGATGCAACAGAGAATGAAAATTTACAGCCTTCCTCTCCAGTGCAATCTGAAAATTCAATTGATGATGCCTTTGATCCTAGAACTTGGGAGAATCTTAATAATAAGGGTAGAGATATTTTGATTGAAAAGAGACCGGTGAGAGAATTGAATCTTGAGTTCCCTGTAGATGCTCTTAATAGACGTTTTTCTTATGCCTACTACTCTAGAAAGTTTAGCAATAAAGAGGTGGTGGATAGAAAATGGTTGGTTTACTCTAAACATGTGGACAAAGTTTTTGGTTTTGCTGCAAATTGTTCAAATCAAGTCAGAACCAAAGTTTGCTAGCAAATGATGGATTGAAGGACTGGAAGCATCTTACTTTTAGGCTCAAGCAACATGAGAATAGTGTTGAGCATATAACAAACATGAATACTCGGAATGAACTTAGGCTGAGGTTGAGCAAAAATCAAACAATTGATGATGATTTGTAGCAGGAAATTGCAAAGGAGAGAGAGCGTTGGAGACAAGTTTTAGTAAGAATTGTTTCTGCTGTCAAGTTTCTTGCTAAACATAATTTGGCTTTTCGCGGGACAAATGAGAAACTATATCAAGATAATAATGGTAACTTTCTAGGCACAGTTGAAATGATGGGTGAATTTGATCCTGTGATACAAGACCATATTAGACGGATTCAAAATAGTGAGATTCATCATCATTATCTTGGGCATAAAATTCAGAATGAGATGATTTCCCTTCTTGCAGATTGTGTGAAACAAGCTATATTAAAGATAATTAAGGATTCAAAGTATTTTTCGGTGATTTTAGATTGTACTCCAGATGTGAGCCATGAAGAACAAATGACTCTAATGATTCGTTGTGTCAATATGTCAAAGAATGTCCCAAAGGTAGAGGAGTTCTTTTTAGAGTTCTTGAAGGTAGATGACACACCAGGATTGGGTCTTTTTACTGAATTAAAGAATGCATTGGTCTCTCTTGATTTGAATATTGATGATGTGAGAGGACAAGGATATGATAATGGTTCAAATATGAAGGGCCCTCACAAAGGTGTTCAGAAGCGGTCGCTCGAAATTAATCCAAGAGCACTATATATGCCGTGTGCATGTCATAGTCTGAATCTTACTATATGTGATATAGGAAACTGTGACAATCTAGGTGTTTAGTTAACTTAATCACCTGCTAAACAACTTGTCTTAGGTTAATTAAGTGTACCTTGGCCCCACCTAGATTTTCACTTAAGAAAAGTGCACCCAAAACCCTTTGAATCTCGGTGAACTTTGGACCTTTGCTGGCTGGCATGACTTGAATCCAAATTTTTAATTAAGAACTCAAAAATGTGCCAATATGAAAGTTGTTCATCTTTTTATGGGACACAACTTTGTCAATATGGCCCTGGAGATTTTTTGAGTGCTTCAGCCCCAAAAATCCAGTCGAAGTCAGCCAAACTCAAAAGTTCACCGGTTCTTCTCAGTTTTCCCTCGAATCCATACACTTTTTCATAGGTCAACCTTTGCAAAAGTTGTAGCTGGTAACCTGGGACACAACTTTGCTTTTTGGAGATTTTGAACATCAGTTCAAAATTTCAGAGAAATTTGGGTTTGAATGGACGCCCGGCATGTGTTCGACGAAATGCCGGCGCTCTCCGGCGCCGCGCGTTCCAGCGCCCGACCGTGCGGCCACGCGGTAGCCGGTCTCTGACGCGGACGCCGAGGCCGCGCCCGTGCATTAACTGCGCTGCGCGTTGTCCCCGCTGACCGCCCCGACAGCGCCGCTCTGTCCCCACGCGTGCTTCCGACCGGACGGGACGCGCGTTCCCCGCGCGCCAAGTGGCCGTCGTCGATCCGCCGGCGACCCGCTGCACCGCTGCACCGACCCGCCGTGGACCCCAGCCGCTCGCCAACCCGTGCCGGAGCCTTCCCGACCGGCCACTGACCCACTCCGCCCAGCGCCGCCCCGCCGCGACAGGCCGCCGACCGGCGTGCCCTGTCCGCCGTGGCTGCCAAGCCATGCGCCGCCCGAGCCTCCGCGTGGCCGCTTCGCAGCTCCGAGCCGCTGTCCAAACCTTGCCCTGGCCGCCTAGAAAAGGCACGGCTCGCCCTCGCCGCGGCACCCCTCCGCCCGCACCCCATCTCGCCGCCAGGCTGCTCCGCCGGTGACCTTGCCGCTCCGCGCCGCGCCATTGCCTCCCGCACGCTCCCTCGCCCTCACCTCACCCCGCTCGAGCTTTCCCAGGCTTCACCCGAGCTTCCCCGCCAGCGCCACCGCCGGCGTTGGGGAAGACAGAGCCGCTGGCGCCAGCTCCGCCGTCCGCCGCCGCCACGCCAGCTCCGGCCGCCCAGCCTACACGGAATCCACTCGAGGTGAGGCGGTGAGCCTTTCTAGCATTATCTCGTTGAGCCCCGTGGCCCCACTTCGCCGGAATCCTGCCAACCCACCGCCGGCCATGGCCCAGGGACCGCATTGCAAAGCTACAAATCTTTCCAGGGGTCTTAGCGCAAGTTTCCAGGGGTTAATCTGTAAATAGATTGTTCAGATCTAGGATTCAAATCCTGAAACTTTAAAAATCGGTTAAAAATCGTAGAAAAATCAGAAAAATGCAAACTCAATTTGTTGTACTCCTGGTGCTGTGCTCTACCTTTCCTAGAAAGCATGTATAGGTGTTTTCTTTGTACATTTTAAATTAAGTTCAAATCTTTTCAAATTTAAATTATGCACAGTTTGAAATCTATTGCCTTGTTTATGCTAGTTTTTGGATATGTTGTAGCTGGTGAAGTATCTAGGCTCCTGTAAAAAGTTGGCACTTAGTTGCACACTAAATTTTGTGTTATGATTTATATAAGCTGTCAGCACACATCTGGGTCTATGAAATTTAGTAATTAATCTGTTCAGTAATTAAATCCCAAATTTTTGCAGTAACTTGTTTACATATGTTGTATCTATGGTAGATGTTTGAGCTCAGTTTAATCTGTTTAGCTTGCTCCTTTAAATCATAACATTTTAATCTTGGGTAATTAAAACAGCAAGATCCTGTGACATTTTGGAGCTACCCTTTGGCATGTCACCTTGTTTAGGCTAGGATAGGCTCTGGTAAACTTTTAAGGACCTTTTGATGATAGTGTGATTTATTAGGATTTATTCTTGATGTTAGTGTGATGTTCTTGTTTATTTTGTTGTGATAAATGTATGCATGATCTTGGCCTAATTTTTGGTCAGTAGGTCAAGTAAACCACAAAGAGCATGCTGTAATTTTCTCACATTATAATCATGAACCAAACAGCCAGAATAATTTATGAAAGTTTCATTGCTAAAAAGGGGCTAAATAAGAATAAGTCACTTCTTTAAATTGTTTAATAAACTAAACACATCACACACACACCCTTGCTGTTTTATGATGAAATCAAAGTTAAATAATATGTGTGTGTTGGCGGTCGATATCCATGACTTTTACCGCCAACATTTCTCTGGATTTCATGCTCATATAGCGATAATCATGCTAATATCATTTATACTAATGAGTTCCACAAGTTTTGTACAATTTATGAGTGAAGGAGCAAACTGGGAAAATGGGAGGCCATTTGGGCTCAGGGCCAGGCTGGCCGGCCTAGCCTAGGCCGGCCGCCCACTTTTTCCTCTTCTGGCCACGGCGTTGATCCACAAGCTATCTAACACACCAAGGATGATCATGAGCCGTGAGTTTGATGTCGGTTTGATCTGAGGACCCGAAAGGCCTAGCCATGGATTGGAGGGTCCACCTACCTTGGATTCTCGGACAACCTCAACTCAACGCAACCAAAACCGCCTCAAGGGACAACATGCAACCGTTGATGAGCGAGTCGGTGCAACGGAGGGCCGAGAGGGGCTAGGGCCAGGCCAAACGACCTCTCCTAGGCCGGCCGGCCTCCAACTGTCGTAACCGTCGCCAAACCAGCAACTACCGACCTCAGGACATCATCAGGAGCGTCCACAAGAAAGATTGCGCCAGATGGCAGAAATCACAGGCCGAACGGCCTCCTTCAGGCCGGCCGGCCTGGAAGCGTGGCCTCTACGCTTGAACTTTTGCGTGGATGCTAAGCAGGAGGTGTGCGTCACTCCTAAGCAGGATTCCACCCTTGGGAGGCTATAAAAGGCGCCCTTCACCCCCACTCAACACAACCATCCATTGGGAGAAGAGAAGGCTCAAGATGTAGTCCACTATTATCTTAGAGTTGAGTAGAGTAGAGAGAGAGTGGGTGAGTTGCTCGGGTGACAGCCGAGCTTTGTAGAGAGAGTCCGAGATTTCTTCCTCGGTCTCGTCTCAACATTTCCGCCCCCGAGGAATAAAGCTTCAGCGATATCTTCAGTAAGTTCCTCGGTCTCTTGCCTTAGTACCTTGCTAGTTTACTCTTTACTTTCAGCAATTTATCTTGGCTATCTATGATCTGCGGGTACCTGAGTCTGCGCGAGTGACAACGACTCTTGTTTGGGGTTTCCTCTATAGCCCTTCGCGATGGGTGGAGGTCAGTGGCTGAAAGCTTAGGCGTGGTGCCTGTGCTGGCTAGTCACCTCAGGTTGTGTTGCACCCCACGGAACTGCAGTGGTAGGCGGCAGGTGGTGACAGCCCTGTCCGTCCTTTGTACTCCACCACGTTCGGGTGTACTCATAACAGTAGTGCTGAGCCCGGAAGAACCCCTCTCTCACCCCGTTCTGAGTTCTTCCCGTTCTAGCCGTCGAAGCAGATCATCTTAGATTAAGATAGGTTGTCTGGGGTAACGAGTGGCTAACTAAGGTTAAGCTCTCTACACCCATTACCCATTTCTCCCCTGGTGGGTCCGGTTATGAAAGTTCTAGACTAGTCGCGTCTACCGTTCCTTCGATTTGACATCCAGTTTTTTACTCCCCTGGTGAAAGGCTACAATGGACTCCGTGCGCTTGCGGATTTAGTTAGGCTAAGGAGTGCCAACAAGCTTTTCTGGCGCCGTTGCCGGGGAACGGTAGCAACACTAGTGTAGGATTTTTTTTAGCCGTACACTTTATCCCCATAACCATCTACCACATGGAGTTTTCTCCTAGTTATCAGGCGGTTCCATTTTGCGAGTGTTTGGAATTGCCACCATCCTTCCACCCCGTTATCTGATGGCTTCGAGATCCGCCCCAATCTCGTTGCCATCGTTTGTTCACACTCCTTGCAATAGATGAGGAGAAGTTCTCTCCTAACATTCCCGGGATGAACCAAGACGGAACTCTTCCTGTTTTTCTCTGACGGGGGAAGCAAAGTTTTGGTACAATCGGAGTGCAAGAGGAGTTGGAGGAGATTGGATCAAAGTGAACGTTGAAGTTTGTCTGTTTGTCTATCCCATCCCCAAAGCTCAGAGATGAGCTACTTGGAGCAACCTGGGAGAAGTTTGGTATGGTGCTCATACAACGAACGTTGGTAGATTGAGACATAGTGCTCATCCTTAGGATCAGTTTTCTGACCCTCCCACCGACTTCCCCATGAACCAAACAACAAATCCTCACTCTTCATTAGATCCACCGCCTCCGACCACACGACGTGAGCGAACAAAAACCCCCAGACCAAGAGAATCCCCTTAAGGATCTGCCACGTTAGGTGTGCACGCTCAAGGTCTGAGTAATTCATTCCGAAAGTCACGACCGCGGACCAAGGGTCTATCTGCGGTTACGAGCAAGGAATGACAGAGGAAGCAGAAGCTAGTCGACCCTAGCTTTAATGCCCTCCACCGATTGAGGGGACTGACACACAAGAAGTTGTCGATGATTTTTCAAGCACCTGAAAGGGATCAACGGCGAGATGTTGGAAAACAAAGGAATTATCCGAGTTGTGCCTGAGGGGTGCAACAGAGTGATCCTAGATTTCCACATCTTCGATATCCTCAAAGGTGACAAAATCTTCTTGTTGGATCAGCCAATAGAGCATCTTGTCAACTTAATCACGATCGAGCTATAGCTCAGAGTTGAAAAAAAAACATCCTGATCAACCTTGCATGATCAGTGAGTTCAGCCTTGCACGATCATTATCGCAAAGGGCTAGACAGACCCCGTGAGAACCAATGAGCATATTTTTCAGATGCTCACCCAATCCCAGGGGCAGAACCGGGCAGTCAAGCTCGACATGGTGGAGAACCACAGCCTCCTCCACTAGAGTTATTGATTGCTGCCACTTGGATTGAGACATGTCTCTCTTCCACTTGGAATAGAGATATTTACCTCTTCACGACAATCGCAGCACGCCAGTCATCATCAGTGATAAACTGACAGAGAATGAGGCTCAGCAGGCTGCAACAGTCTTAGAGAAGTATCGGTCCATTTTTAGGTATTCTCTACAGACTAGACTGGGATCAACCCCAACACCCATCGTATCGCTTGAACCGGACAAACAGCCTTTTGGCTGAATGATGCGATGAGGGAGGTAGGCACACCTGCATGTGGGTATTATTTACCCCATGTAAGCACCCACTTTAAGTGGTGAGGCACTAGTCAATTTTCATCTACCTCCACCTGTCTTTATTGTTTGGTCTATGTAATGCACCAACAGAGGTGTATGATATCAGCCTTCTCTCCCATTATCAAGGACATCATTTGTCCTTGTCGAGAACATCATGGAGGAATTCCTTGATGATGTCTCAGTCCATGGACAACCTTTGGTTTATGCCTCGCGGATATGGATAGAGTTCGTGAGAATTCCCAAAGGCTCCACCTTGTCCCAAATTGGGGGAAGTGTCAGCTGAGAAGGCCCCCCATCATACAACCTCCTGATTGGATTCTTCCTATCAAGATCATGTGCAACGCTAGTAACCATACAATCGGGACAGAGCTGGATCAATGCAAGAAATCATCATTATCAAAAGCATTGACCAGAGTTCGACAAACAACGGAGAAGGAACTGTCTGTAGTGGTATTCACCCATGACAAGTTCAGGCCCTACTTGGTCGATGTCAAAGTGTTAGCACACGGACCATGCTACACCAAGATATCACCTGACCAAGAAGGACGACAAGCCACAACTCATTCGTTGGATTCTTGCTCCTTCATGAATTTGCTTCACGACTCAAAAAAAAAGAAGAGAGCAAATAAATAAGTGGCATATCATCTCCCAAGGATACAAGTTCAATCATATGAGATGCTACTCTCTCAAGGGTAGCTATACAAACTTGGATTAACACCCTTAGAGAGAAGGAATGCATTCACCTTATCAGATTTAACCAATGGGATTCATATCATACTAGTTTACTCCACCGCTACAACCCATATGTGAGACCCGCAAGATTCTTAAGTGTCGGTTCCACTTCTCACAGAGAATGAGCTACGGAAGTTTTTGTTTCCTTCCGTATAAACCTCGTGCTAAGGTTCGACAGACTGATCACCTGACCAACCAAGCACACACATGCTAAGAGTCTTTGTGGTGCCCACGATGCTCATTGAGTCAAAGGACTGACGAGCATCTTGGTGATCATGGACTAAATGTCCATAGTAGTTGAAGCACTTCATGTTGTGGATAAGGAGATGGAGACTCTCACTCCAGCCTTAGAAGTGCAATAGCGGGTTGGAAGTAAATCACCGGGTCGCAAATCCGTACCATCTTCAGATAGTCAATCAGAAACATCAACAGAATAACATGAACAATCTGACATGGAGAAAGGATGGAAGGGCAATCACCTGAGACACTTTGTGCACACAAAACATCATTCCCATTAGGAGAACAAAAAGGTGAAACAGAGACCCCCAATCAGCCACAGTCCAAATAATGAAATCAAATGGCTGAATTGGAGGATGGAGAAGGAAGGTTTTCCTTTATGCTTCTCCTCGAGGACAATGACAGGGATGTTTTCAGTTGAAAATATTCCTCGAGCCCGATATAACGGAACTCGAAGTGATGGACTACTATGAGTATCCGAGTTACAACCATAGTCCATGGTCATGGCCGGACCTAAAATGTGCCATTATCTTAGTATAGGTTTGGGTGCTGCAATTTCCCTTTTCATTTTGTTTTCCCGATATTTATTTTCCAACAGCACCCCCATATTTCCCTTTTGAATAAAATGTTGTTTTGTTCCTGCCATGCTTTTGGTGGTTGGTGCACACTTGTGTGCCAACCACACCCCTGCTCTAACTCTACACTAAGTGCAAAGAAAACAGGACGAGCAACACATCGACGAGCAGTCTTCACCCGTGCCCAAATAACCACATGGCAGCCATCTGCTGAGATTCAACTACGCACAGAGGTTTGAAACCCTTTCTCCATTTCCTTTCTTGGTTTTAATTCAAATGCGAGCATGAGTTCACGACAATTAAAATTTGAATGAAACACCTAGAAAGAGATGAAAATCCTACATGTTTATCAAAGGTGCATAAGCCTTATTTCTTTGCAAGTACCTATGTGCCTTTGGAACTTTACGATAGGATCACTTGATCTTTCGCTTATTGACTCTTACGATATAATGACATGAGAGGCTTGTTCTTTTCTAATTCAAAGTCTTGGAGAATTTCATTTTGAAAATGAAAAAAAAAATGAGGCAACTCCCATTCATGCTCAACTTTGCCAAGTCCCATCCAGAGCCATATCATGCATGACACAGTTTTGAAACTCCACATAGCTATCTTTACATTTTGAGCTTGATCAAACATCGTGCCTTCTGAGACATGCATGTTCTTCCTTACACTCTGGTCATTCACGTACACGTTTCATCAAATAAAGTCCATCATAGAATAAAAGTCCATCAAAAGTGGTTCTCAAGCAGCTCTTCATCCCCCTGAAAAAAAGAAAAGAAAAAAAAAGATTAGTGGGAGGTCCTACTCGAGTAAAAAAAAAAAATAGAGAAGAAGGGGAAAGATGGAAGAAGCTAGAATCAAATACCACTCAAGGACATTCATCATCCATCATCCACATTCACTTGCACTTGACCAAAGTTCAGGGTTGACATGATCTCTCGGAGACAAGTTATTTGATCTCGCAACATAGATGGAAGAGATAAGCATTTCTATCGATCCCTACCTTGAGCCCCACATATAACCTAGTAGAGGTAGGTGAGGCTACTTGAAAAGCCTTAGTGAGGATCAAACACTTTGAGCGACTGAGTGGCTTGAGAGAATGAGAGTATGCCTCCATATTTTTGAAAAAAAAAATCTCCAAGTACTGAGAAGGAGGAATCAGGCTCTCCATTGATTTATTTTGAGGTTCAATAGGTGAAAGTGAAGGTGTTAGCCACCTGGAATCCAAGGTATGAGGGAAAGATTTGAAATAATTCTTATGCATACTCTTGATTTCATGACCCTAGACTTTGCTTGATCCTCTGGATCTAAATCAACCCTTTGCTCGGGACGAGCAAAGTCTAGGAGTGGGGGCGTGTTGGCGGTCGATATCCATGACTTTTACCGCCAACATTTCTCTGGATTTCATGCTCATATAGCGATAATCATGCTAATATCATTTATACTAATGAGTTCCACAAGTTTTGTACAATTTGTGAGTGAAGGAGCAAACTGGGAAAATGGGAGGCCATTTGGGCTTAGGGCCAGGCCGGCCGGCCTAGCCTAGGCCGGCCGGCCCACTTTTTCCTCTTCTGGCCACGACGTTGATACACAAGCTATCTAACACACCAAGGATGATCATGAGCCGTGAGTTTGATGTCGGTTTGATCTGAGGACCCGAAAGGCCTAGACATGGATTGGAGGGTCCACCTACCTTGGATTCTCGGACAACCTCAACTCAACGCAACCAAAACCGCCTCAAGGGACAACATGCAACCGTTGATGAGCGAGTCGGTGCAACGGAGGGCCGAGAGGGGCCAGGGCCAGGCCAAACGGCCTCCCCTAGGCCGGCTGGCCTCCAACTGTCGTAACCATCGCCAAACCAGCAACTACCGACCTCAGGACATCATCAGGAGCGTCCACAAGAAAGATTGCATCAGATGGCAGAAATCACAGGCCGAACGGCCTCCTTCAGGCCGGCCGGCCTGGAAGCGTGGCCTCTACGCTTGATCTTTCGCGTGGATGCTAAGCAGGAGGTGTGCGTCACTCCTAAGCAGGATTCCACCCTTGGAAGGCTATAAAAGGCGCCCTTCACCCCCACTCAACACAACCATCCATTGGAGAGAAGAGAAGGCTCAAGATGTAGTCCACTATTATCTTAGAGTTGAGTAGAGTAGAGAGAGAGTGGGTGAGTTGCTCGGGTGACAGCCGAGCTTTGTAGAGAGAGTCCGAGATTTCTTCCTCGGTCTCGTCTCAACATTTCCGCCCCCAAGGAATAAAGCTTCAGCGATATCTTCAGTAAGTTCCTCGGTCTCTTGCCTTAGTACCTCGCTAGTTTACTCTTTACTTTCAGCAATTTATCTTGGCTATCTATGATCTGCGGGTACCTGAGTCTGCGCGAGTGACAGCGACTCTTGTTTGGGGTTTCCTCTATAGCCCTTCGCGTTGGGTGGAGGTCAGTGGCTGAAAGCTTAGGCGTGGTGCCTGTGCTGGCTAGTCACCTCAGGTTGTGTTGCACCCCACGGAACTGCAGTGGTAGGCGGCAGGTGGTGACAGCCCTGTCCATCCTTTGTACTCCACCACGTTTGGGTGTACTCATAACAGTAGTGCTGAGCCCGGAAGAACCCCTCTCTCACCCCGTTCTAAGTTCTTCCCGTTCTAGCCGTCGAAGCAGATCATGTTAGATTAAGATAGGTTTTCTGGGGCAACGAGTGGCTAACTAAGGTTAAGCTCTCTACACCCTTTACCCATTTCTCCCCTGGTGGGTCCGGTTAGGAAAGTTCTAGACTAGTCGCGTCTACCGTTCCTTGGACTTGACATCCAGGTTTTTTACTCCCCTGGTGAAAGGCTACAATGGACTCCGTGCGCTTGCGGATTTAGTTAGGCTAAGGAGTGCCAACAGTGTGTACACAATCACCATCAACAAACCCCAAATACTTTAGTGAGTAATTACAACCTTTGTTAAAGAAAGGGAAGATCAGACAAAATTGTCCAGGTGAATGTGTCACTAAATACACCCCGGGTCCATCATTATGCAACTGTGATGACTCGACATAAGATCATATTCTTATTTGCATATGCATTCGTGTAGAACAAGCCCTCGCTGATGGAGACTACGAACTGGTCCCCGCTGAAGGAGAAGACCAAGCTGAAGGCGAGGTGAACGCCGTCCAGGTCGAGCAAGACCCGAACGTTGCTGCCGAGGACTCCCAAGCCAACACTGTGCCCGAAGGCAAGCCCCGGAGCATGTCCTATGTTTCGAAGTCTTGCAACTATGTTTGTTAAGTTTTGCTTGTGCATTTACATTTCAGGAGTTGAATTGAAACCCTAGTTGCATGATCCTAGGTACCTATGCTATGCAATACTAGTATGATAGGTCGATAGTTGCTACGCTATAAGGACCAGGTAAAAGTCGAGTGATTTCCTGTCACTCGCGAGATATAGGAATCAACTGCTTTACTTATGTTGGAATCATAAGGAGGACGGGCGGGGATTTTTGTCATGTAGATGCCCCGTCTGTGTATGCTAATGTTGGTTAAGGCCGAATGGTGTGGTACCGACGGTTAAGTTTTTGAAAGTACTAAGCACTTGTCGATTCTATGGGGTCGGTAAGTTTAGTACCTACATGACTTCAGGGTGCGGACTTTTTCCTGCTCCTTTCGGGAACTTCTTCCCCATGCCTCGAACATGTGGGTACGAGGGGCTTAAGTGTTGGTTCGGCCGGCCTTATACCTCGTATGCCAGGGGGAGTTTGGTCCTGGACGCGACTGGGGGATTGATGGGAACTACCTGGTAGCACTAGCCTTTGGCTGAGTGCGATGATCCGAGTGTTTAGGTCCACCTTGCAAGGTTAAAATCAGTTCGAACTGTCTGTTTCTTGCAGCAAATGAGACTACTTAACCACGCTGCTACATTGAGTAAGAAGTGGAATATGATGATGGAAAGAAACTTGATGCTTGCTTAATTGCTTGCTCCACTTGCTTGGTTAGTACAGGTTGCTTACCTAGAATGGTTAACTTTAACTAGAGCTTGATGCTAAAATATTGAAAGTAAGGATCCACTCTTAGTCGCTCTTTGGCAAAACAAACCCACCGGCCAAAAGTCTTTCATGTCTAGAAGTTGGTGATGTAGCTGTCACCCGACGGTTAAGTCTTGCTGAGTATTAGTATACTCAGCCTTGCTTGTTGAAATGTTTTCAGGTGGTGCTCTTGAGGAGATGGTTGCAGGTCTTACCTGGCCAACCACCCTTCCTCCTGGCTGGACTGTCATGTGGGACGAGGATGCTTCTGAGTGATGTCACGATGGCTTCACGTGACAACATTCCCGTCGAATAAATTAGTTTATTTTTCGCTGCTTTCGAAACTCAGAATAACCATTACTTTATGCATTGAACTCGGTTTGTAATAAATTAACTCAAGTGGGACCTATTTAATACTTGTGGATTGTTGTAACCTCTGGGACCCACCTTCGAGTGGGTATTTGTACGACTTGTTTCAATCGAGGTAACTGTTCGTGGTTGCATCGGGCTCGACCCGACAGACTGTCAACTTACTCCGATTTAATTGCGTGACGACCAATGGAAGGTTAGCGCACTTAAGCCGGATTAATTTGAGCGGTTCTGCCACAGCTGGTATCAGAGCGAAAAGTCGTGCACCAGAGGTTCGCACGGTCCCAACACACTTGTTTCGGAATAAAACTTGACCAACTAGTACGCCAAGGCTTCTTGATATTTGTGAGGACGATTTTAGTTCTTTTGCATCAGGTTAATCACCTTAAAAATTGTTAAGTCAACTGGGGGCAAAAAGGAAAATAAAACTTGTGAATCTCACAAATTTTCAAAAGTCTGTCAAAACTGTGTTTCTTGCTGGTCTGAACTTTTCGGGTCATTAAATCATCTTAGATGGCTAGACACCTTAAATGAAAGTTGTTCATACTTTCATAAGCAAGCTTCTGTAAAAATTTCAAGATTTTTGGATAAGTAAAACTGGAGTTATGACCAAAACAAGAGCTGTCTGTTTGCTGGAAAAATCTGGCAGGCAGCAAGTTAAAAACTAAGTGTTTCACCCATCTTAAACTCAAAACCAAAGCAACCTCTGAATACCAAACTTGTGGTTAATAACCTTAAGAATGACCTGGTAAAATTTGGGAGCTTTTGGTTGGGTAGTTTCGGAGTTACGCTCGTTTTCCCACCGCTGTCCCGATCTCCTTTTTACTTCCGCACAGCTCTTACTCGGTTCCTTTGATTCCTCTTCTACAGATGGCAGACGCGGCTTACTTTGTGTTTGGCACGGACGGTTTTCTCCACTCCGAGTGCCTCGCTTGGGAGGGTTTTCCCTCTATCTTGTGGGACGCTCTGAGCACCACCGGCTTCACCTCACCACCCCTCTACTCGTGCCGTGAGTACCTTGAGGATGGTGTGCTTCGTTGCATCACCAGGGTCTACGTGCCACCACACCCTCACCACCCCGAGTGACCGTTGTTCGACGCCGAGGTGATAGGCCACAGGTTGACTGACACCGTGGAGTTCGCTGCCCTGCGGGTGCTGAACGTCTTTTGTGACTTCCGCCCCGTGGAGGTGATGACTTCCCCACTTGGGTTGCTTCCTACCGCGCAGCCCGACGACCCAGCTTGGTTGGAGCGTCGAGCTCACGTGAGGGCGGTTGTGGAGTAAACTGGTGCTGTTCCTACCGCTGAGGGACTAGTGCGGTATGTGAACACATTTTCCAGGCTTCTTGCACTGCTTCAGGGAGGACTGGCTGACTCGGTTGAGTTTGGCATGTCTTGTTACCGGTCCTTCCGACAGCTTCAGTACGACTACACTACTCTCACCATGGAGGCTGCCGACACAGACATGGCGATGGCCAACTTCCAGGCTCAGATTGGAGACTTGCTTGGACAAGTCACCACTTTTCAGCAGGAGCGAGAGACTCACTTGGCACAGATGGCTGAGATGCAGGAGGAGCGTGCTACCCACCTAGGCCAGATCGAGGCGATGCAGGAGGAGATAGACTCACTTCACAATGAGCGGGTTGGGCTCCTTGACCGTGTTGGAGAGCTAGAGGACGAGGTTCACGACCTCCACCTTGACGTTGAGGACGCTCACCAGCACATAGGGATACTTCAGCAGCAGGTTCCTCTAGAGCAGGATGTGGAGATGGTAGATGAGGAGGAGGAGGAGCCCATGGAGATAGAGATAGACCCCGAGGAGGTTCAGGGCATGTCCGACACGGATACCCTTAGTGACTTACCACCTCTACCCACGACCCCCGGCTCACCCGCCGAGAGTGAGGCTTCGGTCAACAACCTCGACGACTTCTAGATGATTGGCAATGTTACTCCTCAGCGTAGCCTACTTTTAGACAGTGGTGTAATATGCTAGCTTCGAGTTGAGTATGTCTTTTGTGCAGCTTGACCATGATGTAACTTAGGGTAGGAGTTGACCCTAGAGCTGTCGATTCGATATGGTTGTAACAGATAAACTCTGCAGCTGAAAGTGATTTGAATTTTTAATGCATGCATTTCTCATTTCTGGGCTAAATGATGAATACCAAAGTTGTAAGGAATTTCATACGGATGATGCTCGCAAAATTTCAGCCCTTTTTGTTAAGAATGGGGAGAGTTATGTACGATTTGGTGAGCCTCGGCCGTTCTGAAAACCGCAAAAACAGAGACGTGAACTTCGAATTTTTCGCCCTAGTTAGAGTGCGAATATGACTTGGAGCGTTACACGAAAGTTGTAGCTCACTAAATTCTCTAGCCGCTGGCAAAAATTCATAATTTTTGGGCATGTAACCTGGGAGATATGAATTTTCTCCTCTGACAGCTTTGCTGATCAGGAAAACTCTGCGACGAATGTTTAGTAATTTCGCACATGATTACCTTGTTTACCTGGTATACGAGTTTCATGATCATGTGGCTGATGAGTAAATGATTTTGCAGATGTTTGACTCGACCCGCCGCACCAACTTTGCCGCCGGGCAAAACAGTGGCACCCGAGCAAACCAGCTACCACTGCCGCAGCCCCCGCAAAATCCGATGGAGGCGTTTTTCGTCACCCAAACTGAAATGATGCGGGAGATGCTTGATGTGCAGCGACAGCTGATGCAACAACGCCCAGGGGGACACCATGATGCTCAGCCCCACATTGCCCACTATGAGCACTTCTTGAGCACCCAGCCGCCCACCTTCAGTGAAGCAGCTGACCCGCTCAACGCCGATGCTTGGATTCGCTCTGTGGAGTACAAGTTCTCTGTGCTCGCACTGCCATGCTCAGAGGAGAGTAAGGCCAAGTTTGCAGCCCAGCTACTCAGAGGATCCGCACTCATCTGGTGGGAGCATTACCTAGCTACCCTCCTTGAGAACACTGTGGTGACTTGGGCAGATTTCAAGACCGCCTTCAGAGCTCACCATATTCCGGAGGGCATGATTGAGAGAAAGTTGAATGAATTCCTGGCATTGACTCAAGGCACTAGGACTGTGTCATAGTATGCGCACACCTTCAACAACCTGTGCCAATATGCCGGTACTCACGCTGACTCGGATCGAAAGAAAATGGACCGCTTTCGCAGAGGCCTTAGTGCCAAGCTCAAGGAACGCCTGAACCCTATCCGGACTGCTACCTACAACGAGTTAGTCAACCTAGCCATTACTCAAGAAGATGTCATTGCTGCCCTTAAAGCCGAGAAAAAGAGAAAGGCCCCTATAACTCAGGCTGCTCAATCAAATCAAAGGTTCCGAATTGTTCAGAACACTCCTACCTCCAACCCCCAGAGGCCAGGACAGCAGGGACGTTGGGTGATTCGGCCACCTCAGCAGGCACCGAACCATTTTCCTGCCCCGCAATAGTCCACGGCTCCAAGAGTTAATAACTAGGTTCCCGCTCGCCCCACCAATGGGAATGCCTGTTACAAGTGCGGGAAGGCCGGGCACTACATCCAAGACTGTCCCCAGAACCGGCAGCAGAACCAAGGGAAGGGAAGGAAGCAGACGGTGCAAGTCCGTCAAGGGAGGATCAACTTCACCACCCTTGAAGAACTACCTGAGGGAGCGCCAGTTATGACAGATGCTTTCTATGTCCACAATTACCCCGCTGTTATACTGTTTGATTCCGGTGCAACGCATAGCTTTATCAGCACAAGGTTTTGCACCAAGAGTGGACTAAATCTCACCCAAACCGCCACCCCATACTTAATCACTACACCTGGCGGGAAGGTCTCAACCAATCAAAGGTCAAATCGAGTACCACTAGTTATGGGCAGCAAATTGTTTAAAACTGATCTTATTAGCGTGGGATTGGATGGAATGGATATCATTTTGGGAATGGATTGGATGACTAAACACCGGGTCATACTTGATATTCCCGAGAGGGTAGTTGAGATTCACTCACCACTCTTAGGCCGCACGGATCTCTACCTGCCGCACAAAGTCTACACGAGCTCGCATATCTTTTCTCTGGCCGAGCTTCGAGTGGAGGATATTCCAGTGGTTTGCGAGTTCCCTGATGTCTTCCCAGAGGACTTGCCAGGCATGCCCCCTGACCGGGACATTGAGTTTGTTATTGAGCTGCACCCTGGTACCGCTCCTGTATCCAAGCGACCGTATAGGATGTCGCCCATAGAGTTGGCAGAGTTGAAAACGCAATTGCAAGAGTGTTGGTGGTCGTTACGATACGGTTTCACCACCAACATTCCGTCACATTTCAGACTCATCCTGCTCATAACAAAGTGAAATTGATTATTTCTAATGAGTTCCACAAGTTTTGTATAATTTGTGAGTGCAGGAGCAACCAAGCAAAAGATGAGCCACATTGGGCACAAAGCCAGGCCGGCCGGCCTATGCTAGGCCGACCGGCCCCCTCCTGTGTCCACTTGCCACGTCACTGATCCAGGAGATCACAAACACAACACAAATGATCATGAGATGTGCGATCAATGTCGGTTTGATCCAAGAACCCGAAAGGCCTAAGCTACATTTGCATGGATTGAAGGGCCCACCAACATTGGATTCTCGGATAGCTTTGATCCAAAGCAACTGTTACCGACCTCAAGGATCAATCCAGAGCGTCCTTGAGAAAGGCGGTGACACGGGGCAGCTAGACCAAGCCGATCGGCCTGGCCTAGGCCGGCCGGCCTCCCCTAGAGGCCGCCACGTGTCCCCCTTCGCGTGGCAGTTAAGCAGAAGGTTAGCTTAAGCTTGACGCCTGCAACCGCCCTTGAAGACTATAAAAGGGACCCCCTTCTACCTTGAGGACACACCATCCAAAGGAGAGAAGAGTAGCTTAGTGGTTTTTGCTCTCATCTTTAGAGTTAGAGTAGGGAGAGAGTGGGTGAGTTGCTCGGGTGACAGCCGAGCTCTGTAGAGAGAGTCCAGGATTTCTCCCTCGGTCTCGTCTCAACATTTCTGCCCCCGAGGAATATATTCAAGAGTTAACTTCAGTAAGTCCTCGGTCTCTTGCCTTTAGTACCTCGCTAGTTTACAACTTACTTTCAGCAAGTTATCGTATTTATCTTGATCTGCGGGTACCTGAGTCTGCGCGAGTGACAGCGACTCTTGTTTGGGGTTTCCTCTATAGCCCTTCGCAGTTGGGTGGAGGTCAGTGACTGAAAGCTTAGGCGTGGTGCCTGTGCTGGCTAGTCACCTCAGCTTGTGTTGCACCCCACGGAACTGCAGTGGTAGGCGGCAGGTGGTGACAGCCCTGTCCGTCCTTTGTATTCCACCACGTTCGGGTGTACTCATAACAGTAGTGCTGAGCCCGGAAGAACCCCTCTCTCACCCCATTCTGAGTTCTTCCCGTTCTAGCCGTCGAAGCAGATCAGGTTAGGTATCGATAGTTTGTCTGGCAGATCAAGACGGTCAATGCAATGGGAACAGGATGGAAGCGAAAGCTACCGGAAGCACTTTGGGCATATAGAACAGCATTCAAAACACCGATAGGGATGACCCCTACCAACTGGTATATGCAAGACATGCCACTTACCGGTTGAGCTAGAAGTCAAGTCCCATTGGGCGATCAAGAGGTGGAATATGGATCTCCATACAGCCGGACTCAAAAGAAGAATGCAATTGGCTGAACTGGATGAATGGAGGGAAAAGGCCTACCACAACGCCAAGCTATATAAAGAAAGAACAAAGAGATGGCATGAAAAGCGCATCAAGATCAAGCATTTCAAAGCGGGAGATCAGGTATTACTCTTTAACTCCCGTGTTCGCTTGTTTGGTCATGGTAAGCTTAGAAGTAAGTGGGAAGGTCCTTTTAAAGTCTTAGATGCCGCCAATCATGGCGCGATAACCCTCCAGGATAATGACGGAAATACTTTCAAGGCCAATGCCAAAGATTGAAAATATTTCTCGAATCCGAAATGCCGGAGCTCAAAGAGATGGACGTCTACGAGCTAACCGAGATATCTAGTCCAGGTCCGGGCAGGACCTAAAAATGGCCCTTATCTAGGACAGATTTCCCTTTCTATTTTCCTTTCCTTTTTTCTTAAACTTTTTCTTGCCAAATCCTGAAGAATTTCTGAAAGAGGGGCAATGGGAGCACACATGAAAAATTTCAGAGGCCCTCGAGACAGAGCCAGGCCGGCCGGCCTCACCCAAGCCGACCGGCCCAGCCCTAGCTCGTCTTGGGACGCTTCTTGTTTGAATTGGTCTCCCTGCTATGCTTTCCGAGAATTTGTGGGATTTTGAAAAGAGGAGCGTCGTTTTAAATCGAAAGGCCCCCTCTCTTCTTCTCCCTCAGAACTCTCGAGCCTCCCTTCTCCAGAAACTTCCCCTCCTTTGAGAAATCCAAGCCATGGCCTCCCAATCAAGCCACCAAGATTCCAACTCGGTCTCCCAAGGCAGCCATTCTCCATCCAAGTCCTTGAAAGGGACACCCAGCTCCTCCAACACCAGCAACGTCAGGATCATCGAGAGGGCGGTGTTCGTCGAAGCCATCGCCGCGCAGCCGGAGGCCTGGCGGCCACTTGCCCAGGCCGATCGGCCTGGGGCAGGCCGGCCGGCCTCCCCTCGCCGCCTCTCTGGCTCGCCTTTGGGCAGAGCCTCCCTCCGTGATCCTAAGGAGGAGGGTCAGGGGAGTTCACTGTCGAAGACACCCCGAAGGCCAACTACGGGACTTTTGTCCCCAAAGAAGGCCATCGGGAAGCGCCTCGTCGCCTCTCCGCTCAAGAAGGAGATCGTGCCGCTGTTCATCTCCACCTCGCCGGAGTACTCACCGCAGTACACTCCGGGAAGTCCTAGCCCTCCACGCCGGGAAGGGCCAGGCATCGGGAAGGGGCTCCTCTTAGCCCCTAAGAAGCCCGACGAGGGGAGGAAGCGCTTCATGATGCCCCCTCCGATCCAAGGACCTCCTAGGCAGATGGAGTGGTCCGAGGAAGAGGAGGAGGAGGAGGACGTGGAGGAGCTGAGGAGGAAGCTCGCCGCGCTGCAGCTCAAGGTCAATAACATGGACGAGCGCGTGGCGGAGGCGGTGATCGGGCAGATGGAGGCCGACGACAAGATTGAGATCCTTCGCAAGGCAATGGCCTCTAAGGTCAAGCGCCTCGCGAAGACAACCGGCAACGAGCATCTCTACCGCCCGAAGGAGGAGTAGTTTAGGCTATGAATAGTTTAGATTTTTGGGTGCTTAGTTTAAATTTCCTTTGATTTATTTCCTTCAAATTTCCCTTTTGTAATCAGCACCCCCATGATTGTTTCCGTTTCAATTGAATAAAATAAATTTATTTATTTGAATGAAGTGACTCATAAAAAAATAGAAAAAAGTGAATGGTTGGTGCACACTTGTGTGCCAACCAACTCCTCGGACTGATATTTCAGTGAAGCACGCAGAAACACTGATGTACAGGAGGTGTACTGGTCGCTAGCCAAGGCAGGACTGGACCTGGCACAATGCCAGGCCGGCCAGCCTAGGCCAGACCGGCCGGCCCCCTACTGCTGCCACTCGAGGAGATCCCGTGCTCACTGCGTAATCTCGCGAATCACATAAACGAGGAACCTGAATCGGAACGCCTGGCTACAAGGCCAGGCTGGCCGGCCTGTACTGGGCCGATCGGCCTGGGCCTGTGGCCGTCGTCGTCGACTCGACTCCAGGACACGGTTTGCAACCCCTACATTTGATCTTTTCATGATTTTGATCTAAAATTCCTGGCTAAATAATTTTAAAACTTGATCAAAACTCATGAAAGTGAACCCCTGCGCATGGCACCTTGGATATACCTGTGATATTTCATGAGAAAATGTTTCATCTCCTTGGAACTTTTTGATAGGATTGCCTGATTCTCGTTAATTGATTCTTGTGATATGATGATTTGAGAAGTTGAGCCTTCTGATTCGAGGTTTTGGAGATTGTTCTTGAAAATAAAACTTAAGGCAACCCTTGTTATCATCAACTTGAAGTGTCCTATCCAAAGCCATATAACAAATTCAAGTTGAAACTTCTACATAGCTACCTTCTAAATTTTGAGCATTGCTCGAATTACTTGCCTTCACGTTCGTGCTATCTTGTTCATCATGGCCATCCACGTACACGAGCATCAATAAAGTCCAAATTGTCGAAAGCTCTTCATCCCCTGAAAAAAAAACATGAAGAAATGAATGATATACTCCTTGTCTTCAGAAGAAAAAAAAGAGAGAAAGGGGAAAGATGAAAGATGCTTGCACAAGGACTCAAACATCAAAGTACAAATGCACTTGGCCAAGATGTATGAGTAGTAGGAATGATTAGACAAGTTCTTCGATCTTGCAAAATAAATAAAGAAGAGTGTGCAACATATCAAAAGCTCCACCTTACAACATAGAGAGGCTTGATTCTAAGCCCAGGGGAGGATCCAAACACTATGAGTGATCGAGAGATGTTGAGAAATAACAAGGGAATGCCTCGTTTTCTTTATAAAATTATCAAAAACTCCAAATGCCAACAGGAAGAAGTGCTCGACCAATCAATGAGTTGTTCTAAGACTCAATTGATGAAGATGAGGGTGTTAGCCACCAGAATCCAAGGTATGAAAGAAAACTCAGAGATATGACTTGTGTATACCTTGAGCTCATGACCCTGATCTTGCTAAAGTCCCGGTGATTTAATTCATTCTTTGCTAAGGGACTTGCAAAGTTCAGGTAGGGGGGCGTGTTGGTGGTCGTTACGATACGATTTCACCACCAACATTCTGTCACATTTCAGGCTCATCCTGCTCATAACAAAGTGAAATTGATTATTTCTAATGAGTTCCACAAGTTTTGTATAATTTGTGAGTGCAGGAGCAACCAAGCAAAAGATGAGCCACATTGGGCACAAAGTCAGGCTGGCCGGCCTATGCTAGGCCGACCGGCCCCCTCCTGTGTCCACTTGCCACGTCATTGATCCAGTAGATCACAAACACAACACAAATGATCATGAGACGTGCGATCAACGTCGGTTTGATCCAAGAACCCGAAAGGCCTAAGCTACATTTGCATGGATTGAAGGGCCCACCGACATTGGATTCTCGGACAGCTTTAATCCAAAGCAACTGTTACCGACCTCAAGGATCAATCCAGAGCATCCTTGAGAAAGGCGGTGACACGGGGCAGCTAGATCAGGCCGATCGGCCTGGCCTAGGCCGGCCGGCCTCCCCCAGAGGCCGCCACGTGTCCCCCTTCGCGTGGCAGTTAAGCAGAAGGTTAGCTTAAGCTTGACGCCTGCAACCGCCCTTGAAGACTATAAAAGGGACCCCCTTCTACCTTGAGGACACACCATCCAAAGGAGAGAAGAGTAGCTTAGTGGTTTTTGCTCTCATCTTTAGAGTTAGAGTAGGGAGAGAGTGGGTGAGTTGCTCGGGTGACAGCCGAGCTCTGTAGAGAGGGTCCGGGATTTCTCCCTCGGTGTCGTCTCAACATTTCCGCCCCCGAGGAATATATTCAAGAGTTATCTTCAGTAAGTCCTCGGTCTCTTGCCTTTAGTACCTCGCTAGTTTACAACTTACTTTAGCAAGTTATCGTATTTATCTTGATCTGCGGGTACCTGAGTCTGCGCGAGTGACAGCGACTCTTGTTTAGGGTTTCCTCTATAGCCCTTCGCGTTGGGTGGAGTTCAGTGACTGAAAGCTTAGGCGTGGTGCCTGTGCTGGCTAGTCACCTCAGGTTGTGTTGCATCCCACGGAACTGCAGTGGTAGGCGGCAGGTGGTGACAGCCCTGTCCGTCCTTTGTACTCCACCACGTTCGGGTGTACTCATAACAGTAGTGCTGAGCCCAGAAGAACCCATCTCTCATCCCATTCTGAGTTCTTCCCGTTCTAGCCGTCGAAGCAGTTCAGGTTAGATATAGATAGTTTGTCCGGGGTAACGAGTAGCTAACTAAAGTCAAGCTCTCTACCCATTTATCCTTTTGCTCCTTGGTGGGTCCGGTTGGAAAAGTTCTAGGCTAGTTGCATCTACCGTTCCTTGGATTTGATATCCAGGTTCTTACTCCCTGGTGAAAGGCTACATCGGACTCTATGCACTTGCGGATTTTAGTTAGGCTAAGGAGTGCCAACAAAGAGTTGCTTGAAAAAGGCTTTATCCGACCTAGCACCTCACCTTGGGGATGTTCGGCCCTCTTTGCTAAAAAGAAGGACAAAAGCTTGAGGTTATGCATGGACTATCGCCCTCTCAATGCAGTGACTATCAAGAACAAATACCCCTTGCCCCCCTTGATATTCTCTTCGATCAATTAGCTGGTGCGAAAGTCTTCTCTAAAATTGATCTCCGTTTTGGGTACCATCAAATCAAGATCCGCCCTTGCGACATTCCTAAAACCGCCTTCCTGGTCATGTCTTTTGGACTCACCAACGCACCTGCTTACTTTATGTATCTCATGAATTCAGTCTTCATGCCCTATCTTGACAAATTTGTCGTGGTCTTCATCGACGACATCCTGATCTACTCCAAAAATGAAGAAGAACATGCCGAGCATCTTCGCATTGTTCTGCAAACACTTAGAGATCATCAGCTTTATGCCAAGTTCTCTAAATGTGAATTCTGGCTCGACAGTGTCAAGGGCACACAATTTCTGAGGAAGGCATTTCGGTGGATCCCGGGAAAGTACAAGAGGTCTTGGATTGGGAAACTCCCGCTTCTGTTCACCAAATTCGCAGTTTCCTTGGTCTGGCAGGGTACTACAGTCGCTTTATTCCTGACTTCTCCAAGATAGCTAAGCCTATGACTGAACTACTCAAGAAGGGAGCTAAGTTCAAATGGACGGAGAAATGTGAAGAAGCTTTCCACACCTTGAGACAACTCCTTACTTCGGCCCCCATTCTGGCACAGCCTAACAACACGAAGCCTTATGACATCTACTGCGATGCTTCAGGCACAGGGTTAGGATGTGTTCTCATGCAAGATAACCGGGTCATTGCTTATGCTTCCCGAGCCCTTCGCCCACATGAGCTGAATTACCCTACTCACGATCTCGAATTAGCAGCCGTGATCCATGCTCTAAAACTTTGGAGACACCACCTCATGGGAGCACAGTGTAAAGTGTACACCGATCACAAAAGTCTCAAGTACATCCTTACGCAGTCAGATCTGAATATGAGGCAACGTAGATGGTTGAATTGGTCAAAGATTATGACTTGGAAATACTTTATCATCCGGGAAAAGCCAACTGTTGTAGCCGATGCGTTGAGTCGGAAGGCACATTGCAACTGTCTCACCGCAGACACCTATAACCAGACCCTATGTGCTGAGATGAGGAAGCTTAGCTTGAGATTGTTCCTCACGGCTCACTCAATAACATTTCCTTAGAACCAACTCTTTACGACAAGATCGCTGCCGCTCAATCTCAAGATAAATGCATTAGGATCATTAAAGAAAGGCTTTCTGCAGAAGATGAGAAGTACCGTTGTTCCAGATTAGATCAGAAAGAGGTCATACATTTTGGGGAACGTCTAGTAGTACCTAAAAATCTGGAACTCCGAAAGGAAATTTTAGATGAGGCTCACCTCTCTAAATTTTCCATTCACCCGGGGAGCAGCAAAATGTACCAAGATTTGAAACAAAACTTCTGGTGGACAAGGATGAAGTGGGACGTTGCTAAGTATGTCTCAGAGTGCGACACATGCCAGCGGGTTAAGGCTAGTCATCTCCAGGTGGCTGGGACATTACAACCTCTTCCGATACCCTCTTGGAAGTGGGATGACATAAGCATGGATTTTATCGTTGGATTGCCACTTACCTCTCAAAAGCATGATTCCATCTGGTTCATCGTGGACCGACTCATGAAAACTGCCTATTTCATTCCGGTACGCACTACTTACCGTGCCGATGTGACATCCCTAATGTCTAATTATCTCATTAAGGCTTAATGGACAATTAAACTTGTGGTTATGACCAAAGTCCACGCCTGAAGTAATGGATTAAAATTCCATGTACCGAACCTTTAGAGTTTGAATTGATTTGAATTCAAAATTTCGCTTAAAAACTTGAAAATCTGTCAATAAGAGAGTTGTCCCAAATTTTATAAGGAACAACTTTGTTAATTGGTGGTTTCAAAATTTTGAGTGGAAGATGCTCTAAATCATGGTCAAACAGCAGTCAAACCTGTTTTTCAGCCAACACTTAGAAAATTTTCTAAGTCTGGACAGCAGCAGTTTTTCCCAAAAGTTGAGGCTTGCCATTTGGATTTCCATATATAACTTTTCATGAACTTCTCTCTAAGTTGAATCATTGATGTTTGAACTTTCCCTTGGTCATGTTCTCCATCAAGTATTCACACCCTAAGCATTTTAAATTTGCTTGGGGAGAGGGTTAAGTCGAATGAACTCCTGGCAACTCGGTGAACTTCAACCTTTCTCGGTTGGCATGGTTCAAATTCGAATTTTCACTTAAGAACTCAAAAATTCGCCAATACAAAAGTTGTTCACATTTTTATGGGACACGACTTTGTCAATGGGAGCTCGATGAGATTTGGAGTGTAACCAGCCCAAAAACTCAGTCGAAGTCAGCCCAGCCGCGGAAGTTCACCCTGGCCGGCACCCAAGTTCACGCTGTCTTCGTCGCGTGTTCCAGCCGACCGAAGTCGCTGCCACGCGGCGTTCCGCGCCCCACCGTCCCTACAGCCGTCAGGCCTCGTCCTCCACGTGCTCGACGTCTGCGCCATTGCCGCGCTGTTCCCCCGCCTCCCTCCGACCGGACGCGACGCGCCGCCGTCGCGCGCCAAGTGGCAGGGCGCGTTCATCGCCGCCGTGCCTTGCTCCCCGGCCCTCCGACCTGCCAGCCTTGCCCAGCAAGGGACGGAGGCTTAGCCTCGAAGGGAACCCCCGCCCCCTCTGCCTATATAAAGGTCCCGGCCGAGCTCCCTCGCGTCCGCCCTCTCCGTTTCCATGCTCGCCGCCAGGCTGCCACCGCAAAGCTCCCCCTTCCGGCCTTCCTCGTCGCCGTCCGAGACCACCAACGCCCTTCCCTCGCGCTGCTCCGCCTCCCCGGGCTCCCAGCCCGCTTCTTGCGCCGCCCCCTCGCCGGCATTGGGGCAGCAGGCGGTCATATCCGCCCCTTCCACGACGCGCCCCCCCGGTCCACCTCCGGCCTCGATTTTTATGCAAAATCGACTCGTGGTGAGATCCTCTCCATCCCAGTTCCCTTCCCCGGCCAAATCGGGCCTCCCCTTCGCCGGAATCCCACTTCCAGATCACCGGCCGCCTAGGCGCATCGTGGTTAGATTTAAGCAAAGGGTAGGGTTCCTGGTGTAAATCGCAGGGACCTGTGCGTAAGGGTTTAGAAAAGTTCAGGGGGTTTTCTGCAGCAAACCACTTGAGCCCTGCAGCAAACCACTCGAGCCCTGCAGCAAACCACTCGAGCCCTGCAGCAAACCACTCGAGCCCGGCAGCAACCACTCGAGCCCTGCAGCAAACCACTCGAGCGCACAACAAACCACTCGAGCGCACAGCAAACCACTCGAGCGCACAACAAACCACTCGAGCGCACAGCAAAACCACTCGAGCGCACAGCAAACCACTCGAGCGCACCTGCAGCACACCACTCGAGCTCCCCCAGCCCTCAGTCGAGCGCCAATTGCCACTCTAGCCGCCAGAGCAAGCTCGAGCAGAGCCGCGGCCGCCCAACTCCGCCGTCCGCCACCGTCGCGCCACCTCCGGCCGCCCAAACTACTCGGAATCCACTCGAGGTGAGGCGGTGAGCACCCCTGAGCACCCTCGACTGGTTATTGTTAAGCCCCGTGGCCCCACTTCGCCGGAATCCGGGCGACCCTCCGCCGGCCATGGCCCAGGGACCGCATTGCAAAGCCACAAATCTTTCTAGGGGCCTTAGCACAAGTTTTCAGGGGCTAATATGTAGGTAGATTGTTCAGATCTAGGTTCCAAGTCCTGAAACTTTGAAAATCGAGTAAAAATCATAGAAAAATCAGAAAAATGCAAACCCAATTTTGTTGTACTCCTGGCGCTGTGTTCTACCTTTTCTAGAAAGAATATATAGGTGTTTTCTTTGTAGATTTTAAGTTAAGTTCAAATCTGTTCAACTTAAATTTGTGCACAGTTTGAAATCTATTGCGTTGTTTGTGCTGATTTTTGGATATGTTATGCTCTGAGTAGTTTGTAGCTTGCTGTAAAAATTTGGCACAAAGTTACACACTAGAGTTTGAATTATGATTTAATTAATCTGTCAGCTCACGTCTAGATCCATAATTTTTAATAATTAATATGTTCAACTAATGAGCCCAAACTTTTTACAGTAGTTCTATAATGTCTTGATTCATGTCTGGTAAGATGTAGAGCTTAGTTTGAGCTGGCTAACGTGCTCTTTTAATTAATAACAGTTTAATCTTAGCTAATTCAAACAGCAAGATCTGTTGATCTTTTTAAGCTAACCTTTGGCATGTGAGCTTGTCTAGACTAGTATATGCTCTGGTATAAGGACCAATTGACAATAGTGTGATTTCCTAGGATTTATTCTTGATGTTAGTGTGCTGGTATTGTTGATTTATTGTGGTAGATGTATAAATGCTTTTGAGTTGGTTTTTGGTCAGTAAATCTGTGTTGATATAGGCAGCACACTGTAATTTTCTCACGTGAAAATAATACACCAAACTACCAGAATAAACTGTTAAAGTTTGATGTGTAAACGGCTAAATAAAGAAGGAATCACATGTTTAAATTAATGAAATACTTTAATCACATGTCACCACCACACACCTTGCTGTCTAATGCTAACAACCAACTTGATAACATGATGTGTACACAATCACCATCACAAACCCAAGTTTCTTTTTGTGAATAAATACAAACTTAATTAAAGAATGGAAATGTTAGACAAAGTTTGTCTAGGTGAATGTGCCAATCAATACACCCGGGTTTATCGTGTGAAACACGATGCTCGATATAACATCATTCTCTTATGCATTGCATCTCGTATAGGAACGACTCTCGTCGACGGAAGCCACCAGCCGATCTCGGCGCAAGAAGAAGGACGACACGAGGAGAAGCCGAACGTCGTCGCAAGCAAGTCAAGACCCGAACCAAGTTCGGAAAAGTCAATACTAACTTAGCTCGGGATTAAGGCAAGCCCCGGAGCATGTCCTATGTTTCAAATACATGCAACTATGTTTTGCTAAGTTTATGTTTGTGCATTTACGTTCAGGAGTTGATTTGAAACCCTAGTTGCATGATCCTAGGTACCTATGTTATGCAATACTAGTATGATAGGTCGATAGCTGCCCCGCTATAAGGACCCGGTAAAAGTCGAGTGATTTCCTGTCACTCGCGAGATATAGGATTCAACTGCTCTACTTATGTTGGAATCACAAGGAGGACAAGCGGGGATTTTTGTCAGGTAGATGCCCCGTCCGTGTATGCTAATATTGGTTAAGGCCGAATGGTGTGGTACCGACAGTTAAGTTTTTGAAAGTACCAAGCGCTTGTCGATTCTATGGGGTCGGTAAGTTTAGTACCTACATGACTTCAGGGTGCGGACTTTTTCCTGCTCCTATCGGGAACTTTTCCCCATGCCTCGAACATGTGGGTACGAGGGGCGTAAGTGTTGGTTCGGCCAGCCTTAGACCTCGTATGCCAGGGGGAGTTTGGTCCTGGACGCGACTGGGAGACTGATGGGAACTACCTGGTAGCGCTAGCCTTTGGCTGAGTGCGATGATCCGAGTGTTTGGGTCCACCTTGCAAGGTTAAAATTGGTTCGAACTGTCTGTTTCTCGCAGCTAATGAGACTACTTAACCCCGCTGCTACATTGAGTAAGAAGTGGAACATGATGTTGGAAAGAAACTTGATGCTTGCTTAATTGCTTGCTCCACCTGCTTGATTAGAACAGGTTGCTTACCTAGAATGGTTAACTTAACTAGAACTTGATGCTAAAATATTGAAAGTAAGGATCCACTATTAGTCTGAGGACCCGGTGTGTCCGAGGACCGGTGGATGGTCGCTTCCTGGTGTGATGAGTGATTGACAACGTGGTGTGGATTGACGTTTCCCTTGGCTCAAGTATTGCAGGTGTAGAATGCGGCTTGATTGCATTGGTGCAGGTGAAGAACAGGCGTGAAAGGTCTTAGCCATGGCGGCCTCCGAGGAGCGGAGAGACAAGTAGGCTTGGTTCGAGGGACCCGGTGGCCGGTGGATCAAGTGCAGTTCACATGCTGGCAAGAACGAGCAAGGGGACATGGTTTCAGTGCGAGGTAGCGGCTCACAACCGAAGCTCGTACGCGGACGAGAAGCCGGCGCAAGGTGGCGGCTAACAACCGAAGTTTGCGCGCGGGGTTTGGTGATTTGGCCACAAAATCTTCGGTGGACGGTTTCCCTTGGTTTGGGCCTCAAAACCAAGGATCAAGGACTCGATGAGGCGGAGATGGGCTGCTGGGCCGAGTGTGGCTGGCAGGGGCGGTTTGACCGCCCCCCAGGGCCGGTTTAACCGCCCCCCTGGGCTAGCCCAAAACCGACGTCGAGGAGCTTCGATCCGGAGGACACGCGGCGTGACTGCAAGGCTTGCGTCGGAGGGAAGCTAGCTTGCGGTGGAAGGTGTCCCAGCCGGAAAATATCTGAGATCCAAATGTCAAATTTGCCCCTGAGGGGTATGTATCACTTAGGGGTAGTTTAGTCTTTAGAGCACCACCACTTGGACTACTAACAGCCCCTCCCAGGGCTGGTGGCTGCCATCTCTTTGGTTATCTCTCTAGTTATCTCTTTAGTTTTCCTTTGAACTAGTTTTCCCTTCATCCCCTCCACCTAGAACTACTTCGAATCTTTCTTAGTTTTGTATAGGTGAATTCATGGTTATGTGTTGAGTTTGTGCTGCTCATCTTTGTGCCATGATTTGATTTCCCGAGCTCCTTCTTCCTTTTCTATTTTCGTGGGTATTTTCGGAGCTATTTTTGGGGGATTTTCGTTCTTCTCTTTCTAGGGCAGTTTTCTGTCGGATTTCTTTGGGGGATTCACGTATGAGTGCCTTGTGCCTCTTTTGCTGGTGATCCTTTGCCCCCAAGTGCCGAGAATCGCTTTGGATTTGAGATTTTTGGGATGAACTCGAGGTCATGTTGTTCATCACGAGATCTGAGATTCCGGGAGTTGTACTGAGTTAGAGGCCGAGATCTTTTGGGAAAACACTCCACTGGAGGTCTAGATCATCTGACCAAAATCTCGCCTCAAGAGCTCAAGCGGTTTGGGAGATCCACTTCTGGTTTGACTTTTTCCCGAGCTTCCCAGGCCTGGGCGGTTTAACCGCCCCCTGACCCGGTTTAACCGCCCCCCTGGGTGTGTTGGATCGAGTCTTGTTTCGGTTCGTTTTGTGTTCGTTTCGATCGATTCGAGTTCCGCTGCGTGTTTCTTGTTCCTAGGGTCAGTAGCTTAACAGTGGCTACGTGATCTTGGCAAGATTGGTTTCGGAGGTTTCGGAGTTGGTTTGGGAAAATAGCCGGATCGGTTGGAAAGAATTTTTATCGGCTCCCATTCACTCCCCCCCCTCTGGTCGCCGTTTCGGTCCTTCAATTGGTATCAGAGCCGGTTACGGGTCTTTGCGACTCTAACCAGTCTAAGATCCAAAGATGGCGTACCAAGATCGGGGTTCCGGGCCTCCGCACTTCGATGGGAAGAACTACCCGAACTGGGTTGCGCGTATGGGCGCTTTCTTGCGAGGCAAAGGAAAGTTGCTGTGGGATGTGACGAAAGATGAAAACTATGTCAATCCCACCAACTTAGATGCCCAGGATGCAAAGGATAAGTTTGAGGCGAATGCTAGAGCTGTTGACTACTTGTTCCGTGCTTTGTCTGCCGAGGAGTTTGAGCGAGTTTTGGGCGAGGACCTAGCTAGCCAGATCTGGCAGAAGCTCAAGGTAGCCCACGGTGGTGATAGCCATGTCAAGGCTAGGCTCTTCTCGATGTATCGCAGAGAATATGAGAATTTTGCTCATTTGCCAGGAGAGTCGGTTGATGCTTTGTTTCAGCGTTTCACTTCTATTGTCAACAACATGAAAGCCAACATTACCGTACTCCCATACTCGGATCATGACCGAGCTATCAAGCTCCTGCAAGCACTTGATAGATCCGTGTGGGGTGCCAAGGTTGAGGCGATCATGGAGTCGGCAAACTATGAAACTTTGTCTGTCGATGAGCTTTTCTCGAAGTTGAAGTCTTCTGAGGTTGACAGACAGTTGCTTGCCAAGGCTAAGAGTCCGACTGATCCCCATAGTCTGGCTCTAGTTGGTGGCTCTGGATATGGACATGCTAACTCTCCTAGACACTTTGCTTTGTCTTCTCTTGTGTCTCTTCCAGATGAAGAATATGAGGTGCTGAGCGAGGAGGATCTCGCGTTGCTCACGAGGAGGTTCGAGCGGATGTACCAGAACCGGAAGGGTTCGAGGCGTGCCGGGAGTACGTGCTACAGATGCGGGAAGATAGGCCACTCCATCGCCGAGTGCCCCGAGGAGATCAAGAACGACTACAACCGCAAGCACCGCCCGCGAGACGACCACAAGCACCGTCCCAAGGACGAGTACCGCTCCAAGCACAAGAACAAGGGCGAGGGAAGATCGAAGAACAAGCACGGTGGACACAAGAAGAACCGATCTCGAGCGATGGTGGAAGATGCGAGCGACATCGACACAAGCTCCACCAACACGTCGTCAAGCTCAAGCAGTGAAGATGAAGACCGCGGCCACCGCAAGGAGAAGAAGAGCTTGAACCGCAACTTCAACGGCATCTCCTTCGCCGCCGTCGACTACTGCACCATGGCGCACGACTCCGTGAAGAGCAAGGACGACTCCGACTCCGACTCCGAGGATGAGGTATTGACCGATCCCACCTCTCTACATCAGGAGATTGCTAGATTAGAGCAGTTGGTCGATAACCGCGATGATGTGCTTAGGAAGACCAACAAGGAGAAGAGGAAGTTTAGGTCTTTGCTAGGAGAGTCCAAGGATAGAGTGGCTGAGCTTGAGACCTTGCTTTCTGAGACTGGAAAGAAGGCTATGGAGTTTGAGTCTTTGCTTTGCGAGTCTAGGGAGAGAGCAGCTAAGCTTGAGTCAGAGATTGCTGTGTTGAAAGATGCTCCTCTTGTGTCTGATGAAGTTGAATGCTCGTTCTGTGATGCGCATATTGCTGATCTGGTTGTGCTTAAGGAGAAACACATGACTTGCTTAGATGAACTAGAGGGTGCTAGGGTTGAACTTGCTGAGTTGAAGTCTAGATCATCTTTGCTAGGTGCTTGTACTTCTTGTCCTGCTTTGCATGCTCAGTTGCTTGAATCACGCACCATGATTAGTTCACTTGAAGCACAACTGAAATCTCCCATTGCAAATTCATGTTCTGCTTGTGATGTTGTTGCATTGAAGAATGTTGAGTTAGAGCAGTGTGTGAATCGCTTGCAAGATGAGAATGATGAGCTGCGACAGTGTTTGGGATGGTTGTCGGGTCGCGAGCCTCAGCTCAAGATGTTGATTGCTGGTTTTAAGAGAGCTGATGGTCGTGGTCTGGGTTCTGAGAAGGTTGGTGAGAGTAGTGGTGTGAGAGAGAGAGATCTTGAGAGCTCCACCGCAAACATTCCCACAAACCCACCAAAAACCATTCTCAAGAACACCTTCACACCCAAACCCAACCACCTGCTAAACAAGCTTGACACCACTCCAGATCCTCCCAAGTTTCCACCGAAGACAGATAACTTTCAGAGGAGAGTGACCTTTGTGAGGTGTGGGGTTTACCAGCCGAGAGAGAGGGCACAGCCGAGAGAAACCCCAAAGCCAAAGCCAGTCCGCTTCCATTGTGAGCATTGTGGAAGGGATGGACACCTTGAGGAGTTCTGTTGGAGGAAGAAGAGGGAGGTGAGAAGAGAGAAGGAGGTGGGGAACAGGGACAGGTACTACTCTTCCCATAGTGTGCCTGTGTCTCGTTCACCTTGGCCGAGAGGCGATGCCTTTGTGCGCACAGTTCCTGTGGTTGCCAGTCGTGGTGTTTCAGCTGTTCGTGAGTTTGCTAGGCGGCCTCTGTTTCGTGGTCAGTTTGGTTCAGGGAGGTTTGACCGTAGCTTTGAGGTTAGGAGAGAGTCTAGGCCACGTTTTCCCCCGCGTGGTGCTAGAGGTCCGATGGTGAGAGACGAGAGGTTTTCACGTGGTAGAGTTGATTTTGCTAACCCCTCTTTTGAGTAGATGGCCCGACACTGGTTTGACTCGTTTTGTGCTAACCCCAGTGTCGAGTCATTCGCTCATTCTCGTTCTCGTTTCTGATTGTGCAGGTGGGAGGCTTGGAGAACTTTTGGTTGATGGATTCTGGCTGTTCGAGACACATGACAGGTAATGGGAAGTGGTTCTCCAGTCTCACCCCGGTGGTGTCCAGGCAGTACATCACTTTCGGGGATAAGGGTAGAGGTAGAGTGTTGTCTGAGGGTGCTATTCAGGTGAGCGATACTTTCATGCTGAAGCGGGTTGCTCTTGTCAAGAATCTTGGTTTCAATTTGCTCTCAGTTTCTCAGCTTCTTGATGAGGGTTATGAGGTTCGATTTAAGCGTGGTGATTCTAAAATTCTTGATTCTCGAGGTGACCTTGTGTGTATGATCATTCCTGAGGGACAGATTTTTCGTGCTGATTTTTCTCGATCTTTTGGTCCTTCACGGTGTTTGATCGCTGGTACTTCTTCTGAGCTTTGGAAGTGGCATAGGAGATTGGGTCATGTGAGCTTTGATCTACTCACACGCTTGAGTGCTCTTGACCTTATCCGAGGATTGCCCAAGCTCAAGTTCGAGAAAGATTTGGTTTGTACACCTTGTAGGCATGGTAAAATGGTTGCTGCTTCCCACCCACCTTTGACAGATGTTATGACTGAGCGTCCAGGGGAGCTTTTGCACATGGACTTGGTTGGCCCCGCTCACGTTCGTTCAGTTGGTGGGAAGTGGTATGTTCTTGTGGTTGTGGATGACTTTTCTCGGTATGCTTGGGTGTTCTTTCTGGCGTCGAAGGATGAGACATTTGAGTTTGTTCGACATCTGATTTTGAGGTTGAAAAACGAGAGTAATGGTGGTGCCATGAGAGCTATACGTAGCGACAATGGTACGGAATTTAAGAACACTCGTTTTGATGCCTTCTATCGTGATCTTGGTCTCGAATACCAATACTCTTTGCCATATGTTGCTTGTCAGAATGGTTTTGTTGAAAGGAAAAATCGAACACTTTGTGAGATGGCTAGGACGATGCTAGATGAGCATAGGACTCCTAGGAAGTATTGGGCAGAAGCGGTGAAGATAGCTTGCTATGTTTCAAATCGGATTTTCCTTCGTGCTTTCAAGAAGAAAACTAGCTATGAGCTTTTCCATGGTCGTTCCCCCCGTGTGAGTCACTTTCGGGTCTTTGGTTGCAAGTGTTTCATCTTGAAGAAAGGAAATTTGGACAAGTTTGAGTCTCGTTCGATGGATGGAATTTTTCTTGGTTATGCTAATCATTCTCGAGCATATCGTGTGCTAAATCTTGAGACTAACCAAATTATGGAGACTTGCGAAGTCACCTTCGACGAGACCATTCCATGTAGCTCTTCTGTCTTTGAGTGTGCAGGTGATGATGATTTGGGACAGCCCATCTTTGAGGAAGAACAGCCTGATGATGAAGATGATGAGGAAATTCAGGCACCGTGTGGAGATCGTGTACCTTCTACTTCCACTACTACCACGACGTTCGACGACGGCCCCTCTGCTACACCTTCGTCGAGTCGCGCTCCAGATCGAGTTCAAATGGAAGCTGATGTTGAGGGGGAGGCAATCTCGAGGCGAGAAGCTCCCCGGCTGGTACAGAGGGATCATCCACCTTCGAAGATCATCGGGAACTTGGATGAACGCACTACACGGTCGAGGTCACAGAACATCTCTCATTATGCTCATTCTGCTTTTGTCGCGTCTTTTGAGCCCAAAAATGTTGGACACGCTTTATCTGATTCTCATTGGGTCAATGCCATGCATGAAGAGCTTGAAAACTTTGAGAGAAATCAGGTGTGGAAGTTAGTAGAACCACCTCCAAATTGCCATCCCATAGGAACCAAGTGGGTGTTCAAGAACAAGAGGGATGAGAGTGGTGAGATTGTGAGAAACAAAGCGAGGTTGGTTGCTCAGGGGTTTTCGCAGCAGGAGGGGATAGATTATGAGGAGACATTTGCTCCTGTTGCCCGTTTGGAGGCAATTCGGATCCTTCTAGCATTTGCAGTTGCTAAAGGGTTCAAATTGTACCAAATGGACGTGAAGAGTGCCTTCTTGAATGGAGTGATCGAGGAAGAAGTGTATGTGAGGCAGCCCCCGGGTTTTGAGAGTGAGAGATACCCACACCGAGTGTACAAACTCCACCGAGCTTTATATGGCCTAAAGCAAGCACCCAGAGCGTGGTATGGCAGGTTGAGAGGGTTCTTGCTTAGCAAAGGGTTTGTGATAGGGAAGGTTGATAAAACGCTCTTCTTGTTGAGAAATGGCAATGATCTTTTAATCGTTCAGATTTACGTGGATGATATCATTTTTGGTGGCTCTTCTCATGATCTTGTTGCCAAGTTTGCAGACGATATGAGCAGGGAATTTGAAATGTCGATGATGGGAGAGTTGCAGTTCTTTCTTGGGCTGCAGATCAAGCAAACCAAGGATGGGACATTTGTGCACCAAAGCAAGTACACCAAGGACATTCTCAAGAAATTCGACATGAGCGATTCCAAGCCGATGACTACGCCGATGAGTACAACTACAGCTTTGGATACGGATGAGGACGGAGAACCAGTGGACCAGAAGGAGTACCGGAGCATGATCGGCTCCCTCCTCTACTTGACGGCGACGAGGCCGGACATACAGTTCAGCGTGTGTCTGTGCGCTCGTTTTCAGGCTTCACCAAGGACTTCACATCGTCAGGCCGTCAAGAGGATTTTCAGGTACCTCAAGTTTACTCCTGAGCTGGGTCTTTGGTATTCTGCCGATTCTACTCTTGCACTTCATGGTTTTTCTGATGCGGATTTTGCTGGATGTCGTGTTGATCGCAAGTCTACTTCTGGTCAGTGTCAGTTTTTTGGATCGTCTCTTGTGTCTTGGTCTTCTCGCAAGCAGTCTAGTGTAGCCCAATCCACCACTGAAGCCGAGTATGTTGCTGCTGCTAGCTGTTGTTCCCAGTTGCTTTGGATCACTTACACCTTGAGAGATTTTGGCTTAGACATGTCCCATGTTCCACTTCTTTGTGATAGCACCAGTGCCATAAGCGTAGCCAAAAATCCCGTGCTTCATTCCAAAACCAAACACATAGAAGTGAGGTACCACTTTCTGAGAGATCATGTGGAGAAAGGAGATATTGAGCTTGCCCATGTTTCTACCCAAAACCAGCTTGCAGATATTTTCACTAAGCCACTTGACCAAGTTACCTTCACCTGCTTGCGAGGGGAACTTGGTGTGTGTGCGGTTTTCTGAGCTGAGTTTTGGAGGCTTATCTTGTAGCATATGTATACTATTGTACCATCTTTGTATCTTGATGTACATTTTTCATGCTTTTGTATCTTGATTTCATCTGTTGTATCATATCTTAGGATGAGCTTCTCCTATATGCAGTGATTGGTACAACTTGCTACATTTTAGAGTTTAGGCAGGCTGGCTAGGGATTGATTGTATGGATGGCTATGCTCTTGATGGTTTTGATATATATCCTATTGAGATAGTCTCTTTTTGAATTAAAATGACAAACTGAACTTAAATCCTTCACCCATGAGTAAATGCCTTTGCATGTCTTGTTTGAGCCGAAATGGCTATATCTTGCTTAAGATCATGCTAGGGTGTGATATTCTTTTCAATTGGGTCAAAGACCTTTGTCATTGTAAATGTTTAGCCCATGCTTTACCTTGTGGAGGAGCATAAGCTTCTTTCTGTCGCAAAGACACTTCATGTACCATGCTTAATTTGAAAAACTTGAAAAATGAGATGTCTATGCATGAAAGAAGAAAGGTGAGAAAAAGATAGATTTGCAGAAAATTATGCTCATGTCTCTATGCTTTCACCATTGCACACACTTGCACACATGGGTGATAAGCGGTTGCATGTTGTTTGCCGGAGAAGTCTCCCATGAGAAGTGAACACATGGCTCCGTGCTTTGACATGACACGAGGTAGATTTTGGGCGTTTATGATGATCTTTTGTCAAGAATGCTTGTCCTTTCATGATTTTGGTGAGAAGAAGTTCATTTTTGCTTGAACAATCCATGGTTAGGACTTTGCTCATGTGGTGACATTTTTTGATAAAACTACACAATTTGCTCATGGCTTTGTCAATTGGATATATGTATTCACCTTCTTGATGGCAATGCCCGTGTGACATGATAACTATCTTGTTTGCCTCTTCTCTAACTTGTAGCATTTTGTATTGCTCATTGTATATTTGAGAAGCTTGTAGTTGCATTTTGTACATTTTTCCTTGATTTGTGCATTGTCAACAAGGGGTAGAATTTCTGGAGCATTTGGCAAGGGGGAGATGTTGCTGAACTTATAAGAAAGCTTTTGCTCTAGAATTTGTCGAAATTGTGTGAGAAGGAAGAGTTTTTGCCAAAATGAGAATTTCTGAAAATTTGTGAAGTTTCTGAGAGTTTGATCATTGGAATATCTTGCTGGGCATATTTGGAAGATTTTCAAGTTGGAACGGCATTGTTGCGAGTTGGTTTGTGCAATTTTGGCACTTTTGACCTTGGTCATCTGCCAGGGGCGGTTTAACCGCCCCCCCTAGGCGGTTTAACTGCACCTGTGCTAAGTGCACAAGATTTGTGGAGATTTGAGCCATTTTCGAGTGATTTTCGCACGCACAAGTTCACTTGTTCAGGGGTAGTTGCATCTTTGCAGGGGGAGTGCTTTGTGAGTACTGAAAAGTGAATTGGAAATTTGTGATTTGTGCTTTGTGCTTTTGCTCTTTTGCCGATGGTGTTGAGCCCTTTCGCTTCTTCTTGAAGGGTCGGCGTTTCTGGAGCTTTCTCTTGCAGAGTGACTTTGTTCTCGGCTTCTTCTTGCTTTTAGTCACTTGCTTGAGTCTTGTTTTCGATTTCTTTTATATTTTCTTCATATCATTGGTTACTATGTGTGTGTTGTCAATGCACTCATCAAGGGGGAGATTGAGGACCCGGTGTGTCCGAGGACCGGTGGATGGTCGCTTCCTGGTGTGATGAGTGATTGACAACGTGGTGTGGATTGACGTTTCCCTTGGCTCAAGTATTGCAGGTGTAGAATGCGGCTTGATTGCATTGGTGCAGGTGAAGAACAGGCGCGAAAGGTCTTAGCCATGGTGGCCTCCGAGGAGCGGAGAGACAAGTAGGCTTGGTTCGAGGGACCCGGTGGCCGGTGGATCAAGTGCGGTTCACATGCTGGGAAGAACGAGCAAGGTGACGTGGTTCCGGTGCGAGGTAGCGGCTCACAACCGAAGCTCGTACGCGGACGAGAAGCCAGCGCAAGGTGGCGGCTAACAACCGAAGTTTGCGCACGGGGTTTGGTGGTTTGGCCACAAAATCATCGGTGGACGGTTTCCCTTGGTTTGGGCCTCAAAACCAAGGACCGAGGACTCGACGAGGCGGAGATGGGCTGCTGGGCCGAGTGTGGCTGGCAGGGGCGGTTTAACCGCCCCCCAGGGCCGGTTTAACCGCCTCCCCTGGGCTGGCCCAAAACCGACGTCGAGGAGCTTCGATCCGGAGGACACGCGGCATGACTGCAAGGCTTGCGTCGGAGGGAAGCTAGCTTGCAGTGGAAGGTGTCCCAGCCGGAAAATATCTGAGATCCAAATATCAAATTTGCCCCTGAGGGGTATGTATCACTTAGGGGTAGTTTAGTCTTTAGAGCACCACCACTTGGACTACTAATAGCCCCTCCCAGGGCTGGTGGCTGCCATCTCTTTGGTTATCTCTCTAGTTATCTCTTTAGTTTTTCCTTTGAACTAGTTTTCCCTTCATCCCCTCCACCTAGAACTACTTCGAATCTTTCTTAGTTTTGTATAGGTGAATTCATGGTTATGTGATGGAGTTTGTGCTGCTCATCTTTGTGCCATGATTTGATTTCCCGAGCTCCTTCTTCCTTTTCTATTTTCGTGGGTATTTTCGGAGCTATTTTTGGGGGATTTTCGTTATTCTCTTTCTAGGGCGTTTTCTCTCGGATTTCTTTGGGGGATTCACGTATGAGTGCCTTGTGCCTCTTTTGCTGGTGATCCTTTGCCCCCAAGTGCCGAGAATCGCTTTGGATTTGAGATTTTCGGGATGAACTCGAGGTCATGTTGTTCATCACGAGATCTGAGATTCCGGGAGTCGTACTGAGTTAGAGGCCGAGATCTTTTGGGAAAACACTCCACTGGAGGTCTAGATCATCTGACCAAAATCTCGCCTCAAGAGCTCAAGCGGTTTGGGAGATCCACTTCTGGTTTGACTTTTTCCCGAGCTTCCCAGGCCTGGGCGGTTTAACCGCCCCCTGACCCGGTTTAACCGCCCCCCTTGGGTGTGTTGGATCGAGTCTTGTTTCGGTTCGTTTTGTGTTCGTTTCGATCAATTCGAGTTCCGCTGCGTGTTTCTTGTTCCTAGGGTCAGTAGCTTGACAGTGGCTACGTGATCTTGGCAAGATTGGTTTCGGAGGTTTCGGAGTTGGTTTGGGAAAATAGCCGGATCAGTTGGAAAGAATTTTTATCGTCTCCCATTCACTCCCCCCCTCTCTGGTCGCCGTTTCGGTCCTTCATAGTTGCTATTTGGCAAAAAAAACCCACCAGCCAAAAGCCTTGCATGTCTAGAAGTTGGTGATGTAGCTGTCACCCGACGGTTAAGTCTTGCTGAGTATTAGTATACTCAGCCTTGCTTGTTGAATTGTTTTCAGGTAGTGCTCTGGAGGAGATGGTTGCAGGTCTTACCTGGCCAACCACCCTTCCTCCTGGTTGGACTGTTGTTTGGGACGAGGATGCTTCAGAGTGACGTCACGACGGCTTCACGTGATGTTACTACCGCTTTCGAATAATTAGTTTATTTCTGCTGCTTTCGAAAACTATGATTTAACAGTTACTTTATGCATTGAACTTGGTTTGTAATAAATTACCTCAAGTGGGACCTATTTTAATAATTGTGGAGTGTTGTAATCTCTGGGATCCACCTTTGAGTGGGTATTTGTATGACTTGTTTCGATCGAGGTAACTGTTCGTGGTTGCATCGGGCTCAACCCGACAGACTGTCAGATTACTCCGATTTAATTGCGTGACGACCAATGGAAGGTTAGCGCACTTAAGCCAGGTTAATTTGAGTGGTTCTGCCACAGCCGACCAATATGCCGATATCTACTTCGAGCAAATCCTTCGTTTGCACGGAACCCCCAAGACCATCATATCAGATAGGGGTCCTCAGTTTATGTCTCGATTTTGGCAAAGGTTGCAAGACTCCTTGGGAACCAAATTAATCCATAGTTCTGCATATCACCCCCAGACGGATGGTCAAACTGAGCGAGTAAATCAAATAGTCAAAGACATGTTGAGAGCTTGTGTCATACACTATGATAAGAATTGGGATAAGTGTTTGCCACTCGCTGAGTTTTCTTACAATAATAGCTACCAAGCCAGCTTGAAGATGGCACCATTTGAGGCACTTTATGGCAGAAGATGTCGAACTCCGTTGAGCTGGTCGCAGTCGGGTGAGAGACAAATCTTTGGAACTGACCTAGTGGCAGAGGCCGAGGAGAAGGTGAAGGTAATTGTAACATCCCAGATTTTTCTGGAATGTTTAAGTTAATAAAAATGTGGATTTTAAATTTTTTCGTGGATATGATGCTAACTAGGAAAAATATAAGGTTGTCTTCTTTGAATCTCTCCTAAAATTCTTAGGCATAAAAAAAAATATATATATAAAATATTATTGTTAAGGTGTTTAAATGTTAGTGTGAACATTTGGATTTTATTTGGAATTTATTTGGATTTAATTGAGTGGGATTTGGATTTGAAATGATTCAAATCCAAATCAAAAGAAAAGTTTAAAACTAAAAACAACCTGGGCCCTAACCTCACTAACAAAGCCCGCTAACTAAGTCCGGAAACCACCCTCCTACTCTCAGCCCGGTCCGAACTAAACCCCGGCCTCCCTTGCTTCTTTCCCCTTTCCCTCAGCCCGCGTCGCGGCCCAACTCACCGCGGCCCAGTCCGCCCAACGCGCGCGCGCCCTCTCTCTCTCACCCGCCGACAGGTGGAGCCCACCTATCAGCTTTATCTCCCTCACCACCACCGCGCGCACGCACCGGACGCCGCCGCGCACACCCAGCCCCGCTCTCCGACTCGCGCCGCTCCGACCGCGGGAGATCATCTCGCGGGCCCTAAACCCTAATTCCCCGCTTCGCCACTCTGCTCCACCCCTAAATCCCAGATGGGGAGGCCGCCCACGCTATCTCGTGAGCAGCTGCCCCCTCTCCTCTCGCCGTGCTGCGCCGCGGCCCGCACGCCCAAAAACCCCAAGCGCACTACCCATTCCCCCAGCCAACTACCCTATGCCGCGTGTCCCCTCTCGAGGCTTCCACTCACGCCCCCTCCAGGCCTCTCCAACCCTAACCCCAATCCCCGGCCGCCGCCGCTATAAAACAGAGGGGCGTCCGCTCCTCGTTCCCTTCCAGCCACCACAGGGCGCTGCCCTAGCCCCCAGCCGCCGCCGCCACACGAGGAGGAGGGAAGGAGCGGAAGGAGGAGGAGGACGCCAAGGCCAGAGCCGCCCGTGGGAGCACGTCGCCGCCGTCGCCGCCGCAGGGACGCCACCGCCGCGCCGATCACCCGGAGCAAGAAGAGGAGCACGCGAAGACTCGATCCTCTACGCCACGCCGTCGCCCACATCTTCTCCACGCCAATCCTTGAGCCCAGGTGAGCCAGCCAGCGCCGCCGCTCTTCCCCTTCTTCCTGCTGTCCGGCGCTCGACGCCGAGGAACCCACCGTAGGCAGGCAAAACCACCCAAGCCCGGGCCTTTTCGACTGTGTGTGCCCTGGCCTTCGTGCTAGGGACCTTTCTGTGCAGGTTCCCCCACGACGTCGTCCCTTAACCCCAGCCTAAACCTTACCCGCCGGCGAACGTCCCTTTGGGTCATATGGTCGAGCACTCCCCGTGCAAGGGCCTCCTCGCCTTGTCTTTGCCATAGCTAGCCTTAGGGACCAAAGCCCAAGCTTTTTCACCCCGGAACATCACCGCGACGCCATTTGGCGCAGATCCACGCCCCTGGCGTTGGATTTGGGGTGAGATTGGGGTCGTCGCCGGCGAGCCTCCGCCGCCGCGCGCACGCACCCCGCCGCTCGTCGTTTCGACGAACACCTCGCGAGCGTCCGTGCCCCGCCGCCACGCGTCGCGCCCTCGAGCGCCCTCACACGCGGCCATGCAGGGACAACCGCAGCGGATCCGGCCCTAGCCGCACGAGATCCCGTGGACGCGGCTCACGTAGACCAACCTCACGGCCCACGGTGAACCGCGTCCACCACGGCGGAGACTGCCCTTTTTCCAAAGAAGCCCCTGGAATCTTTCACTTTAGCCCCTGTTATTTCGAAACCTTTGCAATCTAGTCCCTGAGTTGCTACTCTTTCTCTAAGCCCCCTGGCCTTTTTAGTTTTAGCACCTAAGCCCTCGTGATGACGTCATCAGGGCCCACTGCTGACGTCACCACGGGACCCACCTGTCAGCTTTGACCGTTGACCAGTCAACGCTGACGTCAGCAGGGCCCACTGCTGACGTCAGCATTTTGGCCGACCCTGGCCTTTTTATAAAAACCCCCCTGGACTTTTTCGAAATTACAAATAGGCCCCTGACTATTTACAAATAAGCCCCTGACTATTTACAAACAGGTCCCTGGCCCTTTTTATTTTCTTATTGGTAATTATTTTAAAATCCGGAAAAGGATTTAAACTTAGAAAATTCATAACTAATTCATTTTAACTCAGAAAAATATGAAACCAGTTTCTATATTTTTCTAAAATTATGATCTAGCCGTTGGCGTGAAGTATAAGTCCATTTGGATCTTTCTTGAGCTGGTTTTATTGGAGTTATTTACTATTAGGTCCCGATATTTACTTTAATTACGCAAATAGGATCCACCGACGGCCAGGAGCTGACCGGAGAGGAGTTCTACCCAGAAGACTTCGTGGAGGAAGAGATCCAGCCTACAGGTTCACGCCCAGCCCATCCTTTGAATGCCTATTAGACATTGCAATTAGATGTGCTAGCGCTTTACTTATTATAATGGATGATGCTTGAGCCTTGCATAGCCATGATTTATTCCGTGAATTCCTTGCTACCTAATACACCATAATATATGAACACTATGCTGCTTGTATGTGTATGGGATATTGTGGATTAGGATTCTTGGCATGTGTGGGGATAAAACCGGCAGGTGAATGGTGATTTTGGGAAACTTGGCGGGGGTGAGCATATTATAACAACTCGGTCTATAACCGAGGAGCCGGGAGACCCCTGCTCTCGAGGGGGTCCCACATTGTACTTGTGGCGGGTACACGGATGGATAGGAGCATAGGAGTTGGCGGTGGTACCTATGATGGGTACTACGACTTGCGTTCTTCTTCGGAGGATACGCGTTGGGACGATGACGCTCACCCCGGTCTGAAACCGAGTGGGGTAACTTTATTTGGGCCCCACGTACTTACCGCTTACCCATATGAACGGGTTCCAGCCTTCCTAGCTAGCGCGATGCCCGGATTGCGAGAAGATCAGGTGGATGGTGTACAGGAACGGGAGAGACCGTCTCCCCGAAGGACTATGGCCCCGTCTGGCCCTACGTGGGAGAGTTCGACACAGCTTCCGAAGCATTGGATTGCGAGCCGATGGACCGAGACCGGAAGAGCAGGCGGGCATCGTCGCGGTTAGGGTCTGTGCTGTGGGTTGCGTCTCGAGATGGCGGCCACCATCTCGCAGCCCGAGTGGGTCCAGTTGTACAAGCTCTCGAGAGTCTAAAATCTATACGTATAGCCGCGTCCTCGATATGGACATTGCCCACTTTCCCTGTTACCTCTCATATTTTGGGATATTCTACCTTCCCCCTTCTCTAGCCAGTTTGAGAGTGATTAAGGTTCGCAGTTACGGACGGGGAGAAGGAAAGTTGCTCCCTTTCCTTTCAGGATCCGGTCGTAGCTGGTGAGGTGCGAGGGGAGGGAGCTCTCGCATCGACTTAGAAGAGTGTGGAGATGGAGATGGGAGTCCGGCGTGCCGGAATAGCCCGGTGTGGTGAGGTATGGGATGGATGGATATGGAGATGTTTATTTTATATTTGCTGCTGCATAGGAAACCCATAGCCCCTCCTTGTTATACTTTTATTCCTTTAGATGGTAGTCCACTTAAAGCTTGCATATACAGTTGGTGACGTGAACCTATCCCATTCCTTGGGGATGGCCTTTGAGTACGCAGGATCTGAGGATGAGCATGAGTTCAACCACGACGGGTGGTACGATTGAGGCATCGTCCTGACGCGCAAGTTGCCTGCGGAGGAGATCAAGAAGATGGAGGCTTCTACGCCTAGATCCGCTGCGTTGGATGTTCTTTTGTTTGCCGTTCAGCCCTGAGGGCTTGTATCAGACGTATTATCATGAGAATGATGTAATAATTAAGATATTTGTACTCTATTCGTGGTATGGATGTGATATTCGTTGTGATGAGTTCTGTACGTGATATCTTCTTGATCCAGGGAGTATCACAATGGTACAGGGAGTCGGGTTTTCTTAAAACGGAAACCCGGGTCGTTACAGTTGGTATCAAAGCCATACTTGCCCGTAGGACGATGCCATAGACATGGTCGATAGAATAGGATTCTATACGATCTGTTTTTGTATATTACCCCTTGAGCTATGTTATAAAAACTGTCTCTTTGAGAAAACATCTTACTCACCTACGCTGACACTTTCTTTTTACGTGACCTAGGTATGGTGGCCGCGATCCACAAGACGCACGTGGACCCTCGGGACCAAGGAGACATGGTCCACTGGCTAGTTACCATCGCCGCCCGCTTGGGCATTCCGGTGAGCCACCTTGGACTTGAAGCGCAAGCATGCTACATCAACAACACCGCCTGTGCCCGTGCCAAGGTCTACCTTCACCCCTACGACCACCGCCCAGGGATCACCATGGAGGGCGTCGGACTAACGACGAAGCTTGCGGTGGAGGGAGTTGCCCGGAGACTGACTCAGGTACTGCTTGTTCGAGAGAAGGAACAGGTTGAGGGGACCGAGCTCCGACTCCTACCCAGAGAGTACTATGAGGACGACGAGGAGGCGGAGGACGCGAGGTGCAAAGCCGCGTTTGCAGCAGTTGAAGACCCGGCGATCACCACAGCCGGAGACTACCTCGGCGACCTCGACTTCTACACGACAGAGCTAGAAGGGAAAAGCGTGGCCTTCCTCAACAACCTTCGGAACAGAGTTTCCACCGCCACTGACAGAGTTTCTCACGTTCTCAACATGGAGAGAGAGTTGGACACCATGAAGACCCAGGTACACCACCTGACGGAGGAGCTGAGCCGCAGGGACGCTGCAGTCACCCTGGCTCGTGCAGAGACAGACCAGCTGAAACAAATGATCGCCGACGACTTCACCGAGAGGCAGAGGCTCGAGAAGGAGATCAAGCGACTGGACGGGATCAGGCAGCTGCAGGACTGCACCATAGCACTCATGGACTACAAGATGAAGAGAGCCGATGAGAAGATTGTGGAGCTCAAGAACAATGCCACTCCAGGTGCAATGGGTTTGAGGATCACTCAGTTCGAGCGGAGGTGCGAGCGCAACGCCAACAACATCGCCACACTCACACGTACCTGCCTCTACCTCAGGGAGAAGAACAAGAAGATGCTTCAGACATGGAAGGATGCTGACTCCATCAGGGTCGAGGAGCTACAAGAGCTCAACGACCAGCTACCACCAGAGAAGCAGCGACAGATTCGCAAGGAGGACTTCAAGGTTGGACCCAGCTCGTTGAGACTCCACAAGGTTCCCTTTCAGAGTATCTACACCGTTGAGACCCCAGAGACTCAGAAAGCCGAGGCTATGATGAAGCCCCTCTTCACCGCCAGCCACACCTGGGAGGACCGCACCGTCATCGAGTACAAGAAGCCCCGGATGTTCTGAGTTAGCTGAGTAGCTAGAATAAGGTAGAGTAAATTCCGCGTCAGCCGTGAGCCTGTTCCGGTACGCGATGGTAGTTGTCCACCCTTGTAGTAGGAACCACCCTTTTGAGATCTCTTCACGTTGTACCGCGTGTGTGTGTGTGTGCGAGACCTCCAAGGCTAGTGAGTCAAGCCTCGAGGTAGCACCTAGAGTTCGTACTGCATGGATGAGTGAATGGATCTTAATTTAATGAATGAGTTTTCATGATGATTTCTTCTTGAATGTTAGAAGCTTATACATGCATATAAGAAATATTTGTGGTTGTATTGACTCTGGCTTATTTGTAGAACGACTCCATATAGAAACACGCTAACGCCCTCTCTTAAACCTTTTCTCAGGATGTCGATCCGCAGGTCAGGTCGTTTGAACGCACAGTTCGAGGCAGCCGCCCAAGAAGAAGCTGCGGTCGCCGCTCGTGGCCGTGGACGTGGCCGTGGCCGTGGACGGGGTCGTGCCGTCGCACCGCCAGCTCCTGAACCCGCGCCTGAGCCAGCTGTTGGCCGTGGCCGTGGAGGAGGAGATGGAAGAGCCGTCTACCCCAACCCGGCGCCGCTCGGACATGACGCACAGCAGGACGCAGAGGGAGGAGACGAGGACGTTGATGAGGAGATCTGGATTGACCCGATCCCAGCAGGACAAGGCCATGGACGTGGTGCGCCACCACCGCCGCCACAGCAGCAGCAGGAACAGCAACAGCCCATACCACTAGTGGCTACGCTTGCCCAGGTTCTGGACCATCAGACTCAGGTCATGGAGAGGATGGCCAACGTCATCGCACACCCTCAGGGAGGAGGACACTGCCAAGGACCACCCGCTGATGATCTACCGCGTAAGATCAAGAGGTTCATCCGTCTCAAGGCCCCTACCTTCAGCTTTTCAGAAGACCCGATCGATGCAGATGACTGGTTGAGGACCATCGAGACCAAGCTTGACCTTTCCGACTACAGTGATGAAGAGTGCGTTGCCATATCCATCCATCAGCTTGAAGGACCAGCCAGAGCATGGTGGGACAGTTACAGCGCGATGCACCCGAACCCGGCAGCCATCACTTGGGATGATTTCAGCAAGGCCTTTCGTGATCAGCATATTCCGTGCCAGATTGTGGTTCAGAAGGCACAGGAGTTCCGCACGATGACCCAGGGGACGATGAAGGTGGAGGATTATGAGCGTCACTTCACCCGGATGATGCGCTATGCTCCCGAGGACACCAACACTGAAGAGAAGAAGCAGTTCTGGTTCCACTGGGGCCTACACCATGGGATCAGGCAGATTGTGGCTGGGAGTGACTTCCCCACACTCCGCCACATGGTGAACCGCGCCATCGCCGTCGAGAAGGAGAGGCTGGACCACGAGGGACGCCTGAGAGTCAAGAAGCGCAAGTTCGACCAGCTGACCCGAGACAGGCCACCTCAGAGACCGAGCTACGGACAGCCCAGCCAGCAGAGGAGCACCAGTTACCGACAGGGACAGAGTCAGCCCTACCGCAGCTACCGCCCAGGTCAGAACCAGCCAACCCGCAGCTTTGGAGGAGGCAGTGGACAGTTTGCCGGAGGGAGGAACCCTAGCTACCCCTCTTCTGGTGGATCCTACGGACGCCAGAACAGTTCGAGTGCCCCATTCACCTGCTTCAACTGTGGCAAGCCAGGCCACAAGTCCTACGACTGCCCAGAGAAGAAGAACTCCCAGACACCAGCTCGCGGTGCCGCACCCGGTGGCAGATCAGCCGCTACCCCAGGCCAGCCAGGCGTCGCAAGCGGGAAGCTCAACCATATGACTGAAGCTGAAGCACAGGAAGCACCCGACGTCTTACTCGGTGAGTTTATTGTTGATGGATCTCGTGCATTGGTTCTGTTTGATACCGGAGCTACCGGATCTTATATATCTAGTAAGTTTGTAGCACATACATCTCTCCCCATGGTTCCCCGAGCCGTACCTATAATCACCACTTCACCCTTAGGAGACCTAGAGTGCACAAAGATGTGCAAAGGTGTTGGCATCATGATGAGAGGCCATAAATTCCTAGCCGACCTCACAGTTCTACCATCAGACGGCATTGACATCATCCTAGGCATGGATTGGTTGACCTTGCACAAGGGAAACATCTCTTGTTCACCTCGCCTTGTGACCTTGACACACCCTAGTGGTAAGATAGTGAGAATTGAGCCCGCAGCAGCTAAGCAAACACCTACGGCCCACCTACACAGCCTCAGTGAGAAGACTATAGCAGATGTGCCAGTCGTTTGCGAGTACCCGGATGTGTTTCCTGAGGAGTTACCAGGCTTACCCCCAGATAGAGACGTTGAGTTCGCCATTGAGCTAGTCCCAGGCACTGCCCCCATATCCAAGAGACCCTATCGGATGTCCGTGTAGGAATTGGAGGAATTGAAGAAGCAGCTGAGGGACCTGTTGGACCGCAAGTTTATTCGACCGAGTGCATCACCGTGGGGATCACCCGTGTTGTTTGTCAGGAAGAAGGATGGTACACTTCGCCTGTGCATAGACTACCGCTTGTTGAATGCGGTGACAATCAAGAACAAGTACCCATTGCCTAGAATTGATGACCTTCTGGATCAGCTGAGGAAAGCCAAGTACTTTAGCAAGATTGACCTTAAATCCGGTTATCACCAGATGAAGATTCGGCCAGAGGATATACCCAATACCGCCTTCTCCACCCGTTACAGGCTGTTTGAGTTTCTGGTTATGTCTTTCGGGTTGACCAATGCGCCGGCATACTTCATGAACATGATGAACAAGGTATTCATGAAAGAGTTGGACAAGTTCGTTGTGGTGTTCATCGATGACATTTTGATCTACTCAGAGACTGCCGAAGAGCACGAGGAGCACCTCAGGATTGTGCTCGAGAGATTGAGACAGCATCAGCTCTACACGAAGTTTAGCAAGTGTGAGTTCTGGTTGGAGAAAGTTGCCTTCCTAGGCCATGTGTTGACAGCAGAAGGTGTAGCAGTTGACTCGGAGAAGATCGAGGCCGTGACTGAATGGAAGCAGCCCAGAAACGTGACAGAGATCAGGAGTTTTCTCGGATTAGCTGGATACTACCGTCGGTTCATAGAGAACTTCTCGAAGATTGCCAAGCATATGACCGAGTTGCTCAAGAATAATGTGCCATTTGTGTGGTCAGATAAGTGCGAAGAGAGCTTCCAAGAATTGAAGACCAAACTTACCACCACCCCCGTGTTGACCCTGCCAGATATCAGACGAGACTTTGTAGTTTACTGTGATGCATCAAGGCAAGGACTCAGATGCGTGCTTATGCAGGATGGGAAAGTTGTTGCCTATGCCTCCCGCCAGTTGCGGAAGCATGAGGAAAACTACCCTACTCACGACCTAGAGCTTGCAGCAGTCGTACATGCCCTGAAGATTTGGAGACATTATTTGATTGGCAATAAGTGTGACATCTTCACCGATCATAAGAGTTTGAAGTACTTCTTCACGCAGTCTGAGCTGAACATGAGACAGAGAAGATGGCTAGAGTTGATTAAGGACTACGATCTGAACATTCAGTATCATCCCGGCAAGGCCAATGTGGTTGCCGATGCACTTAGCCGCAAGAGCTATTGCGGGGTTATGATTGAGAAGGAGAAGACCGCGGATTCAGAATTGGAGAAGATCAGCGAGCTGCATGTGAAGTACACCTTAGAGGAACAAATCCGCGCGGCACAGAAAGATTGCCCAGAGATCGAGGGGTTGATACAGCTTATGGCCAAGGGCAAGGCCGAAGATTACCGGATAGATGAGCAAGGCACGGTATGGTTGAAGGATCGCATATGCGTACCACGGGATGAGGAGCTCCGCCGAACCATTCTAAGCGAGGCCCATGATTCCAAGTACTCGATTCATCCCGGTTGTACCAAGATGTACCACGACCTGAAGGATCGTTTCTGGTGGCAGAACGTGAAGATAGACATCGCAGAGTATGTAGCCCGATGTGACACTTGCCGCAGGATCAAGGCCGAGCATCAACGGCCCGCAGGACTACTACACCCTCTAGAAGTACCAGAGTGGAAGTGGGAAGATATTAGCATGGATTTCATAAATGGCCTACCCCGCACACAAAAGGGAAATGATTCGATTTGGGTGATAGTAGACAGACTCACCAAGGTAGCGCACTTCATTCCGGTAAAGACCACCCATTCAGTGAGCATCTTAACAGACCTCTATGTTGAACACGTTCTCAAGCTACACGGGGCACCCAAGACAATAGTGTCAGACAGAGGACCCCAGTTTACCGCCAAGTTCTGGCGAGAATTGCACAAGTCTATGGGCACCAAATTAGTGTACAGTTCAGCTTTCCATCCGCAGACCGACGGCCAGACTGAGAGAGTGAACCAGATACTGGAGGATCTACTCCGAGCATGTGTCTTGAGTTACGGCAAAGACTGGGAGAAAAGCCTAGCATATGCAGAGTTCTCGTACAACAACAGCTACCAGGCAAGTCTTCAGATGTCACCATTCGAGGCACTCTACGGAAGGAAGTGCAGAACCCCGCTCATGTGGTCAGAGGTCGGAGAGCGACCATTCTTTGGACCCGCATCCATTGAAGAAGTAGAAGAGAATGTGGCCAAGGTCCGGGAGAACTTGAAGGTAGCCAAGAGCAGACAGAAGAGCTACGCTGACAAGAGAAGATGTGAGTTGACCTTTGAGGTGGGGGAGTATGTCTACCTTAAGGTCTCCCCGCTACGCGGAACCAAGAGGTTTCACGTGAAGGGCAAGTTAGCCCCGAGGTTTGTAGGACCTTTCCTCATCACCGAAAGAATCGGGAAGGTAGCCTACCGTCTAGAACTACCAGAGGAGCTTGCAGGAGTGCATCCCGTGTTCCACGTATCACAGCTCAAGAAATGCCTACGAGTACCAGAAGAGACAGTGCCAGTCGAAGCCCTCGACCTGCAAGATACCCTTGAGTACTTGGAGTACCCCGTGAAGATCTTAGAAAGAGGCGAGAAGCAGACCCGGAGAAGCTCGATTCCATACTGCAAGGTGCTATGGAGTAACCACACGGAACGAGAAGCCACATGGGAGAAGGAGGCAGACCTTAGAGAGAAATACCCACACCTCTTCGAGACCCAGGTACGACCTTAATCTCGGGGACGAGATTCTAGTGAGGGGGGGAGATTGTAACATACCAGATTTTTCAGGAATGTTTAAGTTAATAAAAATGTGGATTTTAAAATTTTTTGTGGATATGATGCTAACTAGGAAAAATATAAGGTTGTCTTCATTGAATCTCTCCTAAAATTCTTAGGCATAAAAAAAATATATATATAAAATATTATTGTTAAGGTGTTTAAATGTTAGTGTGAACATTTGGATTTTATTTGGAATTTATTTGGATTTAATTGAGCGGGATTTGGATTTGAAATGATTCAAATCCAAATCAAAAGAAAAGTTTAAAACTAAAAACAACCTGGGCCCTAACCTCACTAACAAAGCCCGCTAACTAAGTCCGGAAACCACCCTCCTACTCTCAGCCCGGTCCGAACTAAACCCCGGCCTCCCTTCCTTCTTTCCCCTTTCCCTCAGCCCGCGTCGCGGCCCAACTCACCGCGGCCCAGTCCGCCCAACGCGCGCGCGCCCTCTCTCTCTCACCCGCCGACAGGTGGAGCCCACCTGTCAGCTTTATCTCCCTCACCACCACCGCGCGCACGCATCGGACGCCGCCGCGCACACCCAGTCCCGCTCTCCGACTCGCGCCGCTCCGACCGCGGGAGATCATCTCGCGGGCCCTAAACCCTAATTCCCCGCTTCGCCACTCTGCTCCACCCCTAAATCCCAAATGGGGAGGCCGCCCGCGCTATCTCGCGAGCAGCTGCCCCCTCTCCTCTCGCCGTGCTGCGCCGCGGCCCGCACGCCCAAAAACCCCAAGCGCACTACCCATTCCCCCAGTCAACTACCCTGTGCCGCGTGTCCCCTCTCGAAGCTTCCACTCACGCCCCCTCCAGGCCTCTCCAACCCTAACCCCAATCCCCGGCCGCCGCCGCTATAAAACAGAGGGGCGTCCACTCCTCGTTCCCTTCCAGCCACCACAGGGCGCTGCCCTAGCCCCCAGCCGCCGCCGCCGCATGAGGAGGAGGGAAGGAGCGGAAGGAGGAGGAGGACGCCAAGGCCAGAGCCGCCCGTGGGAGCACGTCACCGCCGTCGCCGCCGCAGGGACGCCACCGCCGCGCCGATCACCCGGAGCAAGAAGAGGAGCATGCCAAGACTCGATCCTCTACGCCACGCCGTCGCCCACATCTTCTCCACGCCAATCCTTGAGCCCAGGTGAGCCAGCCAGCGCCGCCGCTCTTCCCCTTCTTCCTGCTGTCCGGCGCTCGACGCCGAGGAACCCACCGTAGGCAGGCAAAACCACCCAAGCCCGGGCCTTTTCGATTGTGTGTGCCCTGGCCTTCGTGCCAGGGACCTTTCTGTGCAGGTTCCCCCGCGACGCCGTCCCTTAACCCCAGCCTAAACCTTACCCGCCGGCGAACGTCCCTTTGGGGCATATGGTCGAGCACTCCCCGTGCAAGGGCCTCCTCGCCTTGTCTTTGCCATAGCTAGCCTTAGGGACCAAAGCCCAAGCTTTTTCACCCCGGAACACCACCGCGACGCCATTTGGCACAGATCCACGCCCCTGGCGTTGGATTTGGGGTGAGATTGGGGTCGTCGCCGGCGAGCCTCCGCCGCCGCATGCACGCACCCCGCCGCTCGTCGTTTCGACGAACACCTCACGAGCGTCCGTGCCCCGCCGCCACGTGTCGCGCCCTCGAGCGCCCTCACGCGCGGTCACGCAGGGACAACCGCAGCGGATCCGGCCCTGGCCGCACGAGATCCCGTGGACGCGGCTCACGTAGACCAACCTCACGGCCCACGGTGAACCGCGTCCACCACGGCGGAGACTGCCCTTTTTCCAAAGAAGCCCTTGGAATCTTTCACTTTAGCCCCTGTTATTTCGAAACCTTTGCAATCTAGTCCCTGAGTTGCTACACTTTCTCTAAGCCCCCTGGCCTTTTTAGTTTTAGGACCTAAGCCCTCGTGATGACGTCATCAGGGCCCACTGCTGACGTCACCACGGGAAGCTAAAGTTTTTAGTTTTTAGTTTTTAGTTTCATAACTAATTCATTTTAACTCAGAAAAATATGAAACCAGTTTCTATATTTTTCTAAAATTATGATCTAGCCGTTGGCGTGAAGTATAAGTCCATTTGGATCTTTCTTGAGCTGGTTTTATTGGAGTTATTTACTATTAGGTCCTGATATTTACTTTAATTACGCAAATAGGATCTATCGACGGCCAGGAGCTAACCGGAGAGGAGTTCTACCCAGAAGACTTCGTGGAGGAAGAGATCCAGCCTACAGGTTCACGCCCAACCCATCCTTTGAATGCCTATTAGACATTGCAATTAGATGTGCTAGCGCTTTACTTATTACAATGGATGATGCTTGAGCCTTGCATAGCCATGATTTATTCCGTGAATTCCTTGCTACCTAATACACCATGATATATGAACACTATGCTGCTTGCATGTGTATGGGATATTGTGGATTAGGATTCTTGGCGTGTGTGGGGATAAAATCGGCAGGTGAATGGTGATTTTGGGAAACTTGGCGGGGGTGAGCATATTATAACAACTCGGTCTATAACCGAGGAGCCGGGAGACCCCTGCTCTCGAGGGGGTCCCACATTGTACTTGTGGCGGGTACACGGATGGATAGGAGCATAGGAGTTGGCGGTGGTACCTATGATGGGTACTACGACTTGCGTTCTTCTTCGGAGGATATGCCTTGGGACGATGACGCTCACCCCGGTCTGAAACCGAGTGGGGTAACTTTATTTGGGCCCCACGTACTTACCGCTTACCCATATGAACGGGTTCTAGCCTTCCCAGCTAGCGCGATGCCCGGATTGCGAGAAGATCAGGTGGATGGTGTACGGGAACGAGAGACCGTCTCCCCGAAGGACTATGGCCCCGTCTGGCCCTACGTGGGAGAGTTCGACACAGCTTCCGAAGCATTGGATTGCGAGCCGATGGACCGAGACCGGAAGAGCAGGCGGGCATCGTCGCGGTTAGGGTCTGTGCTGTGGGTTGCATCTCGAGATGGCGGCCACCATCTCGCAGCCCGAGTGGGTCCAGTTGTACAAGCTCTCGAGAGTCTAAAATCTATACGTATAGCCGCGTCCTCGGTATGGACATTGCCCACTTTCCCTGTTACCTCTCATATTTTGGGATATTCTACCTTCCCCCTTCTCTAGCCAGTTTGAGAGTGATTAAGGTTCGCAGTTAAGGACGGGGAGAAGGAAAGTTGCTCCCTTTCCTTTCAGGATCCGGTCGTAGCTGGTGAGGTGCGAGGGGAGGGAGCTCTCGCATCGACTTAGAAGAGTGTGGAGATGGAGATGGGAGTCCGGCGTGCCGGAATAGCCCGGTGTGGTGAGGTATGGGATGGATGGATATGGAGATGTTTATTTTATATTTGCTGCTGCATAGGAAACCCGTAGCCCCTCCTTGTTATACTTTTATTCCTTTAGATGGTAGTACACTTAAAGCTTGCATATACAGTTGGTGGCGTGAACCTATCCCATTCCTTGGGGATAGCCTTTGAGTACGCAAGATCTGAGGATGAGCATGAGTTCAACCACGACGGGTGGTGCGATTGAGGCATCGTCCTGACGCGCAAGTTGCCTGTGGAGGAGATCAAGAAGATGGAGGCTTCTACGCCTAGATCCGCTGCGTTGGATGTTCTTTTGTTTGCCATTCAGCCCTGAGGGCTTGTATCAGACGTATTATCATGAGAATGATGTAATAATTAAGATATTTGTACTCTATTCGTGGTATGGATGTGATATTCGCTGTGATGAGTTCTGTACGTGATATCTACTTGATCCAGGGAGTATCACAATGGTACAGAGAGTCGGATTTTCTTAAAACGGAAACCCGGATCGTTACAGTAATACAGGCCAACCTTAAAGCAGCTCAGTCTAGACAGAAAAGTTACTTTGACAAGAGAAAGAAACCCCTACAGTTCTTCATCGGAGATCACGTTTGTCTTCGAGTTTCACCCACCAAGGGGGTACAAAGGTTCGGAGTAAAAGGAAAATTGGCACCTCGTTACATTGGGCCCTATGAGATCATAGAAGTCTGTGGACCGGTAGCATACCGGGTAGAACTTCCCGAGAGGCTGTCAGCAGTCCACAATGTTTTCCATGTATCTCAACTTAAGAAGTGTGTTTGAGTTCCTGAGGTTGAGATTGTCGATCAAGACTTGGCATGGGTGGAACCCGACCTGGCTCTCGTGGAACACCCTCTCCGAATTCTCGACCGCAAAGAAAGATGAACAAGAAGAAAGATCATTAAAATGTACAAGATACAGTGGAATCATCACACAGAGGAAGAGGCCACATGGGAAACGGAGAGTTATCTGAACACCAAGTTTCCGGGTTTCCTTCTACTACATGATCGTAAGCATTCTTACACACACTAGTTCTTTCTACACTCGAATCTCGGGTCGAGATTCTGTTTAAGGGGGTAGGCTGTGACAATCTAGGTGTTTAGTTAACTTAATCACCTGCTAAACAACTTGTCTTAGGTTAATTAAGTGTACCTTGGCCCCACCTAGATTTTCACTTAAGAAAAGTCCACCCAAAACCCTTTGAATCTCAGTGAACTTTGGACCTTTGCTGGCTGGCATGACTTGAATTCAAATTTTCAATTAAGAACTAAAAAATGTGCCAATATGAAAGTTGTTCATCTTTTTATGGGACACAAGTTTGTCAATATGGCCCTAGAGAGTTTTTGAGTGCTTCAGCCCCAAAAATCCAGTCGAAGTCAGCCAAACTCAAAAGTTCACCGCCGGCCGACACCGAAGTTCACCGGTTCTTCTCCTCAGTTTTCCCTCGAATCCATACACTTTTTCATAGGTCAACCTTTGCAAAAGTTGTAGCTGGTAACCTCAGACACAACTTTGCTTTTTTGGAGATTTTGAACTTCAGTTCAAAATTTCAGAGAAATTTGGGTTTGAATGGACGCCCGGCATGTGTTCGACGAAATGCCGACGCTCTCCGGCGCCACGCCTTCCAGCGCCCGACCGCGCCGCCACGCGGCAGCCGGTCTCTGACGCGGACGCTGAGGCCACGCCTGCGCATTAACTGCACCGCGCGTTGTCCCTGCTGACCGCCCCGACAGCGCCGCTCTGTCCCCGCGCGCGCTTCCGACCGGACGCGACGCGCGTTCCCCGCGCGCCAAGTGGCCGCCGTCGATCCACCGGCGACCCGCTGCGCCGCTGCCCCGACCAAGACCGGCGATAGGATCGCCGTGGACCCCAGCCGCTTGCCAACCCATGCAGGAGCCTTCCCGACCGGCCACCGACCCGCTCCGCCCAGCGCCGCCCCGCCGCCACAGGCCGCCGACCGGCGTGCCCTGTCCGCCGTGGCTGCCAAGCCGTGCGCCGCCCGAGCCTCCACGTGGCCGCTTCGCAGCTCCGAGCCGCTGTCCAAACCTCGCCCTGCCGCCTATAAAAGGCGCGGCTCGCCCTCGCCGCGGCACCCTCCGCCCGCACCCCATCTCGCCGCCAGGCTGCTCCGCCGGCGACCTTGCCGCTCCGCGCCGCGCCATTGCCTCCCGCACGCTCCCTCGCCCTCACCTCACCCCGCTCGAGCTTTCCCAGGCTTCAGCCGAGCTTCCCCGCCAGCGCCACAACCGGCGTTGGGGAATACAGAGCCGCCGCCGCCACGCCAGCTCCGGCCGCCCAGCCTGCACGGAATCCACTCGAGGTGAGGCGGTGAGCCTTTCTAGCATGATCTCGTTGAGCCCCGTGGCCCCACTTCACCGAAATCCGACCAACCCGCCGCCGGCCATGGCCCAGTGACCGCATTGCAAAGCCACAAATCTTTCCAGGGGTCTTAGCGCAAGTTTCCTAGGGTTAATCTGTAAATAGATTGTTCAGATCTAGGATTCAAATCCTGAAACTTTAAAAATCGGTCAAAAAACATAGAAAAATCAGAAAAATGCAAACTCAATTTTGTTGTACTCCTGGTGCTGTACTCTACCTTTCCTAGAAAGCATGTATAGGTGTTTTCTGTGTACATTTTAAATTAAGTTCAAATCTGTTCAAACTTAAATTTGTGCACAGCTTGAAATCTATTGAATGTTTATGCTAGTTTTTGGATATGTTGTAGCTGGTGAAGTATCTAGGCTCCTGTAAAAAGTTGGCACTTAGTTGCACACTAAATTTTGTGTTATGATTTATATAAGCTGTCAGCACACATCTGGGTCTATGAAATTCAGTAATTAAATCCCAAATTTTTGCAGTAACTTGTTTACATCATGTTTTTATCTATGGTAGATGTTTGAGCTCAGTTTAATCTGTTTAGCTTGCTCCTTTAAATCATAACAGTTTAATCTTGGGTAATTAAAACAGCAAGATCCTGTGACATTTTGGAGCTACCCTTTGGCATGTCACCTTGTTTAGGCTAGGATAGGCTCTGGTAAACTTCTAAGGACCTTTTGATTATAGTGTGATTTATTAGGATTTATTCTTGATGTTATTGTACTGTTCTTGTTTATTTTGTTGTGATAAATGTATGTATGATCTTGGCCTAATTTTTGGTCAGTAAATCAAGTAAACCACAAAGAGCATGCTGTAATTTTCTCACATTATAATCATGAACCAAACTGCCAAAATAATTTATGGAAGTTTCATTGCTAAAAAGGGGCTAAATAAGAATAAGTCACTTCTTTAAATTGTTAAATAAACTAAACACATCACACACACACCCTTGTTGTTTTATGATGAAATCAAAGTTAAATAATATGTGTGTACACAATCACCATCAACAAACCCCAAATACTTTAATGTGTAATTACAACCTTTGTTAATTAAAGGGAAGATCAGACAAAATTGTCTAGGTGAATGTGTCACTAAATACACCCCGGGTCCATCATTATGCAACTGTGATGACTCGACATAAGATCATGTTCTTATTTGCATATGCATTCATGTAGAACAAGCCCTCGCTGATGGAGACTACGAACTGGTCCCCGCTGAAGGAGAAGGCCAAGCTGAAGGCGAGGTGAATGCCGTCCAGTCGAGCAAGACCCGAACGTTGCTGCCGAGGACTCCCAAGCTAACACTGTGCCCGAAGGCAAGCCCCGGAGCATGTCCTATGTTTCGAAGTCTTGCAACTATGTTTATTAAGTTTTGCTTGTGCATTTACGTTTCAGGAGTTGAATTGAAACCCTAGTTGCATGATCCTAGGTACCTATGCTATGCAATACAAGTATGATAGGTCGATAGTTGCTACGCTATAAGGACCCGGTAAAAGTCGAGTGATTTCCTGTCACTCGCGAGATATAGGAATCAACTGCTTTACTTATGTTGGAATCATAAGGAGGACGGGCGGGGAATTTTGTCATGTAGATGCCCCGTCCGTGTATGCTAATGTTGGTTAAGGCCGAATGGTGTGGTACCGACGGTTAAGTTTTTGAAAGTACTAAGCACTTGTCGATTCTATGGGGTCGGTAAGTTTAGTACCTACATGACTTCAGGGTGCGGACTTTTTCCTGCTCCTTCCGGGAACTTCTTCCCCATGCCTCGAATATGTGGGTACGAGGGGCTTAAGTGTTGGTTCGGCTGGCCTTAGACCTCGTATGCCAGGGGGAGTTTGGTCCTGGACGCGACTAGGGGATTGATGGGAACTACCTGGTAGCGCTAGCCTTTGGCTGAGTGCGATGATCCAAGTGTTTAGTTCCACCTTGCAATGTTAAAATCAGTTCGAACTGTCTGTTTCTCGCAGCAAATGAGACTACTTAACCCCGCTGCTACATTGAGTAAGAAGTGGAACATGTTGATGGAAAGAAACTTGATGCTTGCTTAATTGCTTGCTCCACTTGCTTGGTTAGTACAGGTTGCTTACCTAGAACGGTTAACTTTAACTAGAACTTGATGCTAAAATATTGAAAGTAAGGATCCACTCTTAGTTGCTCTTTGGCAAAACAAACCCACCAGCCAAAATCCTTGCATGTCTAGAAGTTGGTGATGTAGCTGTCACCCGACGGTTAAGTCTTGCTGAGTATTAGTATACTCAGCCTTGCTTGTTGAAATGTTTTCAGGTAGTGCTCTTGAGGAGATGGTTGCAGGTCTTACCTGGCCAACCACCCTTCCTCCTGGCTGGACTGTCATGTGGGACGAGGATGCTTCTGAGTGATGTCACGACGGCTTCACGTGACAACATTCCCGTCGAATAAATTAGTTTATTTTCCGCTGCTTTCGAAACTCTGAATAACAGTTACTTTATGCATTGAACTCGGTTTGTAATAAATTAACTCAAGTGGGACTTACTTAATACTTGTGGATTGTTGTAACCTCTGGGACCCACCTTCGAGTGGGTATTTGTACGATTTGTTTCGATCGAGGTAACTGTTCGTGGTTGCATCGGGCTCGACCCGACAGACTGTCAACTTACTCCGATTTAATTGCGTGATGACCAATGGAAGGTTAGCGCACTTAAGCCGGATTAATTTGAGCGGTTCTGCCACAGAAACTCTTGTAGGTAAAATATTATTTATATTATACATTGAGTTGGGATAAGTATGGTACTTACTATTTGTTAATCTTGCAGGCATGCTATTTCTTTTTTGGTATCATCCAACGGATATACACGTTGTTTGCAAAGTCTACCAAAAGGTGGAAGATTTTGGTGGACAATGTCCCAGGATTAACACTTAAGTCATGGTCTAATACACGTTGGGAAAGCCGAATAAAAAGTGTTCAAGCTATCAGATTTCAAACTCCTCAAATAAGATTAGCTTTAAGAGCACTAGAGAAGGCTTCAACTGATGACCGTGACTCAATGACAGTTAGTGAATGTCAATCTTTGGTGAGTGCACTTGAGAATTTTGAATTTTTAGTTGGCTTGGTTATTTGGCAGGACATTTTATTCTCTATAAATAAGGTGAGCACGAAGTTGCAATCTAAAATTGTGAGTTTAGATGCTACCCTCAAACATATTGAAGGTGTCATATCATATTTCAAGAAGTATAGAGATGAAGGTTTCACTTCAAGTATGGATACAACAAAAAATATTGCATATGAACTGCATATAGAGCCAAAATTTCGTATAAAACGTCAAGGAAAGAGAAAGAAACATTTTGATGAACAAGATGACCAAGACGAGGAAATACAACGGACTGTTGTGGACTCATTTAGAGTGGAGTACTTCAATGTTATGATTGATGCTGCAATTGCTTCATTGACAACTAGATTTGAGCAGATGAAAGAATTTGATAATATTTTTGGGTTCTTGTTCAACTCAAAAAATTTGAAATCTTTGGATGAAACTGATCTTTGGCTACACTGCAAGATATTTGTAGAAACATTTTCTCATGACAACTCATCTGATGTTGAGATCAATGATTTTTTTCCAAGAACTAAAGGTGCTGTAAATGACTTTGCCAGATTCTTTGATGTCAGCGCTTGAGATTCTAGAGTTTGTTATGGCTACAGATTGCTATCCAAATGTTTCAGTTGCCTATCGAATCCTCTTAACTATGCCTGTGACTGTAGCTTCGGATGAAAGAAGTTTCTCAAAATTGAAATTGTTGAAGAATTATTTGAGATCAACTATGTCACAACAAAGATTAAATGGCTTGGCTATGTGCACCATCGAGAGGGCTATACTGGACACTATTGATCTCAATGCGGTCCTTGATGATTTTGCGTCAAGAAACGCCTGAAGAAGTATCTTTTTATGAGAAGCAATGAGTATTATGGAGTACAAATATAAGGTAATCAAAATAATTCTAGAAGTAGAATTATATTATTGTTTTAGTCTTTATTGTTCCTCGATGATTATCAAACACATTAAATTAAAAAGATATCAATATATTTGTTTTCGCTTTGCAAGAAAAAATAGTGTATATATATTATAAGATTTTATGTAAAGTCTAGACTCATAAGGGGCCGTCGCGACAAGTTCGCCAGAGGGCCTTCAAAATCCTAGGGCCGGCACTGGTCTGTCGACAAAGCTTGCAGTGGAGAGTGTCGCCCGGAGGTTGACTCAAGTACTACTCGTCTGGGAGAAGGACCAGGTCGAGGGGACTAACCTCCGACTTCTGCCCAGAGAGTTCTACGAGGACGACTAGGATCAGAGGCCGAGAGGTGCAGAGCAGCGTTTGCAGCCGTCGAGGACCCGGCGATCACCACAACGGGAGACTACCTCGGTGACTTGGACTACTACACGACAGAGCTGGAGGCGAAGGGCGTGGCCTTCCTCAACAACCTCTAGGACATAGTTTCTACCACCACCGACAGAGTTTCTCGCGTCCTTGCCGCCGAGAGAGAGGTCGATGCCATGAAGATCCAGGTACGCCACTTGACGGAGGAGCTGAGTCGTAGGGACGCCGCTGTCACCTTGGCTCAAGCAGAGACAGACCAGCTGAAGCAAATGATCATCGATGATTTCACGGAGAAGAAGAGGCTTGAGAAGGAGATCAAGCGACTGGAGGGAATAAGTCAGCTTCAAGAGTGTACCATAGGGCTCATGGATTACAAGATGAAATGAGCCGATGAGAAGATTGCTGAGCTCAAGAACAACGCCACCCCAGGCGCTATGGGTTTGAGGATCACACGGCTGGAGCAGAGGTGCGAGCGCAACACGAACAACCTCGCCGCGCTCACTCGTTCTTGTCTCTACTTCAAGGAAAAGAGTAAGGTGATTCTACAGACTTGGAAGGATACTGACTCCATCCGAGTTGAGGAACTTCAGGAGTTTAATGACCAGCTGCCACCCGAGAAGCAGCGACAGATTTGCAAGGAGGATTTTAAGTGTGGACCCAGTTCATTGAGGCTCCACAAGGTCCCCTTCCACAGCATCAGCACCATCGAGACCCCCGAGGCACAGAAGGCCGAGGCAATGATGAAGCCCCTTTTCACTGCCAGACACTCTTGGGAGGACCGCACAGTCATTGAGTACAAGAAGCCCCGGATGTTCTGAGTTGGTCGAGCAGCTAGAATAAGGTAGAGTAATTCCGCGTCAGCCGAGAGCCTGTTCTGACACGCGATGGTAGATGTTCACCCATGTAGTAGGAACCACCATTTTGAGATCTTTCGCGTTGTATCATGTGCGTGTGTGTGCGAGACCTCCAAGTCTAGTGAGTCAAGCCTCGAGGTAGCACCTAGTGTTTGTACTGCATGGATGAGTGAATGAATCTTAAATAATGATTGAGTTTTCATGATGATTTCTTCTTGAGTGTTAGAAGCTTATATATGCATATAAGAAATATTTGTGATTGTATTGACTCTGGCTTACTTAGAACGCTTCCATATAGAAATACGCTAATGTCCTCTCTTCAACCTTTTCTCAGGATGTCTATCCAAAGGTCAGGTCGTTTGAACGCGCAGTTTGAAGCAGCCGCCCAGGAAGAAGCCAAGGCCACCGCTCGTGGCCGTGGCCGTGGACGGGGTCGTGCCGCCCCTCCACCAGTTCCCGAGCCTGCGCCTGAGCCACCTGTTGGTCGTGGCCGCGGAAGAGGACGTGGAGGAGCCGTCAATCCTAACCCGGCGCCGCTCGGACACGACGCACAGCAAGATGTGGAAGAAGAGGAGGAAGTTGTTGGTGTGGAAATCGAGATCGACCCAATTCCAGCAAGGCGAGGCCGTGGACGTGGTGCGCCGCCACCACCGCAGCAGTAGGAACAGCTTGACCTCTCCGACTACAATGATGCAGATAACTGGTTGAGGACCATCGAGACCAAGCTTGACCTCTCCAACTACAATGATGAAGAGTGTGTTGCCATAGCCATCCATCAGCTTGAGGGACCAGCTAGAGTGTGGTGGGACAGTTACAGCGCCATGCACCCAAACCCTGCCGCCATCACTTGGGCAAAATTCTACAAGGCCTTTCATGACCAGCATATCCCTCGACAGCTCGTGGTTCAAAAGGCACAAGAGTTTCGTACGATGACTCAGGGGACGATGAAGGTGGAGGAGTATGAGCGACACTTCACCAGGATGATGCGCTATGCTCCCGAGGACACCAACACTGAAGAGAAGAAGCAGTTCTGGTTCCATCGAGGTCTACACCATGGGATCAGGCAGATCATGGCCAGAAGTGACTTCCCTTCACTTCGCCACATGGTGAACCGTGCCATCGCCGTCGAGAAGAGAGACCGGACCATGAAGGTCGACTTCGAGTCGAGAAACGCAGGTTCGAGCAGCTGACACGTGACAGGCCATGCCAGAGGCTGAGCTACGGACAGACCAGCCAGCAGAGGAACCCCAGCTACCGTCAGGGGCAGAGTCAGCCCTACCGCAGCTACCGCTCAGGTCAGAGTCAGCCATTCTCCTACTTCAACTGTGGCAAACCGGGCCACAAGTCCTACGACTGCTGTCACACCCAGATTTACACAAAACCTGAATGCGGTCGTATGTGTGCCCAGGACGTCCACAGAACACATACAACTTACAAATATGGATCTCAAAGAACACAATGCTCGAATAAAAGTAGTTTACATCTAGAGTTTAACACAAAGACATAGTCTTACATAGATAACATAGCGGAAGTCTATTTATTAAAGCTCTCAACTAAAGACGAATGGCGCCTCAATCCCATAGGGACGCCGACTGGTTGATCACAGCTCAGAAGTAGGGGAGATCCTGCAGGAAGTCTGCGATCGGATCCTCATTCACTGCTCCATCTATTACCCGTCCGGGATTTTGTTGATTGTTGGCAAGTGTAAGTAACTCATTTACTTAGCAAGTATAACAGGAGTTTATGCAAGGCTAAAAAGGCTGACTCGAGTTGACTGCTTTAGCACTTTTAGTTGGTTCATTTTATTAGTCGCCTATTTACTACAAGTGTGTGAGAACTCCCGGTTATAGCCCCATTAAAGGTGTATGAACATTAGAACCATCGGTCAACATTATTAACATCATCTTCTAATAAAAAAGGATCCAGGCCGCTCGTGACCGTGAGCACGGCTATCATGATAGATGTATACTCTGTAGAGGTTTCGCTCTTTCCCCAACCGTTATCGTAAAAGCTCAAAGGAGCTTTCAACACAACCATGCACGTACCACACTTCCGAGGTTTGAGTGCATAGGGACGCTACAAGGCTTTTCACTAGACACCCTAACAAACATAGTAGCCGTAGTGGTACAACATAGGCAGCATGACCCAAGGCATCGAGATTGACATACGCCCACGAACATAACACACCATGGGGGGGTCAATGGCATCCAGAGCGCATACCCAAAGCGCAACGTGCGGAGCTCCCAGAGCGTAGGTAAGGCGCTCCCGACACGGGACGGTTGCCTAACGAGACATAGCCAACGGACCTCAGAGCGCAGGTGAGCCCGTCCTCGATGGATCAAACCATACTCTCACCCATGGTCCCCATGTACGCCTTTCGGTAACCACTGGTAAGCTAGAGACGTACAAGCTACTTGTCCAAGACCAGAGCCATAATAATTACGGCGGCGGCGACAGGTTCCTGGGTTGCCGCTTTAAGAACCGGACCTTACGGAGAGACACTAGAGCATACACGAAGCAAAGCTCTAGCTCCCTGAACCATGTTGCTAAAAAGCAGGTTTTACAATTAAGTTTAAGTGAACCATTAAGTCATGATTAACAGTTAAATAAAGTGATGTAGCTGCGCTTAGCGAAAGAACTACCCATATGCATAAACCCAGGATATAACAAGGACAGGATAAAAGTACTAGGAATAGCCTTAAGGTAAACAAATTAAGACACATGCATATGTATGAATGATTGCGATACTGTATAGGTATCAAGGATGTTCCATGCTATACTTGCCTTCCTTAAAGCCCGGCTGTAGCTACAAGTCTTGTTCCTCGAACTCCTGGTCACCCACGAACTCGAACGGATCTCCGGCTGCTCACGCAATCACCACACAATCACCACACAGGCCAATAGATGCAAGCAAGGTTACTCTACTAGAACAGTACACCAAACAGTAACAAAAGAGCAAGAAAAGGCTATAAAACTATTCTACGCTTCGCTACGAACACATGAGCGCGAGAATCACCCAAAACCGGAGCTAAAACGTGAAAACTACGCTAAAAACAAGATCCAGGGGCTTGCTGGTAAGAAATAAAACTACCAGGGACCTATCTGCGAGTAACCTAAAACTACGCTGGATTGAAACATAAAAACAGGAAAACCCAGGGGCCTCTGCGCAAAAGCGGCAGACGGCGGCGAACGGCGCTGACGGCGGCTGATGTCAGCAGACGCCTTCTGCTGGCGTCACGCTGATGCGAGGCGGCGGCGCGGTGGACCGGCCGTGGACCGGCGGTCACGGGTCCACGGTGGACCGGCGGTCATACCCCTTCGAGGGTTCTGATCCCGGCCGCACGAGTGGGATCAGACGGCGGGCGGCGGCCTGCGGGCGACAGCGGCGGCGGCCGGCGCGCGGCGGCGCCATGGCCGACGTGGCCGGGGCGGCCCGTTTCGGCGCTGTGGAGCGCGGGAAGACACACGGAGAGCCCGGGGACGGCAGGGAGCTCACCGCGAAGACGACGGGGGCGTCGACGGGGGCCGGCGGCGGACGGAGACGACGGCGACGAGCGGCGCCGCTAGGGTTTGGCGGCGACGCGACGACGGATCTCGTCGGCTAGGGTTTCAGGGGAAAAGCGTGGGCGAGGCGGCCGGTGGCGGCCATAAATATGCCGGGGGGTCCTAGGCGTGTGCGCCCGGGTCGGACCCGGCGCGGCGCGGCGCGGCGGCGGCGGCGCGAACCCGAGTTGGGTTCGACTCGGCGGCGCAAGGTTGAGGGCGGGCGAGCGGACGGAGCTGGGCCACAGGCGGCGTTGGTGGGCTGCGGTGCTGGGCTGCAGCGCGCGCGGGGAAGGGAAGGAGGGGAGCGGGCCGCGCTGGGCCGGCTAGCTGGGCTGCTGCGCTGGAGAGAAAGGAAAGGGGGAAAAGGTAAAGGGAGGGAGAGTTGGACGGGGTTGTCTGGACTTCGGAGAAAAAAAGCAAAAAGGAAGAAAAGAGAGCAACCAAAATATTCAAACAAAAATATATGCAGCAGCATTAATGCAACAGAGATGTTCCTAAGCCTTATATTTGCTTTTAATTTCTCAAAAGGTTTTATTTCCCCTATGTTAATTATGACACTTTAATATAAAGGACATTTTATTTACTAATTCAGAAAAGGCATTTTTAGGGTGTTACAAACCTACCCCCCTTAAGATGAATCTCGTCCTTGAGATTCGGATGTGGACTCGAACAGCTGCGGATATTCTGCCTTGAGATCCTCCTCTCTTTCCAAAGTTGCCTCATCCTTCGTGTGACGGCTCCACTGAACCTTGCACATGCGTATCACCTTATTCTTGGTGACCCTCTCAGACTCTTCCAAGATTTTAACTGGGTGCTCCTCATAGGTGAGGTCCTCCTGAACATTCAGCTCCTCCAGAGGGATCTGTTCCTCAGGTACCCTCGAGCACTTCTTTAGCTGGGACACATGGAACACATCGTGTACGCCTGCCAGTTTCTCGGGTAGCCCTAGCTGGTAGGCCACTTCACCTTTCCGTTCCAATATATGAAAAGGTCCAATGTATCGGGGTGCCAGCTTGCCCTCAACATTAAACTGTCATACACCCCTCATTGGTGACACCTTGAGATACACATAGTCACCGACTTCAAAGCTGAGATCCCGCCGTCTAACATCTGCATAACTTTTCTGTCATGACTGAGCAGCCCTCATGTTCTGCCTGATTACTTGCACTTGACGTTCTGCGTCTTTCAGAATTTCTGGCCCAAACACTTGGCTTTCCCCGGTCTGGTTCCAGAACAACGGTGTTCGGCACTTCCTCCCATACAAAGCCTCAAAAGGTGCCATCTTGATGCTCTGTTGGTAGCTGTTGTTATACGAGAACTCTGCGTAGGGTAGGCTTTTCTCCCAACTAGTCCCATACTGCAAAGCACATGCTCTCAACATATCTTCCAATATCTGATTGGTTCTTTCTGTCTGTCCGTCTGTCTGGGGGTGGTAAGCTGAACTGAATTGAAGCTTCGTATCTGTTGACGGCCACTATATGCTACTTTTGACCGTCAACCTTCCCAACTTAATAAAGGAACTAAGTGATGCTCATATAATATTTTATTTAAACTAATGATTTCCACAAGTTTTGTGCACCAATATGTTTTGCAAGGAAATATAGGTAATATGGTGCATAAATACCAAGATCGGTGAAGTCATGCAAGTGAAGGTTCATCCCAAGACAAAGGAGACTTGGACATGGTGTAAAAGTGACCCAAATCACATATTGACAGCACCATGTCGAAGAGCTCTCTGATTTGATCGAAATGGATATTTGGATGACACAATTCGGAGTCCGGACGAGAAAGTTACGCCTCTGGGAAAATCGCCGGCGAAACCTGTCCGGCCGGTCGGCCTGACTTAGGCCGAACGGCCTGGACAAGGCCGGTCAGCCCTGGACCTCCACCAAACCACCTCAACCTTTGCAAGATGGCCTTAGTGTGTCACCAAAGTACCCCCAAGCATGGATTTCACAAGGATGAGTGAAGTTGAGACCGAAAGGCCTAAGACATGGAGCGGAAGGCCCACGTGCAGCGACTAAACCAAACTTTTGGATTGGAACCGCCTCTTCAGACAACAAGCAACCGTCCATGAGCGTGTCGGTGCAACGGAGGGCCGAGAGGGGCCAGAGCCAGGCCGGCCGGCCTAGCCTAGGCCGACCGGCCTCTAACTGCCGAGCGTGCATCAAACGCCACTGCAACCGTCATTAGGAGAGCATCAGAACCGTCCAGAAGAAAGGCGGTGCCAAATGGCGACCAACTGAAGGACCGAAACGGCGACCAGAGAGGGGGGGAGTGAATGGGAGCCGATAAAAATTCTTTCCAACTGATCCGGCTATTTTCCCAAAACAACTTCGAAACCTCCGAGAGCGATCTTGCCAAGATCACGTAGCCACTGTCAAGCTACTGACCCTAGGAACAAGAAACGAGCAGCGGAACTCGAACCAATCGAAACGAACACCAAAACGACCCGAAACACGGCTCGATCTAACACACCCAGAGGGGGGCGGTTAAACCGGCCAGGGGGGGCGGTTAAACCGCCCGGGCCTGGGTGGCTCGGGAAAAAGTCAAAACAAAAGTGGATCTCCCAAACCGCTTGAGCTCTTAAGGCGAGATTTTGGTCAGATGATCTAGACCTCCAGTGGAGTGTTTTCCCAAAAGATCTCGGCCTCTAACTCAGCACAACTCCCGGAATCGCAGATCTTGCGAAGAACACCATGACCTCGAGTTCATCCCAAAAATCTTAAATCCAGAGCGATTCTCGGCGTTTGGGGGCAAAGGATCACCAGCAAAAGAGGCACAAGGCACTCATACGTGAATCCCCCAAAGAAATCCGAGAGAAAACGCCCTAGAACAAGAAGAACGAAAATCCCCCAAAAATAGCTCCGAAAATACCCACTGAAAATAGAAAAAGGAAAGGGAGCTCGGGAAATCAAATCATGGCACAAAGATGAGCAGCACAAACTCAATCACATAACCATGAATTCACCTATACAAACTAGGAATGATTCGAAGTAGTTCTAGGTGGAGGGGATGAAGGGGAAAACAAGTTCAAAGTAAAACCTAAAGATATAACTAGAGATATGGCAGCCACCAGCCCTGAAGGGGCCTATTAGTAGTCCAAGTGGTGGTGCTCTAAAGACTAAACTACCCCTAAGTGATACATACCCCTCAGGGGCAAATTTGACATTTTGATCTCAGATATTTTCCGGCTCGGGCACCTTCCACTGCAAGCTAGCTTCCCTCCGACGCAAGCCTTGCAGTCACGCCGCGTGTCCTCCGGATCGAAGCTCCTCGACGCCGTTCTTGGGCCAGCCCAGGGGGGCGGTTAAACCGGCCGTGGGGGGCGGTTAAACCGCCCCTGTCAGCCCACTGGCCCAGCTGCCCAAGTCCGCCTCGTCGAGTCCTCGGTCCTTGGTTTTGAGGCCCAAACCAAGGGAAACCGTCCACCGATGATTTTGTGGCCAAATCACCAAACCCCGCGCGCAAACTTCGGTCGTTAGCCGCCACCTTGCGCCGGCTTCTCGTCCGCGTACGAGCTTCGGTTGTGAGCCGCTACCTCGCACCGGAACCACGTCCCCTTGCTCGTTCTTGCCAGCATGTGAACCGCACTTGATCCACCGGCCACCGGGTCCCTCGAACCAAGCCTACTTGTCTCTCCGCTCCTCGGAGGCCGCCATGGCTAAGACCTTTCGCGCCTGTTCTTCACCTGCACCAATGCAACCAAGCCGCATTCTACACCTGCAATACTTGAGCCAAGGGAAACGTCAATCCACACCAGCGTTGTCAATCACTCATCACACCAGGAAGCGACCATCCACCGGTCCTCGGACACACCGGGTCCTCAATCTCCCCCTTGATGAGTGCATTGACAACACACACATAGTAACCATTGATATGAAGAAAATATAAAAGTAAATCGAAAACAATACTCAAGCAAGTGACTAAAAGCTAGAACAGGCCGAGAACAAATCACTCTGCAAGAGAAAGCTCCAGAAACGCCGACCCTTCAAGAAGAAGCGAAAGGGCTCAACACCATCGGCAAAAGAGCAAAAGCACAAAGCACAAATCACAAACTTAAATCCTTCAACTCACTTTTCAGGACACTCAAAGCACTCCCCCTGCAAAGATGCAACTCCCCCTGAACAAGTGAACTTGTGCGTGCGAAAATCACTCGAAAATGGCTCAAATCTCCACAAACTTGTGCCACAGCACAGGGGCGGTTAAACCGCCCAGGGGGGCGGTTAAACCACCCCTGGCAGATGACCAAAGTTGAAAATGCCAAAATTGCACAAACCAACTCGCAACGATGCCGTTCCAACTTGAAAACCTTCCAAATATGCCCAGCAAGATATTCCAATGATCAAACTCTCAGAAACTTCGCAAATTTTCAGAAAACCTCATTTGGGCAAAACTTTCAATCTCTCACACGAATCCGGTAAAATCTAGAGCAAAAACTTTCTCAAAGATCCAGCAACATCTCCCCCTTGCCAAATGCTCCAGAAATTCTCCCCCTTGTTGACAATGCACACATCAAGGCAAAAATGTACAAAATGCAACTACAAGCTTCTCAAATATACAATGAGCAATACAAAATGCTACAAGTTAGAGAAGAGGCAAACAAGATAGTTCATCATGTCACACGGGCATTGCCATCAAGAAGGTGAAGATATATATCCAATTGACAAAGCCATGAGCAAATTGTGGAGTTTTATCAAAAAATGTCACCACATGAGCAAAGTCCTAACCATGGATTGTTCAAGCAAAAATGAACTTCATCTCACCAAAATCATGAAAGGACAAGCATTCTTGACAAAAGATCATCATAAACGCCCAAGTTCTACCTCATGTCATGTCAAAGCACGGAGCCATGTGTTCACTTCTCATGGGAGACTTCTCCGGCAAACAACATGCAACCGCTTAGCACCCATGTGTGCAAGTGTGTGCAATGGTGAAAGCATAGAGACATGAGCATAAATTTCAGCAAGTATTTCTTTTTCTCATCTTTCTTCTTTCATGCATAGACATCTCATTTTTCAATTTTTTCAAATTAAGCATGGTACATGAAATGTCTTTGCGACAGAAAGAAGCTTATGCTCCTCCATAAGATAAAGCATGGGCTAAACATTTACAATGACTAAGGTCTTTGACCCAATTGAAAAGAATATCACACCCTAACATGATCTTAAGCAAGAATAGCCATTTCGGCTCAAACAAGACATGCAAAGGCATTTACTCATGGGTGAAAGATTTTAGTTCAGTTTATCATTTTAATTCAAAAAGAGACTATCTCAATAGAATATATATCAAAACCATCAAGAGCATAGCCATCCATACAAGCAATCCCTAGCCAGCCTGCCTAAACTCTAAAATGTAGCAAGTTGTACCAATCACTGCATATAGGAGAAGCTTATCCTAATATATGATACAAAAGGTAAAATCAAGATACAAAAGCAAGAAAAATATACATCAATATACAAAGATGGTACACAAATATACATATGCTACAAGAGAAGCCTCCAAAACTCAGCTCAGTAAACCGCACACACACCAAGTTCTCCTCGCAAACGGGTGAAGGTAACTTGGTCAAGTGGCTTAGTAAAATGTCTGCAAGCTGGTTTTGGGTAGAAACATGGGCAAGCTCAATATCTCCTTTCTCTACATGATCTCTCAGAAATGGTACCTCACTTCTATGTGTTTGGTTTTGGAGTGGAGCACGGGATTTTTGGCTACGCTTATGGCACTGGTGCTATCACAAAGAAGTGGAACATGGGACATGTCTAAACCAAAATCTCTCAAGGTGTATGTGATCCAAAGCAACTGAGAACAGCAGCTAGCAGCAGCAACATACTCGGCCTCTGTGGTGGATTGGGCTACACTAGACTGCTTGCGAGAAGACCAAGACACAAGAGACGAACCAAGAAACTGACACTGACCAGAAGTAGACTTGCGATCAACACGACATCCAGCAAAATCCGCATCAGAAAAACCATGAAGTGCAAGAGTGGAATCGGCAGAATACCAAAGACCCAGCTCAGGAGTAAACTTGAGATACCTGAAAATCCTCTTGACGGCCTGACGATGTGAAGTCCTCGTGAAGCCTGAAAACGAGCGCACAGACACACGCTGAACTGTATGTCCGGCCTCGTCGCCGTCAAGTAGAGGAGGGAGCCGATCATGCTCCGGTACTCCTTCTGGTCCACTAGGTTCTCCGTCCTCATCCGCATCCAAAGCTGTAGTCGTACTCATCGGCGTAGTCATCGGCTTGGAGTCGCTCATGTCGAATTTCTTGAGAATGTCCTTGGTGTACTTGCTTTGGTGCACAAATGTCCCATCCTTGGTTTGCTTGATCTGTAGCCCAAGAAAGAACTGCAACTCTCCCATCATCGACATCTCAAATTCCCTGCTCATATCATCTGCAAACTTGGCAACAAGATCATGAGAAGAGCCACCAAAAATGATATCATCCACGTAAATCTGAACGATTAAAAGATCATTGCCATTTCTCAGCAAGAAGAGCTGTCTTATCAACCTTCCCCATCACAAACCCCTTGCTAAGCAAGAACCCTCTCAACCTGCCATACCACACTCTGGGTGCTTGCTTTAGGCCATATAAAGCTCGGTGGAGTTTGTACACTCGGTGTGGGTATCTCTCACTCTCAAAACCCGGGGGCTGCCTCACATACACTTCTTCCTCGATCACCCCATTCAAGAAGGCACTCTTCACATCCATTTGGTACAATTTGAACCCTTTAGCAACTGCAAATGCTAGAAGGATCGAATTGCCTCCAAACGGGCAACAGGAGCAAATGTCTCCTCATAATCTATCCCCTCCTGCTGCTGAAAACCCCTGAGCAACCAACCTCGCTTTGTTTCTCACAATCTCACCACTCTCATCCCTCTTGTTCTTGAACACCCACTTGGTTCCTATGGGATGGCAATTTGGAGGTGGTTCTACTAACTTCCACACCTAATTTCTCTCAAAGTTTTCAAGCTCTTCATGCATGACATTGACCCAATCAGAATCAGATAAAGCGTGTCCAACATTTTTGGGCTCAAAAGACGCGACAAAAGCAGAATGAGCATAATGAGAGATGTTCTGTGACCTCGACCGTGTAGTGCGTTCATCCATGTTCCCGATGATCTTCGAAGGTGGATGATCCCTCTGTACCAGCCGAGGAGCTTCTCGCCTCGAGATTGCCTCCTCCTCAACATCAGCTTCCACTTGAACTCGATCTGGAGCGCGACTCGACGAAGGTGTAGCAGAGGGGCCATCGTCGAACGTCGTGGTAGTAGTGGAAGTAGAAGGTACACGATCTCCACACGGTGCATGAATCTCCTCATCGTCTTCATCATCAAGCTGTTCTTCCTCAAAGATGGGCTGTCCCAAGTCATCATCACCTGCACACTCAAAAGCAGAAGAGCTACACGGAATGGTCTCGTCGAAGGTGACTTCGCAAGTCTCCATAATTTGGTTAGTTTCAAGATTGAGCACACGATATGCTCGAGAGTGATTAGCATAACCAAGAAAAATTCCATCCATCGAACGAGACTCAAACTTGTCCAAATTTCCTTCTTCAAGATGAAACACTTGCAACCAAAAACCCGAAAGTGACTCACACGGGGGGAACGACCATGGAAAAGCTCATAGCAAGTTTTCTTCTTGAAAGCACGAAGGAAAATCCGATTTGAAACATAGCAAGCTGTGTTCACTGCTTCTGCCCAATACTTCCTAGGAGTCCTATGCTCATCTAGCATCGTCCTAGCCATCTCACAAAGTGTTCTATTCTTTCTCTCAACAACACCATTCTGACAAGCAACATATGGCGAAGAGTATTGATGTTCGAGACCAAGATCACGACAGAAGGCATCAAAACGAGTGTTCTTAAATTCTGTACCATTGTCGCTACGTATAGCTCTCATGGCACCACCATTACTCTCGTTTTTCAACCTCAAAATCAGATCTCGAACAAAATCAAAAGTCTCATCCTTCGACGCCAGAAAGAACACCCAAGCATACCGAGAAAAGTCATCAACAACCACAAGAACATACCACTTCCCACCAACTGAACGAACTCGAGCGGGGCCAACCAAATCCATGTGCAAAAGCTCCCCTGGACGCTCAGTCATAACATCTGTCAAAGGTGGGTGGGAAGCAGCAACCATTTTACCATGCCTACAAGGTGCACAAACCAAATCTTTCTCGAACTTGAGCTTGGGCAATCCTCGGATAAGGTCAAGAGCACTCAAGCGTGTGAGTAAATCAAAGCTCACATGACCCAATCTCCTATGCCACTTCCAAAGCTCAGAAGAAGTACCAGCGATCAAACAGCGTGAAGGACCAAGAGATCGAGAAAAATCAGCACGAAAAATCTGTCCCTCAGGAATGATCATACACACAAGGTCACCTCGAGAATCAAGAATTTTCGAATCACCACGCTTAAAACGAACCTCATAACCCTCATCAAGAAGCTGAGAAACTGAGAGCAAATTGAAACCAAGATTCTTGACAAGAGCAACCCGCTTCAACATAAATTGTCGCTCACCTGAATAGCACCCTCAGACAACACTCTACCTCTACCCTTATCCCCGAAAGTGATGTACTGCCTGGACACCACCGGGGTGAGACTGGAGAACCACTTACCATTACCTGTCATATGTCTCGAGCAGCCAGAATCCATCAACCAAAAGTTCTCCAAGCCTCCCACCTGCACAATCAAAAGCAAGATCGAGAATGAGCGAATGACTCGACACTGGGGTTAGCACAGAACGAGTCAAACCAGTGTCGGGCCATCTGCTCAAAAGAGGGGTTAGCAAAATCAACTCTACCGCGTGAAACCCTCTCGTCTCTCACCATCGGACCTCTAGCACCACGCGGGGGAAAACGTGGCCTAGACTCTCTCTAGCCTCAAAGCTACGGTCGAACCTCCCTGAACCAAACTGACCACGAAACGGAGGCCACCTAGCAAACTCACGAACAGCTGAAACACCACGACTAGCAACTACAGGAACTGTACTCACAAAGGCGTCGCCTCTCGGCCAGGGTGAACGAGACACATGCACACTACGAGAAGAGTAGTACCTGTCCCTGTTCCCCACCTCCTTCTCTCTTCTCACCTCCCTCTTCTTCCTCCAACAAAACTCCTAAAGGTGTCCATCCCTTCCACAATGCTCACAATGGAAGCGGACTGGCTTTGGCTTTGGGGTTTCTCTCGGCTGTGCCCTCTCTCTCGGCTGGTAAACCCCACTTCCTCACAAAGGTCACTCTCCTCTGAAAGTTCTCTGTCTTAGGTGGAAACTTGGGAGGATCTGGAGTGGTGTCAACCTTGTTTAGCAGGTGGTTTGGTTTGGGTGTGAAGGTGTTCTTGAGAATGGCTTTTGGTGGGTTTGTGGGAATGTTTGCGGTGGAGCTCTCTGGATCTCTCTCTCTCTCACCACTACTCTCACCAATCCTTCTCAGAACCAAGTCCACAACCATCAGCTCTCTTAAAACTAGCAATCAACATCTTGAGCTGAGGCTCGCGACCAGACAACCAACCCAAACACTGTCTCAGCTCATCATTCTCATCTTGCAAGCGATTCACACACTGCTCTAACTCAACATTTTTCAATGCAACAACATCACAAGCAGAACATGAATTCGCAATGGGAGATTTAAGTTGCGCTTCAAGTGAACTAATCATGGTGCGTGATTCAAGCAACTGAGCATGCAAAGCAGGACAAGAAGTACAAGCACCTAGCAAAGATGACCTAGACTTCAACTCAGCAAGCTCAACCCTAGCACCCTCTAGTTCATCCAAGCAAGTCATGTGTTTCTCCTTAAGCACAACAAGATCAGCCATATGCACATCACAAAACGAGCATTCAACCTCATCAGACACAAGAGGAGCATCCTTCAACATGGCAATCTCAGACTCAAGCTTATCTGCTCTCTCCCTAGACTCGCAAAGCGAAGACTCAAACTCCATAGCCTTCTTTCCAGTCTTAGAAAGCAAGGTCTCAAGCTCAGCCACTCTATCCTTGGACTCTCCTAGCAAAGACCTAAACTCCCTCTTTTCCTTGTTGGTCTTTCTAAGCACATCATCACGGTTATCGACCAACTGCTCTAATCTAGCAATCTCCTGACGCAAAGAGGTGGGATCTGTCAATACCTCATCCTCGGAGTCGAAGTCGTCCTTGCTCTTCACGGAGTCGTGCGCCATGGTGCAGTAGTCGACGGCGGCGAAGGAGATGCCGTTGAAGTTGCGGTTCAAGCTCTTCTTCTCCTTGCGGTGGCCGCGGTCCTCATCTTCACTGCTCGAGCTTGACGACGTGTTGGTGGAGCCTGTGTCGATGTCGCTCGCATCTGCCACCATCGCTCGAGATCTGTGCTTCTTGTGTCCACCGTGCTTGTTCTTGGATCTTCTCTCGTCCTTGTTCTTCTGCTTGGAGCGGTACTCGTCCTTGGGACGGTACTTGTGGTCGTCTCGTGGGCGGTGCTTGCGGTTGTAGTCGTTCTTGATCTCCTCGGGGCACTCGGCGATGAAGTGACCCATCTTCCCGCATCTGTGAAGGACCGATTAGGCGACCAGAGAGGGGGGGAGTGAATGGGAGCCGATAAAAAATTTTCTCACGAATCCGGCTACTCCCAACTCAACTCCAAATCCTACCAACCGATCTTGCCAAGATCACGTAGCTACTGTGAGGCTACTGACCCTAGGAAGAAGATCAACACAGCGGAACATGAATCGAACAAATCCAACACGAATCGAACGAAAACCACACGAATCACCAACTCTCAGCCAGGGGCGGTTGCACCTCTCTCCAGGGGCGGTTGCACCGCCCTTGCCTGCCAGGGGCGGTCACACCGGTATCCGAGGGCGGTCGCACCGGTCGTGCAAGACAGCACGGGAAAAAGGTCAACTCGAGAATGGATCTCCCAAACGGCTTGGAGTTTTGAGACGGAACTTTGGGTAGATGAAATACACCTCAAGGAGATGCTATGCCCCAAAAATCTCGGCCTCTAACTCCCTAGAACTCCGGGAATTTCAAATCTAGCGAAGAACACACCCTCCACGAGTTCATCCCGAAAACTTCAAATCTAAACCGATTCCCGGCGTTTGGAGGCAAGGGATCACCAGCAAAAGAGGCACAAGGCACTCATACGTGATTCCCCCAAAGAAATCCGAGAGAAAACAGGCTAGAAAGTGAAGAACGAAAATCCCCCAAAAATGGCTCCGAAAATACCTCCGAAAAGGGAAAAAGAAAAGGAGCTCGGGAAATCAAATCATGGCACAAAGATGAGCAGCACAAACTCCATCACATAACCATGAATTCACCTATACAAAACTATGAAAGATTAGAAGTAGTTCTAGGTGAAGGGGATGAAGGGAAAACTAGTTCAAAGGAAAAACAAAGAGAAAACTAGAAGAGATGACAGCCACCACCCCTAGAGGGTCTATTATATAGTCCAAATGGTGGTGCTCGAAAGACTAAACTACCCCTAAGCGATACATACCCCTCAGGGGCGAATATGACATTTTCCGCGAAGATTTTTCCGTCTGGGACACCTTCCACCGCAAGCTAGCTTCCCTCCGACGCAAGCCTTGCGATCACGCCGCGTGTCCTCCGGATCGAAGCTCCTCGACGCTCACGGGCGACCTGCCCAGGTGGGGCCGGTCACACCGCCCCTGGGGGGCGGTTGGACCGCCTCTGGCTGGCAGGCCGGGCCGTCGCTACGTCGAGTCCTCGGTCCTTGGTTTTGAGGCCCAAACCAAGGGAAACCGTCCACCGATGATTTTGTGGCCAAATCACCAAACCCCGCGCGCAAGCTTCGGTCGTTAGCCGCCACCTTGCACCGGCTTCTCGTCCGCGTACGAGCTTCGGTTGTGAGCCGCTACCTCGCACCGGAACCACGTCCCCTTGCTTGTTCTTGCCAGCATGTGAACCGCACTTGATCCATCCGGCCACCTGGTCCCTCGAACCAAGCCTACTTGTCTCTCCACTCCTCGGAGGCCGCCATGGCTAAGACCTTTCGCGCCTGTTCTTCACCTGCACCAATGCAATCAAGCCGCATTCTACACCTGCAATACTTGAGCCAAGGGAAACGTCAATCCACACCACGTTGTCAATCACTCATCACACCAGAAGCGACCATCCACCGGTCCTCGGACACACCGGGTCCTCAATCTCCCCCTTGATGAGTGCATTGACAACACACACATAGTAACCATAGATAGAAAAAGAAAATAGAAAAGAAATCGAAACCAAGACTCAAGCAAGTGACTAAAAGCAGAGACAAGCCGAAACAAAGTCACTTCGCAAGAGAAAGCTCCAGAAACGCCGACCCTTCAAGAAGAAGCGAAAGGGCTCAACACCATCGGCAAAAGAGCAAAGCACAAAACACAAGTCACGAGTCTCCAAATCACTTTTCAGAACACTCAAAGCACTCCCCCTGCATTGATGCAAACTCCCCCTGAACAGGTGAACTTGTGCGTGCGAAAATGCATCGAAAATGGATCAAATCCCAGAAAACCTCGTGTCACTGCACAGGGCCGGTTGGACCTCCCTGGAGGGCCGGTTGCACCGCCCTAGCTCCAGGGCCGGTCACACCGCCCTGCCCAGTCAAAGCACAAAAATGCAAATCATAGAAAAATGCTCGGAATGATGTCGTTTCAACTCGAAAACCTTCCATAAGTACCCAGCAATGTATTCCAATGCTCAAACTCTCCCCCTTGTTGACAATGCACAAATCAAGGCAAAAATGCAAAAATTTCAACTCTAAGCTTCTCAAATAGGCAATGAGCGATACAAAATTCTACAAGTTAAAGAACAGGCAAACTAGACAGGCCACAGCATCATAAGGGCATTACCGTCAAGAAGGTGAAGATATATAGCCATTTGACAAAGCCATGATCAATTTGTGCAGTTTTTTCGAAAGGTTCACCACATGAGCAAAGTCCTAAACATGGACCATTTGAGCAAAAATAAACTTCATCTCACCAAGATCATGATAGAACAAGCATTCTTGACAAAAGATCATTATAAACGCCCAAAATCTATCTCATGTCATGTCAAAGCACGGAGCCATGTGTTCACTTCTCATGGGAGACTTCTCCGGCAAACAACATGCAACCGCTTAGCACCCATGTGTGCAAGTGTGTGCAATGGTGAAAGCATAGAGACATGAGCATAAATATATTCAAATAAATCTTTTTCTCATCTTTCTTCTTTCATGCATAGACATCTCATTTTTCAAGTTTTTCAAATTAAGCATGGTACATGAAATGTCTTTGCGACAAAAAGAAGCTTATGCTCCTCCATGAGATGAACATGGGCTAAACATTTACAATGACAAAGATCTTTGACCCAAATGAAAAGAATATCATCCTAGCATGACTTTAAGCAAAATATAGCCATTTCGGCTCAAATAAGACATGCAAAGGCATTTACTCATGGGTGAAAGATTTAAGTTCAGTTTATCATTTTAATTCAAAAAGAGATTATCTCAAACGAATATATATCAAAACCATCAAGAGCATAGCCATCCATACAATCAATCCCTAGCCAGCCTGCCTAAACTCTAAAATGTAGCAAGTTGTACCAATCACTGCATATAGGAGAAGCTCATCCTAAGATATGATACAAAAGATGAAATCAAGATACAAAAGCAAGAAAAATGTACATCAAGATACAAAGATGATACAATAGTATACATATGCCACAAGAGAAGCCTCCAAAACTCAGCTCAGAAAACTGCACACACACCAAGTTCTCCTCGCAAGCGGGTGAAGGTAACTTGGTCAAGTGGCTTAGTGAAAATGTCTGCAAGCTGGTTTTGGGTAGAAAACATGGGCAAGCTCAAACTCAATACACAAGCGCGATCATAGCACAAATACAAAGCTCCCCCTGGAATGTGCAACCAAAATGCAAATCCAAGGTTCAAGTTCAAACTACAAGGTCCCCTTGGAATGTGCAACCGAAATGCAAATCCAAGGTTCAGGTTCAATCATCAGCTCCCCTTGGAATGTCCAACTGAAATGCAAGTCCAAGGTTCAGGTGCAAACTTCAAACTCCCATGATATGAACAATCAAAATGCAAACGTAGCAAACTCACAATCTCATGCAATCCAAAAAGCTATAAGCAAGGTCATCTCCTTGTCAAACCAACTTGAGCAAATTTCTCCCCATTAGATAAAGCCGAGCTCCCCCTCAATCAAAGACACCTAGAAAAACTAGAAAAGGTGTACAAAAGCAAATGGAAAGCTCCATCATAAAAAGGAAGAGAAATCTCAAATGAGCAAAATGCAACAAAAGATACCAACTAAAAGGATACCAGATAAACAAATGTACAATATGCTACACAAAACATAAAAATCATGATACAGGCACAAAGCAAGCCAAATATACACAGATGAACACAAGAGTGTACAAGGGATATACTCACAATACATAGTGTACAAGGGCCACATCGGGGCCATCCAAAAAGGTGTGGAGAACCATCAAACCTTGATCATGCAAAAGACCAAGAGTCACCAAGCTCATGTTCTCCATACCTCACACCTGCACAATCAAAAGCGAGAACGAGAACGAGCGAATGACTCAACACTGGGGTTAGCACAGAAGGAGTTAAACCAGTGTCAGGCCATCTGCTCAAAAGAGGGGTTAGCAAAAACAACGTCACTACGTGGTACCCTCTCGTCTCTCACCATCGGACCTCTAGCACCACGCGGGGGAAAACGTGGCCTAGACTCTCTCCTCGCCTCGAAGCTATGGTCGAACCTCCCTGAACCAAACTGACCACGAACCGGAGGCCGCCTAGCAAACTCACGACTAGCTGGAACACCACGACTACCAAATGAAGGAGCTGTACGCACAAAGCCCTCTCTCCTAGGCAAGGGCGAACGAGACACAGGCACACTACGAGAAGAGTGGTACCTGTCCCTGTTCCCCATCTCCTTCTCTCGTCTCACCTCCCTCTTCTTCCTCCAGCAAAACTCCTCTAGGTGACCATCCCTTCCACAATGATCACAATGGAAGCGGACTGGCTTTGGCTTTGGGGTTTCTCTCGGCTGTGGCTTCTCTCTAGGCTGGTAAACCCCACTCTTCACAAAGGTCACTCTCTTTTGGAAGTCGCTTGTCTTTGGGGGAAACTTGGGAGGATCTGGAGTGGTGTCAAGCTTGTTCAACAGGTGGTTGGGTTTAGGTGTGAAGCTGTTCTTTCGTGGAGTTTTCTCTGGTGGTGTTGGGGTACTTGTGGTGGAACTAGTTTGCTCTCTCTCTTTCTCACCACTACACTCACCAACTTTCTCAGAACCCAGACCACGACCATCAGCTCTCTTGAACCCAGCAATCAACATCTTAAGCTGTGGCTCGCGACCCGACAACCAACCCAAACATTGACGCAACTCATCATTTTCATCTTGCAAACGATCAACAGATTGCGCCAGCTCAACATTCCTCAAAGCAACAACATCGCAAGCCGAACAAGAGTTTGCAATAGGAGATTTCAATTGAGCTTCAAGCGAACTGATCATGGTACGAGATTCAAGCAACTGAGCATGTAAAACAGGACAAGAAGTACAAGCACCTAGCAAAGAAGGTCTAGACTTCAACTCAGCAATCTCAACCCTAGCATCCTCTAGTTCATCCAAGCAAGTCATGTGTTTCTCCTTAAGCACAACAAGATCAGCAATATGCACATCACAAAACGAGCATTCAACTTCATCAGACACAAGAGGAGCATCTTTCAACATGGCAATCTCAGACTCAAGCTTAGCTGCTCTCTCCCTAGACTCGCAAAGCAAAGACTCAAACTCCATGGCCTTCTTTCCAGTCTCAGAAAGCAAGGTCTCAAGCTCAGCCACTCTATCCTTGGACTCTCCTAGCAAAGACCTAAACTCCCTCTTCTCTTTGTTGGTCTTCCTAAGCACATCATCACGGTTATCGACCAACTGCTCTAATCTAGCAATCTCCTGACGCAAAGAGGTGGGATCGGTCAATACCTCATCCTCGGAGTCAGAGTCAGAGTCGTCCTTGCTCTTCACGGAGTCGTGCGCCATGGTGAAGTAGTCGACGGCAGCGAAGGAGATGCCGTTGAAGTTGCGGTTCAAGCTCTTCTTCTCCTTGCGGTGGCCGCGGTCCTCATCTTCACTGCTTGAGCTTGACGACGTGTCGGTGTTCTCCTCCTTGTTCTTGTGCTTGGAGTGGTGCTTGTCCTTGGAGCAGCGCTTGTGCTCATCTTGCGGGCGGTGCTTGTGTTTCTTGATTTCCTCGGGGCACTCGGCGATGAAGTGGCCCATCTTCCCGCATCTGTAGCACGTACTCCCCGCACGCCTCGAACCCTTGCGATTCTGGTACATCCGCTCGAACCTCCTCGTGAGCAACGCGAGATCCTCCTCGCTCAGCACCTCATACTCTTCATCTGGAAGGGACACAAGAGAAGACAAAGCAAAGTATCTAGGAGTGTTAGCATGTCCATATCCAGAGCCACCGACTAGAGCCAGACTATGGGGATCAGTCGGACTCTTAGCCTTGGCAAGCAACTGTCTGTCCACCTCGGAAGACTTCAACTTCGAGAAAAGCTCATCAACAGAAAGAGTCATAGTTTGCCGACTCCATGATCGCCTCAACCTTGGCACCCCACACGGATCTATCAAGTGCTTGCAGGAGCTTGATAGCTCGGTCATGATCCGAGTATGGGAGCACGGTAATGTTGGCTTTCATGTTATTGACAATCGAAGTGAAACGCTGAAACAAAGCATCAACAGACTCTCCTGGCAAATGAGCAAAATTCTCATACTCTCTCCTGTACATCGAGAAAAGCCTAGCCTTGACATGGCTATCACCACCGTGGGCTACCTTGAGCTTCTGCCAGATCTGGCTAGCTAGGTCCTCGCCCAAAACACACTCAAACTCCTCGGCAGACAAAGCACGGAACAAGTAGTCAACAGCTCTAGCGTTTGCCTCAAACCTATCCTTTGCATCCTGGGCATCTAAGTTGGTGGGATTGACATAGTTTTCATCTTTCGTCACATCCCACAGCAACTTTCCTTTGCCTCGCAAGAAAGCGCCCATACGCGCAACCCAGTTCGGGTAGTTCTTCCCATCGAAGTGCGGAGGCCCGGAACCCCGATCTTGGTACGCCATCTTTGGATCTTAGACTGGTTAGAGTCGCAAAGACCCATAACCGGCTTTGATACCAATTGAAGGACCGATTAGGCGACCAGAGAGGGGGGAGTGAATGGGAGCCGATAAAAAATTTTCTCACGAATCCGGCTACTCCCAACTCAACTCCAAATCCTACCAACCGATCTTGCCAAGATCACGTAGCTACTGTGAGGCTACTGACCCTAGGAACAAGATCAACACAGCGGAACATGAATCGAACAAATCCAACATGAATCGAATGAAAACCACACGAATCACCAACTCTCAGCCAGGGGCGGTTGCACCTCTCTCCAGGGGCGGTTGCACCGCCCTTGCCTACCAGGGGCGGTCACACCGGTATCCGAGGGCGGTCGCACCGGTCTTGCCAGACAGCACGGGAAAAAGGTCAACTCGAGAACGGATCTCCCAAACGGCTTGGAGTTTTGAGACGAAACTTTGGGTAGATGACATACACCTCAAGGAGACGCTATGCCCCAAAAATCTCGGCCTCTAACTCCCTAGAACTCCGGGAATTTCAAATCTAGCGAAGAACACACCCTCCACGAGTTCATCCCGAAAACTTCAAATCTAAACCGATTCCCGGCGTTTGGAGGCAAGGGATCACCAGCAAAAGAGGCACAAGGCACTCATACGTGATTCCCCCAAAGAAATCCGAGAGAAAACGGGCTAGAAAGTGAAGAACGAAAATCCCCCAAAAATGGCTCCGAAAATACCTCCGAAAAAGGGAAAAAGAAAAGGAGCTTGGGAAATCAAATCATGGCACAAAGATGAGCAGCACAAACTCCATCACATAACCATGAATTCACCTATACAAAACTATGAAAGATTAGAAGTAGTTCTAGGTGAAGGGGATGAAGGGAAAACTAGTTCAAAGGAAAAACAAAGAGAAAACTAGAAGAGATGACAGCCACCACCCCTAGGGGGTCTATTATATAGTCCAAATGGTGGTGCTCGAAAGACTAAACTACCCCTAAGCGATACAT